>VZSV01000034.1:5636808-5720158 GCA_013398735.1 Nothocercus julius
AAACCCGCCTGGCTGCCACCCTGTGCCCCGTGCTCGGGGTGTCCCTGCTGGAGCAGGGGGGTTGGACTGGATGATCTCTAGAGGTCCCTTCCAACCTTAACCATTCTGTGATTCCGCAATTCTGTGATATTAGCACAGATTTTTATTTTCTGGGAGCCAAAACAGTGAAGCGTTCAAATTAGACAAAAATGATTCTTGCAGAACCCTCCAGTGTTTTCAGCTGTTTCAGAGGATTGAACTGTTCATGGATGTGTCTCTGGGGAGGGCAAAGCTCTTTATCAAAAACAGGTTCTTGATGGCCTGGCCTGCTACAGAGCAAGTTATATCAGCTTGAACAGCAAAAGGTGAATGTCTCCTTCTGCAAGGTCTGGGTGCTGGGCACCAGATCTCATAGAATTTGATGGCTGTCCAGCTTCCTGAGGGCTTCCAGCATTTTCCACTTTAGGACCCAAGCCTTGAATGACATTATTTAATCAGAACAGCATGACTCTGATCTACCTCACAGGATTGTAGGTGTTTAGTACTTTAAGATCTAGATCAGTTTAGTGGTCTCAGCTCTTTCTAATTTCACCACAAAAGGGTATGTGTATCCAGAAGGTCATTTGTATCATCTACCCAGGACACCCATCTTGGGAGGAACCAGTATGCAGAGCTTAGATGAAATGCCTATTTCTTTTTGATAACTAAGATGAGGTATATCCCATCTCACATTTCAAGATACAGAGCAGAATCTAGCTAAACCCAAAGAAGTGCAAGTCAGACCTGGCTTCTGCAAACACTTAGGATCAAATAGTACTTCCCCTGCCGAGAGGCATATATCTATTAAGAGCAGGGTGAGCTGCTGTGCATCATCTCTGTTAGAAACAGCTTGTGGTCCTTGCTGAGAGAAGAGTTTTGTTCCCTTTCAGCCAGAGCAAAGACGGGGGCTGGAACGCTCAAGTTTTGGTGATGGACTTTAAGAGAGCCCAGCTTTGTGGCAGATTCAAAACTATCCCTGGCCAGAAACAGTTCAGCATCGCTTTTGTCAGCTTCTTGGCCAGTGGCCTACATAAGCTGTGTTGGCAATCTTAACCCATTTATTAGCGAACTAGAAATCACAGCATGAAAGTCTCCTCCTCTGTCCATAACCTGGGCAGCCAGACTCCTCTCTTAAGAACAGACTAGTCCTGGAGATTGAATGTTTCCTACAGAGAGGCGGGTTGGAAAAATCTGCACAGAAACAACACAATGCCAAAGATGGAGAGAAAAAGAGCTCAGTCAAGAGACTTGTCCTCTTGATTTCCTCCCCTGTTCCTAAATGTTCCTTTAAAGAGGGATAGGTAGGACAATGTGGGTTTAAGGTATTGCATAGGGCAGTAAAACAAGTGAGTGCAGCCCTGTAACTCCCCTGCGATCTCTCTTCAGTGACTAAGTCTTTCGGACTCACTATACTCTGGTACAGTGAGTCTGAATGCTCACTAGGTACTATTGAATATGTATCGGTTGGCTGCATACCAACACATTTCACCTTGAATCAAATGCCCACAGGATGCTCAAAGTAGCCCTATGGCTTTACCTGGACCAGGCTGTTGTCCAACCTGGCATGGGGTGGAGATCAGCCCTGGAGTGGCTGCCTTGGCGTGCCCAAGGGGCAATTAACACCCATTTCCAGGTGGCTTATTTTGCAGCGGTAACATTTTGACCTCTTCTCCACGGATAACAATGCTCCACTATACGGAAGGAGCAGATGGTGGGGCTGCTGGTGATGAGGACTTGCCAAACAGCCCCAGCCCTTGCCAGCTCCAGAAAGGCAAGAGAGAACAATGTCAAATGCTGAGAGAAATTTTACAGTGTGTTGTAAAAATACCTGAGGAAGGGAAGTTATTGAACACCTCTTATGCTTTCACCATAGTTGCCATGAGTAGAAGAAGCTTAAGGTTCCTTCACGGACTGTTTATAAAGAGTTTTATTTATTTATTTATTTATTTATTTATTTATTTATTTATTTATTTATTTTGCCCACACTGATGTATTTTCTGGCAAAGGTGAGTTTTTAACATTTGCATTTTTTCTCCCCTCTCTGCCTGTCCAATCCTCCTTTCTTCTGCCTGTAATGAAGATGGGGTGAGGAGCTTTGAGAGCCAAAAGCTCCTGAGAGGCTTTCAGAAACATGTGAGGCTAATTAGCCCTTCCTGGAACTCCAGGACTTTTGGATGGAGGTTTTTTTTTTTTTTTTTTTTATGATTAGTCTTGGTTGTTGTTTTCTTTTAAGGGAAGCAGTTCAAGTCTCATAAATGCTTAAATATGTGGCAATAAAGTTTGAGAAGCCTCAAGGGCAGCTCTGCAGCTGCAAAGAGTGCCAGGGAAAAATCACAGTTGCCTCCACCTAAAAACAGAGAATTAGGCAGGCTGCAGGCTCAGAAGGGCCTGACCCAATTACGCTACTGCACGGGACAGGAGGCCTGATCCCTCCTCAACTTCATCATCTCTGAAGCATTTTGGCACCCTCAGGACAGAGCAGCCTTGGGCAAAGAGCTCTGGGAACTCAGAGCTACGAATGGCACCAAAACCTGCTGCCACCAGACCCAGACAAATGTAAATAATGACACTGCAACGAGAAAACCCTTCGTCTGACATGTCTGTTGCATTCTGTCTTGGGAGGGAACTCATTTTCCTTCCAAAATGACTGTGTCGCACACCAGTAATCAAAAAATTCAGAAAATGTGTGTCCTACCCGTGAGACTCCATTGCACTGTGGAATCCTGTCTCACACTGACACTTTATTTTTCATTTTGAGTGCTTTTGGCTTTCTTCCTACCTGTTCCTCCTCCCAGCAGGGCTTTAAAAAAAAAAATATCAGCTGCTCTTTGTGTTTATGAGACAAAATCAACAACCTCACGAAAATGCCTGGAACCAGAGGAGGAAGGACCTGGGCTTGTTGACTTCAAACGAGTCACTCCTGGTAGCTTCAGATACAGTCCAAGACCTAGATAAGGTCCCCTGCTCTCTATTTTGGCCAGCTAGCAGTGAAATTTGCTGGGCCTTTTTGCTTGGCCCCCCAACACTCCCTCACACCTAATCCCCTGTTTCTTCAGACTTCATCATTCTCTACCCGACTAGATTAATGTGAAGTCCTAGTATGTCAGGCCTGAAAGGAAAGCAAGGAGATGCTTGTGTTTGAATTCCACATTAATCTACTTGATGATGAAGCTGTAAATCAAAAGCTGTAAGTTTCATCAATCTGAAATGATACATTTAACATCTCAACCCTTTCCTTCCTCTCTTCTGACCATCATTGCTTTGTACAGCTTTTCATGGTAGCAAAATGCTTACAAAATGCTGCTTTTGATCCAGAATTCCTAATTATGCTTAGACATAACACAATGCCTTTAAGAAAACCAGCATGAGAAATGATGCTGTAATGAGTATGGATTTCTCTAAATTTCTCTTCATGAGAGGGAAAATTGTTTTCCTGGTAGTCACAAGGTGGGTGGGATACTAGTTTCTGGAAAAAGGGCAGAAATGTTGAAACACGACGGCTGAAACACAATATATTCCCAGTGCTGGCCACAGCTTAAAGAAAGCTAAAAAGTAAGCATCATTCTGCTGTGAGTTGAGAGAGATACTGAAGCAAATGGGCTTATACGTGGCTCTCTTCAGGGCTACCTATACCTTCCAGTGAACGGAGGGGCTTCTACCTCTCCATTTTGTGCTTTCCAAACCAGATTTGGTTTTCATTCGTGCTCATTCAAGCTTTGAGCATTCACCCTGAGCCAATGCTTTTATGGGCATGATACCCAGCAGCACACCAGAAATCCCCAGAGCAAGCAGCTTGAACAAGGAGCAGCCTCAAAGCTCTTCAGACCAATTCCGTAACTCCAACAAGGAAAACCAGCCAGAAGCCAATCTCTGGGAGTGGGCAGTGTGTTTTCCCCGAGGGAAATGCAATTGCAGGGTGGGTCTGGAAAATGAGGAGACTGAGGTAGTCAAGCACACGGCACGAGGAGAGTGAGTTTTGGAGGTTTGCATGGCATCCCAGCGAAGTTTGTCCCTGTGCACGTGGCAGTGAGGAGGAAGGTGGCAGAAGCATGACCAAAGCAGTCTCACTCTCTTCATCATCTCAACACCCAGCCCCAGAGCGCTATAGCTCAGTTCTCTACTTAATCCAGCCACATATAACTGGATATATGGGGAACAAGGAGGTATTGTAGGCAATTTTGAGCTTATGTCTACAGCCTGAAGCAAGTCATTTTGGCTCTCTCTGCCTCAGTTTTTGCAGCAGTAAAATAGAGATGATAGTGCTTAACCTCCTTTGCAAAGCACTTTGTGGATAGAAAGCACTGCATTAAAAGTACGCCCCACTACTGTGTACAGCAAGTGAGCAATTAAATGTGTGTGAGGTTTGGTATTACAACTCCTCCAGAGACAGCTCTGCGTCCAGCACTCTGCCTCGGACTTGGTAAGAGCAGTTGGTGGGGTTTTAAACAGGCAGTCACATAAACACATTTTTGCTGAAGATATAGGGCCTGCTTTGCCTAATGTTCTTTGACACTGCACAGACATTGCTGGGAAACTAAAATATTTGTTGATGGACTCGGAGATTAAATAAATAATGGAATATCTTCAGCACGTTAAAATGCAGAACTTACTGTGTGACCAAGAATGAACCAGCTCTTCCCCAGCAATTCCTGAAATGTGAGTGTTTCTGCAAATGCATGCACTGTGTCAATTCACAAGGCGATTTTTTCAGTTGGCTGTATAAGTCAGACGTCTTCTGGGCATTGGTCAAAATACCCCCAACAGCTCTGTGACATCTCTCACAACAGTCCATCTGTCTGAAAGCTCCAGTTGGAACTTTGTTGTTTGCTAATCTCCTTTTTCAAATGGATTTCAGTCATACAGTCAGAAGCCACATGATGGACCATGAAACACAATTAAACTATAGCAACGATTAAAATTTAGCAACTAGCAAATACTAGCACAATGAAAACAGAGCACACTTGCAAGGGATATGTTGTTTGGTTCTAGTACCGCAGACAAGTGCATTTGCTTCTCAGGAGGAGAAGTGTAATCGGCAGGTGCTGATAGTACCTAGCTTCAGGATACCAAAAATCTCTAGTTCTCAGATATTTTGAGTATCCTGAGTACCACAGGATACCACTTAAAGACAATGAGGACTGGAGCTATTCAGCATCCCTGAAAGTCAAATCCAATCACAGTCACATCCACCAAAAAAAGAAAGAAGAATTTTGGAATGTTTCAACCTATATAGGGCAGAGCACAGCTGAAGTAAGTCCACACATCTGACTGCTATCTCAGTTCTCCTATGAAATCTCAGATAAACAGCACGAGATCATGATGGCAACATCCAATACCTGCCCAAAGTTGCTATTCCATAGACTTCTGCTAATGCATTGCTCCTGTTATAACATGGAATTGATTTTCCAAGAGCTGAGAAACCAAAATCTCCTTTGCCAAAGGTAATGGTAGTTGCACTGAAGCCATTGGCCATGGTATTGGCAATAAATCTGGATTGCGCCTTCCGTACAATCTTAGTTTTGTTTCTATACAGTCAGTAGATGGGACTGCAGAAGGGACAGGGCAAACTTACAGAAGTTTTTCAGTGTTTATGTGGTAGAAACAGCAGTCTAGGGAAGGAATACTAGAAACTTTCCTAATTTAGTTGCTTAAAATGAGGGCAGCACTGTTTGCATTAATACGCAGGCATGGATGCACATTGTGTGAGATCCTATCTTTGTCATTGCAACCAGGCCCTCTTTAATTCCTCCTTTTCCATAAGAATTAGAAAGTGATACAGTGCATTCTGGAGTTATGTTGGGGAGTTAATGAGGGAAGTTCTTATTCCCTCCTATCAATTCAAGGAGGTATTCAACCTAGAGTGCCATCAGCCCAAGAGTAAGCAGATCTCAAACTCTCAAATGATTTTGCCTTGGAAATCGCTGCCAAAATTCTTTGAGTGCCACCATGTACCTCATCATCATCATTTCACCTGGAAACATTCCCAAGGCATATGGCCCAACAGTTACTGTCCTAACCAACCAGAAAATCAAATCATGGTTTCATCTTGTCCTGCTGGGCTCTAGCGCTGACCCAGAACACTGGGTAGAACAGTCCATGCAACAACCCCAAGAGCTCCAGTCCTGTCTGGCGGGCAAAGGAGAACCCGATTCCTCCTCAGCAGTGTGCGTGCAGCCATCACAGTCTTGCACACTGTTTCCATCTGTGAAGGAATTGCACCAGGGCTGCCATAAAACCCTCCACAAATTTCAAACATTTGGAAAGTGATAAAAGAGAAAAGAGAGCATTTTTTATGTTTCCCAGGTGCACCATGAAGATGAGGCATTCCTCTCCCTTTTCTATATGTTAGCATAACCCTGTCCAATAAAGTTTTCATCCACTGTTCGTAGGGTCTTTGAGCAGAAGCAGAAAATGTGTTGTCCCCAGAAAGCACAAAAAGGCTCTGATCCATCTTGCTGGCTCTCAGAAGGTCACTGGTGGATGCTAATGCTCTGCATGTGACACCGGTGTCCCCAAAGAGGGTCAGTGCTTTGGGACATTGCCCAAATCTAACGGGGGGGGTGCCAAACCATGGGGACAGAGAGAGCACGTGGGGATGGAGGCCACACACGTCTCGTATTTGCTGATGCTGGCTCTATAAAGAAAGCTGTAAAAATGCCAGTCCAACACATTTAACTCAACCGTATTATATGATGTTGGGAATTTGTCAAATCCCTCCTGTGATGTCTATAAAAACTGTTCTGCAATGATTCACAGCTGCCTTGCACTTACACTGCCCAGATCTGTCTTGCTGCTCCTTTGGGTCCCCAGCTGGTTCCCTCCATCTCCATAACTTGATGGAAAGTCTGAGGGCTCGTGTCCTGCCAGGCTGAGGGAACACACGAAAACACCCCAGAGGGAAACAGGATGCTACCAAAATGATCCCTGGCAGCCCACAGCTTGCTGCTGGATCAGCACAGGAACCACTGTATGCAGCCAGTCCTTGGCAGGGATGGAAAGAGTTTTGGAGGCCTGAAGTATTTTCTAGTTGCATCCTAACTTCATCATTTTCTAGCTTCTTAGGGATATCCCCCCAAGAAGGATCTTTCATTTCTTCTGAGACCAGTATGGATTTTAGTGGGACAAGCTTCTGGGTTCATGCTCCCATCTCTGAGAGCAACTGCACCTACCTCCCTCTGCCCTGGCTCTGTCTGATGCCTGTGCAAGCTCTCTGCTGTGGTCTGGACGGATCACATCAAGGCAAGGGAAGGTTAATGCTGGTGGAGGCACCAGCACACGCATTGAGACCAATGTCTCTCCATGCACAGATGGGCTGTGGCTGCTATAACGCTGGGTTTTGTCCTCTCTTTTGGATGTTGAAATTTTGTCAGGGTGAAGTTTAAGGACATTAATCCACTTATCTGAGTTTGTGATGTTCATTGAGGAGGGAAATGCTCTGATGGACACCTGTGTAGATACATACAACAGTGACCAGGAGGTAAACCTAAGGTGTCTCGAATGCATAGGAGTTGCAGGCTGCACAAGGCCTACAGATTTCCATCAGGACAAAAATATGGGGAGGAAACTGTTGGAAGCCACGGCAGCACATCTGGGCTTCAGCGCAACCAGGTCCACCTTGCAGAGGTGGGACAAGCAGGGCTGAGACCCGCCAGGGCACCTGCTCAGCCCGTCTCTATACTGCAAACCTGCGGCTTGTCTCGACAATCGGATCCACAGAAAGTCATGCAAACATTTTCCCTGTCATCTGCTCCCACCTGCTCTCTAAAATGTAACAGAAATTATGAGAAAAATATTTTTCACTGCTGTGACACCCCCAAGTCAGTCTCAGGAGGGGCAAACCAGCAAAGGCTTCCCAGAAGCACAGACACGCTCAGAGTGATTAGCTTGAAAAAAACCAAAAGAGTAAAGGAAAAGAATATGTATTTTTCTGGAATATGAGGCAGATTTAATTTTACTGAGCTGACTAATGTTTCTTTTTAAGGCTATTTTGGTCTTGTATCAGGCAGAGGTCCTGCAGGCTGATCTGCATTCTACTCTCAAGATGAAATAGCAACAGGGGTTAATATATTGCAGGCAGCAAAATGAGAGACTATGTGCTCATCTAAACAGGAAGCAACTGAAGAAGTCCCTGTTTCAGGGCAGGAAGATTAAACCATCAGGCTCTCTGTCCAGGCAATAACCCACTGAAATACCCTGTCAGCGTTTAAAGTGGAGGATGTCAGGCTACTGGTGGAAATATTGTGAGGATTAATATACTTAAGTGCAGAGTTAGCTATCAGCTCATGTTGGCCACTAATAATACAATTTACCACACAGCTGGTGAAGGAAAGCAACCGATATGAGAGCCCCCGTTCTGTGCCCGCAATCCGCACGGTGCCGTCAGCAGCGCAGCCGCGCGCGTCTTCGGCTCTCCCCGGCACGGGCCGCTCTCTTCTGGGAAGTGGAAATCTTCTGCAAAGTGCAAACCTCCTAGTCCAGGAATGAGGAGGCATCTCCGCCCATCCCGCGTCCCTGCCAACACCAGGGAAAGCGGGTAACCCACCAGTAACGGGGTATAATGCCATGGGATGGGGATGAGTATGTGTGCGTGCCGTATGGTGCACTGGACCATGAGCTCCGTGTTCACATCAGAGTCGATCTGGTACCAGATCACCTCTTCTAGCAGAGATCATGCTCCTGTGGGCAGTAGCATCTCCCCACAAACAGGGTTTAGTTGAGGATAGGTTATTCTGAAAGCATATGTATCTAACCCTTCTCCTTAGTTTTGGAGGACAAATCCTAGAATCAGAGAATCATTATGGTTGGAAAAGACCTTCCAGATCATCAAGTCCAACTGTAAACCCATCACCACCATGCCTGCTAAACCATGTCTCTAAGTACATGGTCTTACATAGGCAAATACTGGAGGGATAAAGGGGACTCAGCATTGACCTGTGGGTACCAAATCTCTTTCTTCTCTTTCCCCCATTCCAGGCCCATGCAGGCTAATTGGTCCCAGATTCAGGATCCCCAAATAAGCTCCTAAAAGAAGATGGGTTGATGGAGGGGAGTTGCTTTGGCCGGACTTTCGGCCACTGGCACAACCACCCACCGAAAGGCAGGCGGGTGGGCATGGGACCATGACCATCCCCTTATGCATCCTTGTTGTAATTGCTCCCACACGGCTTTCAAAGCTGTGTCTGAGGCCACCAAGAGAGTTAAAGGGACTAGAGATCTTTCTGTGTAGCGGATTTGGGTTATGGGCTGCAGGCATCTTGTAGGACAAACAAATACTGAAAATAAACATGCTGCCCATGCTTTCTGAACTCTGAAGAAAGTCATAAAATCTATTCTTGAAATCTGCAGAAACCAGAGCTCGGCTTGAACCTTGTTCACAGTTTTTGCAGAAATCACTAAGATACTTCCCCATGTCTCCCTCAAACCAACACACACAATTTCTACAAACTTTTAATCTTGCCTGTCCTGTAAAATTCAGCTTCACATGCAGAGACTCCCAAAACACAGGAAAAGGAAAATGTCAAGCAAACGGGAGCAGCAGAAAATGCTTTTTCCAAATGCAAATGCTGATCCCTCAATCCAATGTCCAGCAGTAGCCAAACCTGTGAAGCTGATAAATATCACAACCACGGGTTTGTCTCTGCAGCAGAGCAAGTGTTTATCCTCAGTTGTCTAAACTTGATTAAAAAAGCAGATGAGCTGATTACTGGTCAGTTTGCAGAATCATTTCAACCGGGACTCACCTATCGGCTGGAATAAGAGTTGAAATCAAAACCGGTATCCAGTTCTAGTACCTTCACTGTTACGTTAGCTTATGTTATTTAACCCAATTTAGTGAGTCTCAGAAACAAACGTAGTTTATTAGAGCGGTTCAAGAAATAGCTTCAAACAGTTACCATAACTCTACAGAGAAGTCAGCAGACCAAGCATTAAGTCTCCATGTCCACCCTGTTCAGAATAGCAGAGGAGGGAAGGGGGGAAGGCAGTTTATATACCTACTCTATATACCAAATAAAAACACATAGACTATATACCAAATAAAATGAAAAAAAAAAAATGTTTCAGGTAATCAGGTACCTCAGATGCTACAAAGCTCAACAGTCAGAAGGCATTTCATAAATGTGCTAGGGTTTCTTAGTGCTACTGCAATTTAAAACTGAATGCGTTTGCCTATTTTCCACAAGCAGGTTACGTGTCCTTTCCTCTGGGTAAGCACCAACATCCTACGGTGCAAGTGCAAGGACTGCACGAGGGCACAGCACAGCTAATGCTGGCTGTTCCTATGAGAACAAGCAGCAGAGTGATCCTTAATTCACATTCACTTATTCCCCCCAGGTCTGCAGGAAGGAGAATTTGGATCTGCTTCCAATGTTGGGAAATCCCACGGCCACCCTCACATTCTGGCTATCCCCTGCCTGGCACCTCGAATGCATGGGGCATCCTCATTTCCCACCATCTCTGGTAGGAATGGGATCAGACCCTGCATGATTCCAAGGACCTGAGTCAGGCTCGGTGGCTCCGGCCTGGTGTTTGGAAGCCCTACCTGATAGACGGCTCTGGAAATGCACCATGGCTTCAGCATGAGCTGCAGGACCCTCAGATTTCCAACGCGGCAGGTCCTCAGGGCCCGCGAGGTCAAGTTCCACACCAGGCTGTCCCAGCTGTAGAGCAGATCCTCAAAGCCAAAGAGCACCGCGGCCATGCCAGCTCCCTGTGTGCAACACCCGGCTCCCTGCTCGGCGGCGATCCGCTAATCCCCAGGCGCCTTACGAACTGCTAGGTTAAAAAGCCACCGCAGTTTCCATCAAAGGAGGAGAAAGGAAAAAAGAAACACAAAGCCTCAAAAAAAAAAAAAAAAAAAAAAAAAAAAAAAAAAAAAAAAAAAAAAAAAAAAAAAAAAAAAAAAAAAAAAAAAAAAAAAAAAAAAAAAAAAAAAAAAAAAAAAAAAAAACACCAAAAAACCCCAACACCCGCCAACAAAACACAGCAGCCAAAACAAACTGTTTGGGGATATGTCTTTCTCCCTCCACACACACCCTTCAGGATGTGGTTTCTCCCCGCGTGTATCTTCTCAATGTGAATTCTGCTGCACTCAGGGATGAGCAGGGAAAAGGTAAAGGAGTGTGTCCTGGGTTAGGAAGGCAGCTGCACATCCCTCACGCAGGGCTTCTTGGTTCCACAGCATTCCCTGCTCGTCACTCCGCTGCAGAACCGAGAAACAAGCCCGGATCCAAAGTCATCACTTTGAAAGCTAAGTCCTGGGACTCCATCCAGAGGGAGGAAAAGAGCCACTCGCTCTCCCTCTCTCCCTCTGCCAACATTCCCAAGACATTCCAGTATTGGGCTTAACTCTTTCAAACACTCCCAAATAACAGCTGAGCAGGCAGCTTTGCCACATGCAACGTTTCATCCTTTTGTTTTGCACATTGACTAGCCATTGCACAGTTACTCTCTGGTCTTTTTTTTTTTTTTTCCAGCCAGCTGCCTCTTTTGGAGCATTTATATATTTTGAACTAGGAATGATACTTCATCTTTACATGAGACTTATGTAACTGTCTCATTAATATTGCAAAGCAACATTATTTACTGAAGGGCTGGTGTCTTGGAGAGTGGCACAGATTAAACTGTGCCCACTTAAAACCAGTCTGCTTCATCTGGTGGGGACGTATTTTAACCGTTGCTTGTCTTGTGCTAATAAGAACGAGATGCATTTCAGTCAACATAGAAGAATATAATATAGTTCTTTCCATCTGTGCTGGATGCCAAAGTGCCCTTTCTGCTCTATAGAGGCAGATAGTCACTTCTGGTGTGAGGTAGCCTGAAGTAGGTTTAATACTCAGGTGGGGAAACTGAGGCACAGAGCAGAAGTGTTTCTTCCAAAGCCACAGCACAAGTTGGCAACTTTGGAGACAGCTGCCCGTCAGTGCTATTTTCTACCCATTTCGCTCTCCCTTCAGGGGAATGTGCATAAAAAAGGCAACGGGGCTGGCAGGGAGCAGATGGGAGTCAGCTGGTGAGTGCCTACCCAGAGGCACTGCTGAGGAGGGAGTTTTTGGAGGGGAAGATGAGACAAGGCCACTTCTAGCTGAACTCAGAAGGACTTGTGAGCACTGATGCCCTAAGACCACTGATGCAGGTTTCTCATCTAACGGAACTGAGTACCAAGGCAGAGGAAGGGCACAAAATAGCTGAATAGGAGGAGTGGGAAGGCAGCTCTGGAGATCAGCTGATGCACCTCCCCACCTCCCCGCTCCGACTCTAAAGCAGGTTGTCCAGCTGGGTTTTGAATGTCTCCAAAGATGCAGACTCCACAAGCTCTTTGGGCAACTCGTTCACGTGTTTGACCACCCTCACAGTGAAAAAAAGCGCTTTTTTAATGTTCAGGTGTAACTTCCTGTGTTTCAGTTTGTGTCCTCCTGTCCTGTCACTGGGCGCCACTGAGAAGAGTCTGGCTTCATTCTCTTTCTACCCTCCCATCAGCTATTTATGCACACTGATAAGATCCCCCTCAGTCTTCTCTACCCCACGCTGAAAAGCCCCAGCTCCCTCAGGCTCTCCTCACATGGGAGATGCTTCAGTCCCTTCATCATCTTCATGGCCCTCCACTGGACTCTCTGCAGTGAGGTCCCTCTGCACGTATTTCCCCAGCCTGTCGAGGTCTCCCTGAAGAGCAGCACAGCCACTGTTGTGTCAGCCAGTTCTTCCTGTTCTGTCACCTGCAGACTCACTGCACGTGCATTCGGCCCCATCGCGCAGGCCACGAGTGAGTCAGAATCTCAGAATCCAGAAACTCAGAAGCCAGAGTGGCCTTACGAGGAGCCACCGTTTCCTGGAAGCCTCGGTGGCTTCTCTGATTTTACTCTCTGCACTGGGGAGGGAGAAGGGAGCGTCACTGCTGGCTGATCTTCTGCAATTCTCTGGGCACCCTGGCACAATCTATAGGTAGCTGGATCTCGGGGGACTGGAGGGGCGCATAATCAGCACGATCCTGCCGACCAGCTCACCAACTGGGCAGGAGGAGGGCCAGGAACATGCAGCTGCAAAATTCATGTTCTCCACCTAATTGCTTCTTCAGGACAGCATTTTTAGAGTGGCATCATAAAAATAATATTTCCTCAGAACTTATTAGGTGCTATTCATTCCCCAGAGCATAGTTTTCTTCCCCCATTTCTCTGTGCTCCTGTCTTTCTGTTTGCTTGGTGTTTAGCTTTTCCTGTTAGTCCCTCTACATTGATCTGTCTCCTGGTGATTTTTTTTGCCTGCCTGTAAATTAGCTAAAACGTTGCCTCAGTTATCAGCGATGTAGACAAGGGACTAGGAACATCTCCATTATTAAGGCCTCATTTAGAAAAAAAAAAAAAAAAAANAAAAAAAAAAAAAAAGATTTTTTTTCTATATATAAAACTTGACTACACAACATTTGCCCCAGGCTACAGACTATTGTATAAGATCTCAGTCTGGAAGCAGAAGAGAGGAAAAGAAAGAAATGTGTCTGATCGATAAAAGAAAAGAGCGGGGGGAAAGAAACCATAGCAAGGGACTGCTCTGGGATGTGATCTAACCACTCTGGTATTCTTGAAGGGGGAGAGAGGGGAAATGGAGGATATGCTGCAGTTTTAAAATTAGCTACTCCACATGTGCATCTAGCCTTTCCGAATGTTTGAAGGGAGACTCTTGGCCCCCCTGTCCCGACTCAGTAATTACTCAACAGTTGTGAAGGAGCTGTTTCACTCTGCTGATTACATAATCAGACTTTCTGAAAACAGTTTCCCTATATATTTATTTAACTGATAGACTGGAATGGTCTCCTCAGGAGTCACTTGAGTCTATAGGAGGCCCACGGAGTATTTGAGCTTGCAGATTTGCCTCCATGATTAGACCAGATTGTTCAGTTTCCTGCAGAGTTTTTCCTGCTGATTAGACATATACTGTTTCTGAGGGGGCAAAAATTGCATGAATAGGGATTATCAGGCCCACGAGTTATTTTCCAGGGGAATTGCAACGATGCTTGTTTCTCAGGCAAAGACAGACTGTTTCCTGCATAGACAACCAGCTCTGGGCCTTCCTGTCCCTGAGAGAGAAATTGGTCCTGGGAAACCCACCTGGAAGGATGACAAACTGTTTTAATGGTGATTCAGCAGGACCAGGTGGATATTGGTTATGCTGAAGCTTGCCGTAGAAAGGCTTCTGCAGGCTAGGAAGATACCCCTGGCCAAAAACAGGGCAGATTTGTCTTTTACCAATGTGAAACACATAGCTGGAGAAGGGCCACATTCCAGGTAAGAAGAAGCACAGAAACTGTTACCCCTGGCTTTCTGCAGCCCATGTTGGTGCCCTGCCTAGCATGCTCTTCGCTGTATTTTGAAATGCTGTTTTGCTTGCAAGTGTCCCAATTTGTTATGACATTTTTTTTTTTCCAGTGATACATCATAGAATGTGCTCTTACATGTCTGAAAGGCCAGAATATGCCATTTCAATGGGGAAAGGGAGAGGAGAGAGAGAAAAAGACTGCTGAAATTCACCTAGTTGGCGTGTGCACTTCAAGTGATTGCTGTAAAACCATCTTATATTTCTATAAAGCAATTTTAGTTTCACCTTCACTAAGGTCAATTAGGAAGAGAATTGTCATTTGCACTCTAGATAGATCTATAGATATTCCTAGGTCTTTTAAGCACAACTTCTCTAATTATGCGCTGATTATTTCTTGCTGTCTCTAAGAAAATGTCAGGCAAAACACTTACTATAAAACCTCCCACGTTTTAGTGACAGTCCAAAGGCTGTAAAAAGGATATAAAAATAGCACTTTACTTTCCATGAAAAGAGGAGAAAAAAAAAATCCTTTGGTCTGCTGTGTTACTTCATCTGCCTGTCAACAAGACCTGAAGGCTGAGGGTGGACTTCCCAACCTGACCTCAGCAGCCTCTGAGCTTCTCCTCTCCGCTGTCCTCCAAAACCTGAGGATGCCATGTGCTAATGTAGGCAGATGTTGTCTACACACGGGAGCTGAGAGTGACAGCTCTGGGTTTTCCCTTTAGGCAGCTTGTATATTCTGGCCATGGAAGAAGGAATTCAGCATCACGCTCCAGTGCGCTCTCGAATAATTCTCTGCCCAAAACTTTCCAAAGAGTGTGGGTGTGCTTGGGTGTGTTGAAAGACAGACGGGCTGGGAGGAGGGTAGTTTCCTCAGAGCTTGCTGTAGATGTACCAGAAATATTCTGTTTCTGCTAAGCATATGGCCTCAACAGCCTCCACAGCTCCAGCCCAGCGCATTCTTTTAAGCCTTGTTTCAAATCCATTACTCTTTTTGATCTTTCTTCCTCCATAATTTTAAGAGGATTAATGTTGTTAGATCCTCATGTCTAAAGTTCCCTTTCATGTTGCAGCTTCATGCTTTATTGTGTTGGAAATGGTTTTCTGAGACGCTTAAGAAGTCCTATTTTCCTCCTTGTGCCTTAACGGCACATCATTCCTTGGCTCACACAACAGGAAGCGATGACCCACTGTCAAGTGACAAAACACTGAGGAGGAGACACCATCCTTCCTACTCTGTTTTAGGTACCCATGTGCCCATGGATAGCTAGAGGCCTCACTGGAGACTTACAGAAGGATGCTCCTCCAATAACTGCACCAGAACGTGAAGATTTCCAAATGGACATTGCATCCTTTGGAGAACCTGAGCCTCTGGGCTTTCCCGTATCCCCACACCCCATGAGGTGGTCTCGTCCCTGCTGTTGGTCCCTTTGGGTTTCTCTGTTTCCCTGCCCTGGACCTCAAGGGGTCTGGGCAGGCAATCAGCTTTGCTGCCATCCAAGGAGGAGCTGTGGAGGTCCAGGGAAGTTCTTTCTGCAAGTCAACACACGTCAGTGGGAGCTTACTAGGGGCAAGGACTGAACGCAGCTTGCATTATTTTTCCATGCCTTTACAGGGTTTTGCTGTTTGTGATTTGAGGGAAGGGCTTTAGAAGGAATAGGGCATGGTATTTGAGTTGAAGAAGCAGGTCTCCACACTTTTAGGGCTAAAACATGCAATATATATAGTACAGGTAAAGGAAACCCACACAAATTTAAAAAGAGAGTGAAAATTGAGTATGGATGTTCAGACTAGATGTGCTGAGAGCTTTGATCAGCTAAGTGCTAAAAAATACAGCCCAATGCCTGTTACAGCAGTGAAAAGCAAGAATAACTCTATTGGCTATACAATCTTTTTGGACTGATAGGAAGTAATGACCTCACTGTAGCTGGGACACAAGATCTTGGCTCATAACCTTCCTTGAATCTTTACATCCATGTAGAGAAGGCACAAAAACTGGAGCTAGGACTGCTCACTCCTTTGGAGCTGCCATTCTTGGAAACATTTCTCCAGAAACCTTCTGTACCATGCAGACAAGAGAGTTTGCATAGCATCAGATACCTTCTAGCTCCCACCCATCACACACTAGGAAAAACACAGAAGTAAAAAAATTCCACTCTCCCACCCCTTGATCTGGCATCTTTGACAGTTCTACAGCTCTCCTGCAGAGAAAATACAAGAAACTGAAGTCTTTGCTGGATTCAGTTTAAGATGAACATCACAAGTCAGAAATCCTGAATAATTTCCTCAAGAAATTGTCACGAGTCCTTATGGCCTAAAATGTTCCATAATTAAATGAGCTGCTGCTTTTTACAGTAATAACTGAATGAAAAATTACTATTCTAGTCATCAACCTAGATCATAACATTTCTAAAGCTCTTTGAAAATGTAAAGTGCTCTGGTAGTGCTGGGTATTATCGTTAGGTGAACAACAGCTCCTTGTGTGTAAGACTGCACGTGTCCTCACTTTACGGGGATATTTAATGACTGACATAGGAGATTATGTCATATCCTCAAATCATACACATTTAATTTCCTAAAGTAATCTGTGTTAGTGATTTAACGAGGTTTAAAAGTAGATGAATCCCATAAAGCTATGCTTGTACTTGCCCAAAATATTCAAATATCTAAAGTAAATTCACTCCTACTGTGCAGAAACGTGAAAGAGATTGTACAGAGATTTGCTATTAAATCCTCTTTCCCTCTGAACATTGCAGTGAATGATTCTAAGGGAGAGGATGTAGGTCAGAACAGCGTATTAAGTAAGCACAGTCACAGAAAGTGAATGGTGAGATCTTAAATACGATTATTCACTTTGGAAACCTGAACTTAGGATTTGCCCCTATCCCTCTGAGGAATGTAATATCCTACGACTAGTGTGCCCAAACAAAGCACCACCCATTTTCCTGTGCTGGCTGCCGCAAGGTTTATGATCATGCTGTGACCTGGTACCATTTGCAGAAATGCTCAGGAAAATTAGTTTGGGCCAAAAGAAAACAGATAAAATCACAGCCTGTTTAGGAGTTACATATGAACAGGGGACATCATCCATGAGCTGAACTGTATTCTTTCCATGTAATTCACTTGTCTCTAAAATAGTCCTGGGCAGGGAAGCAATATGAACCTCAGACAAATTTGAATTTGTGCCCATCAGGTGGGCACCGATATCAGACAGGGGATCCAGCATACCTGGCTGTTTATAGGAGTAGATCATACACACTGTTCAGCTACACTTTCCCCGAGAGGTGACTCATGGAAAGCCAATCTGCAGTTTTGCCATATGGTAACATGGGTAATTCAGTGGTATGAAGTCTTGGTGTGTAACACAAGCCTATATACAGAACAAAAGGCCTGTTCCAGAAGAACATTTTCTTACAGCTTATCCTGCAAATATATTTAAGTGGTCTGTCTGATTCAGACACAGTGGTAACACTAACGGCATTCAAAGACTAATACAAAGTCCTCTCTGTTCACAGACAAGATTTGGGCATTTCATTAAAAAGAAGGATGGCAAGGAGAATATATTTTAGAAAATCGATGGGCCAGTTTTCTCATGTTTGATCATGCTTATAGATCCGAAAGCCTATTCCTACCTAAGCTAAAGTGTATGTATTTGATTGCGTCTAAAGTACCTTTTAAAGGTACTAAAAATACTTGTCATGTTAGTTAGGATGTTATTGCCCTAGAAAGAGAGGAAAGGTATAATACAAGCAGGTCAAATTTGACCTTCAGAGTAGAAATGAGGAGGGATCTGGTCCTGTTCCAGAAAAACCATCAGTTTCCTGAGTAACATTAGACAAGTTACATAACATTTTCATTTTCCCAGTGGATAAATTCACTGACATTTGCCAGGTGCTATGAAATCCCAGGGGAGCTGTTTTGCACTAAAAAATAAAGATCTTTTCAGCCTGCTAGAAAAGTCAACCAGTTGTATTCCACAAGACACATACAGCAAAAAGCAGCAGTGCTTGAGATATTTGACAGTACCTCATGTTGGTAATGTAGGTGGTAATGTAACCTCTGTGCTGAAACATCCTATGTTGATTTGCAAAATGGTTATCACCGTAGAAGAATAAGTTTTCCCTGGGGTGAATACTGGTTAGACTGGTTATGTATTCCCTGTGGGAGTAGTGCTGTAGACATCCAGGAGCTAAATGCACACAGAGGGCATGATGGAGAAAGTTGATGGCTCTGTAAACTCTGCAGTACAGAGGTCCCAGAGCTAGCCATGATCTGAGCTGTTAACACCAGAAAACACGGCACTTTCATGGACTCGGACATCCATTGGTGTCCTCTATCCTGGAATTGACTCACGTGGGGCCATTTGGGTTGTCTCAGCACAATTAATCTGCAGTCAGGAAATTCAAGAGTCAATGTAGGGGGATTGCACTACCGCAACAGATCTTCACACTGAGAACATCTCCCCAGCTGGGACCAGTTAGACCTTTTCAGTGGACCATAGCAGTTGACCTCAACCCTGTTTGCTCCTGAAACATGGACCCCTGTGGCTCTTACTAATGGAAAATATCCATTTGCCTTGTAGGACGGCTCTGGATCCGTGCCATCCAAAGTGGTAATGCATGCACAGTTGACAGAAGATGATAACTTGCACTTCTGCTGCTGTTCAGCTTAAAACCCTGTGCAAACATCAGTTCCGATTGCCTCACAATGCTTTGGGAGATTTACATTTCTGTTCTGCTTCCAGAGCAGTAGATAAACTGGGACATGGGAACTGAGTGCTTGTGTGGGACAAAGTCCTAACTTTGCCTTTTCCTAGCTATTTTCTACAGCTACTATTACACCCACATACCCACCAGAATATCCAGACAGTGTGCTGAGTCTCAGGAGATATAAATAGTAGCTCAGACTTCATATGCAGAGGTGGAGTGCAGTTAGTGAAACTCCCCCATGCTCTGCCTTCCAACCTGATGATCTCTACAATTTCTGGCTTGTTTGTTAATTCATTCTGAAGAAAGGAGAAAATGGATCGAAAGCTGCCAAACTGGGGCAGCAGTTCAGTTACTTCATTGTCTCTACAGACGGCAGACCGAAGCTGTTCAAAAGTTAAAGAGGATTTATGCTCTTGATTTAGAAAATTATGACTCACTCCCATTTCAGCCGTTGTTTGAAATGTCTGTCATTTCCCCTGCCCCCAGTACGTACATACCATAAAGAGCAAAACCCATAAAATCTGCTATGCTTATCTTGATGCACAAAGAATTCAAATGTTCACTGTTGCTATCTGGAACTTGACTTCCTGTTATTAAGAAGGACATCCTAGTATTTAACAGCACCAGACATTTTTTTCCTTCTTCAAACCAGGCAGAATGTCTAATGATTCTGGGATTTGTTTCCTGCTTGTAATTAAGTAGGTCACAGCTGCAAAGCAAGAGAACAAGAAAATATTCAGATCACACAAAGCCAAGAATGATTAAATCATTTGCAGCTGAAGGATATGGCAGATATTTTCATGAAGTCTCAAGTCTAAGGAAAACAAATATAGGAACTTTTCAGAGAATGATGAACTTGGAAGCTCTGCCCAAGCACCACAGTAGCTTGGAAACAAACAAAAAAAAGGGTGATCAAAAACTAGCTAATGTTGTTCACAAGTTGAATAGATTTATGTGGTTGAAATAAACTCGCTCCTTCATTGCTTTGAGCCATATATTCCATCCATGCAATTCTCTTTGAACCACACGCAAGATTGCCCTCATTTCTTCTAGACAATTCCCACCAGGCCATGTGCAACAACAGCCCTCTATGCTAGTGCCCTCTCCTGTAGGTCTGGGACGGCCATGGTCTCCGGGCACACATCTCGTGTGATTCCAGATGCAATTCAGTCACACCATGATCTCTGCCGGGCGAGAACTTCCCACAGGTCTGGAAGCCTTTTGATCTGCACGAGTGGCTCTTGGTTTTACATTGCTCTGGTTTGACTCCCACTCTATCCCAGTTTAGGATGGCAGGAGGTTCCCAGTCACTATATGACTACCTTTACCCCACAGACAGATGTTCCCAAGTGAATATTGGCAGTGCATGAACCACTGCCCTTAACTAGCCATGCACATATGGGCTGAAGAACAAGCTCTGAAGGGCCCCGACAGAGGGCTTAGACATCAGCGTTTCACATTGTCATGGAGAAACATCGACTAATGAATCATACCAAAACCTCACAAAACAGGGAGAAACTTTCTTTGTAGAGCTGAGGTGCTTATCTGCATGAACCAGGCAATTAAAAATAAAGCTGGTCTCTGCAGAGAGACCAAGCTTGAGAGAGCTCTTAAGAGGGACCTCTCAAGAGACCTAACTTGCTCTCTTGCAGGATTTGGGAGAAATATAAATGACGGCGCTTTTTTTGCCATAGTGCTTTTTGAAGGTGCTTGTGAGTTTGCCTAAGTGTTGTTATAAACCAGAGTAGCACCAACACTCTTCCAAGATATTGCCTAGGCCAAAATCAAGGAACAGAGAGTAGCAAACCTGTTTTCCTACATAGTGAGAGAAAAGGTGTCTGGGCAGATTTATGTCTAAAGTCCATCAGACCCAACACTGTAGAGGGCAGTGGTCCAATCAGAGAAGAAGCATTGCCTTGGCAGGTCACATCCTTTGAGAATCTACTTGATATCAAAATGGTGTATGGTTTTGTTGGAAGAGTGGTTAAGATGCAGGTAGAACAACAAGAATGAAAACATATTGCTGCTTCTATACAAATGTGATCAGGGGAGACATAAATTGCAGCCGTTATAAATTGATGGTGACCTCATGTTTACTCAAGGTCTGGTTGGGAAAGTGTCATGGGAAAAAAAGGCCCACGTAGATTGTATTCTGGGCTCTGTCCCTGTCTGACCAGACATGATCAGTTCATTCCAGGATAAGAGAATGTGCCTCTTTTTATGCTAGTATTTCTTGGCTTTGCTTGCTAGGAACTGGGGTGAAAGACAACCTCACTGCCTCCCTGATGTACAGTCATTAAGAAACACAAACAAAGAAGGATTTCTTAGAGCCAAGTGCTTGGGGAATTTGAGGCCAGTCCTTCAGTCTCTCCTTGCAAAACACTGACCTCAGAGGAAAGGGGCTGCTTGCACGAGCAGGGTGACATATAGCCAGGGCTGCAGAAGGTGCCCTATACATTTTCAAATGATTCAAGGTATTTGTATTTGTAGATTCTCAATCGGAGCTTCTCTAAAAGAAACTTAATTTTAGAGACATTTTGTTCATCTTCCTCCAAAAGTCCTTTCAACTTGGACCCCTTACAAGGTTATATTTAGGTTTTGTGGACAGACTCCCAGGAAAGAGAAGTTAGCTGACTTACTTAAGAGAAAATATCAGTGCTGGACTTAGTACTGGCAGTTCAGAGACCTCACTGCATCTCCTTCTTCCCCTTTGGATAAAAACATTCATGCTGCCTACACCCTGTTCTGAATCTTTCAGCAATTTCCCTTCCAAAGGTGGGCAGACAATCAGCCCCTCAGATTAGTATAAAAGAAGGCTCAGAAATTAAAAGTTTTCAAAGTGCTGCTGCAACCCTGAGCCTGGCCAGCACAGCAATATCTGCCATGACTAATTTCAAGGAGAAGGGACTAGATCATTAGTTGGCATCAGCCTATTTATCTTTCCTCTGACACCAGCCTACAGAAGCTGGAGGATGGCCTCGAGGCCGTTTTAAACACTTTCTGGTGACTGATTAGATGGGTTGGAATGAACTAACATAGCTGCATTGACTGTACTTTTAAAAATCAACGTCCTCTGTTTTTATGATTCTTCTTGGCCAGGATCCCACTTGCTGTAACTGCAGTGAATCCTTTTCCATCTGCAGGAAACTGTCACTATTGGTGCGTTTGAAATTTCACAGGAGGATACATGTTGGCTATATTACAGCAAAGCTTGGGATGGGAAGAGGAAACTCTCCAGCATTTCGGGTCAGAAACGTTGAAAATTAGAAAGCCTCCTCCTCGCTTCCTTGTTTGGTTTGCAGCATGGGTTGGGTGGAGAGATGCTGGGGAGGGAATAGTGAAAGTTCATGCCCAGCTATCAGGAGCCCTGAAGTTTGATCCTGCTTCAGACATACCCAGATTTGCACAGGGTTGGCAATTCTCTTTAGCTCTTCCCCTCAAACATCCTGGGTGCCAGGCAGGAAGGACAGTTGTGTCTGGATCTTGCAGAAGTGGGGTGAGGACCAGCATCTACAGAGCAATGGGAACATGTGAAGTCCAACATGTTCTGAGCAATCTTTTTAAAGTATGACCCAGAGTTGCCAGATTTCCCTCTTACAATAGGAAGATCCTATGACTTTTGACAGGTTTTGTTGGATGGCACTATTTGAAAAACTAGAAACTTCAGGCTTTGCCCTCAGGTGGAGGTAACAGCTTTGAGCTCAGCTCTGAGTGAAGCTGTCAAATATTTGAAACTTGTCTTTCATAGTTTTGTCTGCAAATCTGGACCTTTTAATGAGAATGAATTACCTGTGGGGTTTTAACCTTGTTCCTCCTCCCTGCTGTCTGATGATACATTAAGATTGATTAACAGAAGGCAGAAAGACACTTCTTTGTTGCTCTCATTCATCTTCCCAAGATACTTCAGCACGTTACGGATCATATTGCCACCCATGCAGGACAATTTTTATGTTTAGAGATATTTCATGGCCAGTGAATGTACAGCAAAAATATTAACCAAAACAAGATGTCGGGAGGGAGGAACGGGACACTGGCTTTTCCCATGGATCACACTAATCAGAGGAGTGCACTGACCCTGTGCTTTTCCCCTAAGTGTCTCAAAGCACTGATGCCCAACAACATCTCAGCATCTCTTGTAGTAAGTGTAGGCATCCATGCCAATGTAAGACACATATTGCTTTAAATGTCAGATTATGTCTATCCTGTGCTGAAAGAGAGGCATCTGGAGGAGCTGTAACTACAGAATGCAGTTCTTGTCCTATCTTTGTAGCTGCCTTGCACAAGGTTGAAGTATTTGGTATTTTACTAAGCCCCTGGTCAAGGTCCTGGACTGTGAATTTTCAGTCATCTACTTCTGGTACCTTTACCTCCAACCTGAAAGCACATAAATGTGAGAGACTAATCTTGAACATGGCCCCAGTGATGTTATTCAGAGCAGGTGTAGATGTTTCCCCAAAGCTCTCCAAGCTTCTAAGTCCCTAAAGGAAAGAGTAAGCACTGAGTTCCCCAACCCAGGCCATCAGATGCAAAGACTCCTAAAATTAGTAATTGCTTCTGCAAACACTGTCCTTGGGCCAGAAAAAAAGGGTCTGGAGAATCCTCTTGCCTAGTGCCTGCCCTACAGCTGGTGGAGTCATCGTTAGGGTGGACAAGATCTTCTATTGCTGCCCTTGTGATACAGGTGCTGGCTATTGCTGGGAATTGCATGATGATCCCAAAATTCATAGTGGTGAGAAAGCAGGACCCTGTGCCTTGCCCTCACTCCAAAGGCAACGTGTGCCTGTAGCATATTATGCTACAGTTTTCTAACCTGACATGGAAGAGCAGGAAGGCGTATGGGACCACTAGCGGGGCAAGGAAGGCAGTATGACCAGAAGGATGGCACCATTGACTTGTTTCACTTAGCCAAAGGTAATGGCATAGTTCCTGAAAAATCAATAAATTGTATTGCAATGGACATGCTTTTTGTTAGCATATGTACTTGCACCTCTCCTGGAAGCACTGACTAAGGGAACCACTAAACCAAGCTAGCTCATCTGATCGTCCACACAGAAAAACCTGTCAGAAGTATGTAAAAGTAGTTCAAACATGAATTAACTTGCTTGCTTTCCTGGCTATGAAGCTGGTTTAGACAACAAGATATTCTCTAAACTGAGCTACAGCTGATCTGTTTTGCAGTCTGCAACTTTTCCCCGTACTCCTCTCAAAGGACTGACAAGTTCTGCATGACTGACACAGCTATTGGAGGTGGAACTGCAGGGCTTCCCAGGGCAGACCATAGTCTGCTAGTCCAAACACTTGCAGAACCATGTGTAGAGCCTGGGGAACACAAACCAGCAAGGAAATAACCTCAGTTAAATCCCACTCAGATGAGTTTCTTGAAACATACCTCATCCTATAAAATATCTATTGTCAGGGTTGAAACTCCCTGGCAGAAACTTTTGAGCTAAAGTTAATTGGTTTCAATTTGCAGTGATTTTTGGTTCTAAACTAGAGTATAAAATGGTACTTGCTCTGCGAACACATCTTCAAAGGGCAGATGTTTAGTGCAACCACATTAATTGCAGGTTATCTGTCCTTAGGTGTTGTTTCACATGCAGCTTACCTGATCTATAATGATGTAAAACCTGGAGAGAAAATAGGCATGGTGCGTCCCACTCCACCAAGACCTGTTGATTTTTATAGAAGGAGTACTGGAAACTAAGATGAATTTCAACTTCAATTAAAAAACTTGCTCACTTATTTCAAAGCTTGCACAAACATAATTACACCTTCTAAATATATTCTAGAAATACAGCTGGATTGCGTGTACGGGTGACTAAATTGCATGATTTGCAGCCCATTATCTTTTCAAAAGCTTTTCATGCAGTATCGCTGGAAAGTGGAGATTAATTGTGCTCCTTGCCTGTGCAATTTCGAGAGTTTGATACTTTTGTCCCAACAAGAAAAATTAAAGCATAAGAATCACTCATATCCATTTGCTGGTAGAATTAAAAGTCACCATTTCTTTGATGCCATTAGAAAGGCTTGAGACAATGACAGTAATGTAGACTTCACCAGGAAATAAGCAAAGCTTGGACAGAAAGTTTGGCTAGAAATTTGGAAGTGTGTCTGAAATCTGAACTGCACTTTCCAAACTTTTTGAATCAGCAAACTAGAAATTCTGTGAAAGCTGATTATCTTCAGAAGAGACTTTTGGCCAGAACAGTCTCTGTCATGGTTTTTATCAAGTTGGTAAGAGGAGGCAGAATGCTTGTGAGCTTCACTGAAGTCACTGTTGCTATCTAACCATCTTTATGCCTGGTCTGAACTAGAGATGTGTAAAGAGGGAAAGTAGAAAATCTCTCTGAAGGTTAAATGTAGGTTTATTCACTCTTTTTCCTAAAAGACTACACACTGTATCCTGTTCTAAATGGACAAAATGTTTGACCAAGAAATTAAGAATGGGAAAAAGGAGACATTAGACATGTCTCAAACTCTGTGTTTGATGTCTGGAAATGTTGTTAGTTTGGGAGATTATTCAAGCAACGTTTAAGTAACCCATTGTTAAAATCACAAATTGACATAGTTTGAACACTTGCTGTGTCTGGACTTTAAAACACAACTGAAGGCTTGCCTAAGATATTGCAGGGAGGAATCCTGGATACTTCTTGAATTGGGACTAAGTCTTCGTTGTAAAACAGACTGAAAGCTTATGAGTGAGTAAGATATTTAAACACACAAGCTACCACTTGGCATTATCTATCATCAGCTGTTGACCCTGTATGAAAAGCAGGCTCTGTGTGCAAGGGCCTTTCCAGGGGACTTGCAGGGGTGGTAAATTCTTGCCTCTGGACTCTAGATCACCACCTCGTGGTAACCTGATTTGGTACTAAACCATCTTTTCTCCTGAGCTTTGGGCTGCTAGGGGAGCTATGAACCAGCAGAACCCTGGTGCTAATTACCAGAAAAAGCTCTTTGAGCAGGATAGGTCACCAAAGGGTACATGACTCACAGTAGTCTTTCCACAGCCTTTTCCCTCCAAACACATTCACATGATCTTCCCCACTGTCCTCTCACTAAAATCCAAAACATTCATCTAATTTCTGACTCTGACCTATGTCCCCTGACCTGCCCTTCCTTCCCAGGATCTGGCCAACATGAAGACAAAAGCCAAATTGTAATGAAAAGGGCTTTTCATTTTCTGATCAAAATAAGAATCGAAAACATTGGAAATTTTACAGAAGATCCTCCTCTTTTGAGGTCTCCAGGCCTTGAGAGCTTCAGATAATTCAATTAAGCTTCAACCATTTGAAAGTCAATTTAGGCAATACTCAGTTCTGGGCTTCGCAAAGTTCACCAGTCACTATCTATTAGCCTCTGCTGTGCTATCACCTCTTAAATGATTAACCTGTGCACATTTTGGGGGGATAAAGTCTGGCACACCTCCCAGTCTGTTTCGCAGAAAAGTCTATTTTGATTTGTTACACATTTTCGAAGTGTCACAAAATATTACAACTTCCAGACACCCAAGAGGGTGCACCAAGCATTCTTCTGTCTAGGTAGGGTTCAGACTAATCCAATTCCTCCAAAATACTTGTGAACAGGTCAGAAAAGATAAATCTCGGATGAAGCAGATAAAATTGATGCTTCGGCAGTCACAAGTGGTTATATCAGAGCATTATACAGGTGACAGTTTTACTATTTAAGCTTATCTCCTTATTCAGTTTTCTTTGACACACAATTATTTGTCTATAGGGCTGGTGAATAATTCATTGCAAATAAAGTGTGTTGCAAAATGATGCTTTTTTTCCCCCTGTCTCTCTAGGCTTGTATATTAGATTTATCAGCTTGAGACTTGAGAACCTTGCAGAAAAAAAGCTAAGACAACAGGAGTTCATTGCTTCAATCTCTCTCTCTTCTCTCAGGCAACTTTTACAACCAATTATCTACTGTTCTTTTGTCACCTACAGCACTTGACTACCTCTGCTGTCACCTAGGTAGTCTACCAGATTGGTAGTGATGCAGTCAAGGTTAAGAGACACATCCAAAAAGATTTCACTGAAGGCACTAAGCAAAGGTCTTCAGAACCTGCATGCCAAGATAAGAGTTTGCAAGTAAATAGCGTGAACTGGAAAGATCAACTTCCCTTGAAGCCCTTGGGGTGTCAGACCAAATGTTCACAGCATCACTCACAGAGACCTGCATGAACAGGTTGTACAAATGAGGATTATTCCATCACGAATGCCATGAGGGCTGCCTGGTTCCATCTCGTTAGACCCCTCACTACAGACCTTGGTGTGAAATGTTTCCTACTGCTTTGCTTTTGAGTCCATGCTGGAAAATGATTAATAACAAGTCAAATGCTGAATTATACACTTTGCCTAGCTGAAAGAGAAAATCAATAATCCAGCATGTCAAAATGCTCATAGATTTGCACAATATCAGTATATATCAGAACTCTTTGTCCCACTTTGCGTGAAGACAACTGGGTACTACACTGTTCTCTGGCCAAAAGCAAAGGTCACCATAAGCTGCAGAATAGCGTGGGAAAACCTGCCTCAGACTTGGCCTGCAAGCCAGAAAGACTGATTTTTTTCAGCCTTGGGTTTTCTCTTCTCAAGAGAAACTTATTTATAGGAGAAATGACGTTTCCTGCTGCATTCTTAACGTGTTTGCAGCTTGGAATAAGAACATGAGAGCTTTGTCTTTTGCCATCTGCCTTCAATGGCAATAAATATTAATTTACAGATTTTTCTCTGCCTGGTATAGTTTAAAGTCATGATAGGAAGGAGTGTTTGAGGATATCCACTCAAAACGGAAATGTCACAAGTAAAGTACCTATTTCAGCTCTGAGCCAGGGTAGATTCACATTTATGTAAAGAAGAGCGGTGATGTGGCATGTGGCTCTGGCTGCATTTTTAATTTTATTTTCTTCAGAGGTGCAAGAAATAAAAATGCAGTCTACACTAAAATCCTGCTGAGATGCAACTGGGTCATAGGGCCTTTAATTCACCATAGCTGAGAAGGGGGACATGGAAGTTGAGTGTGAGATCTAAGCTAATATGTCTCTCCTAGCTTGATTTGTCTTTTGCAGCACTTCATTTAGTCTGGAAAGGGCCTTTCTCTTTACACAGTGTCTGTATTGCCATGCTGCAGCCTCTTTACTCAAAGACAGAAGAGAGGGCAGATTCCTTTTTTTTTTGTTGTTTAATACAAGAAGGCTGAATATTTCCTCTAAGCTTTCTAACCCAAGAAACAATGTCTTGTGCTTGTGATGAGAAACATTCCTAGGGCTGGACAAGAGCCAACGAGGTCTTAGGAGAAGGAGTCAATATGCACTCTTTACCAGTGCCTTGCAGCAACAGAAAGAGGTCTGTAAACAGCAATAGGCATTTGTTAGACATTAGCAGTACTCTATTCATCTTCCTCTCACACACATCTGCAGCACATGGATGTAATAAAGATAGCTCCCAGGCATGAACTGTCTCACATTAATAATTCGAAGGGAGAAAGGACTACATATTTAAATGTGTTTGTTTACCGTTGTGAGGGAAAGGAGACCCAGAGAAGGAGGATCTTGGTGTGAGAGTTGAGAAATAGCATGTCAGGGGTGGGATTCATTTCCCCTCATCTAGGGGCCTGTGTTGGTGTGGGCTTCTCCCAACCAAGGTGTCCCTGCAGGTGTTGGCTAATGGAAAGTTGACCAATACAGGCAAGAGAGTTTAGGGAATTATTAATTTAGCCAAACACGGGTGGTTGGAGCACCTATGGCCTGAGCTGAATGGCACTGCTGGCTCCTCGGAGTAGACTAACAACCTCTGCAGTGCCCATCAAGGCAGCCTGATGTGACGACTTGGATATAGATGTCTTGTCGACGTCAGCATTAACTTTGATGAACCCAACTCACTTGTCAATCTTGGCATTGACCTCTGGTGTGCCACAAGCCCCATTGCTTAATTCTTTGTATCTCAGCCTGTAAGGTTTATGGCCTCTTTATGGCCTACCCTATAACATTTAGCACTGTCTTATTATTATTATTATTTTAATAATAATAGCTAGTATTTGTAAAAGCCTTTGCAGAGTGACCTCTTCTACTGGGTGCGTGCCACACTCATTGTGGAGATGATCTCAGGCTTCACACGCGAAGCTTGCTCACGTAGGCCCGGACTTCAGGCAACCACCGCTGAATTTCACAAACTCTGAGCTTTGACATAATCTTCTGCGGGTGCTCAGGACCCTACGTCCCAAATGCAGGACCCAAGACCGGGACGTGCAGGGCACCTCATGCCTTGACCACAACTTCCCCTTGCCTGCCACGGGACCTGGGGGGACAGCACTTGCTTGACAAGTGCGGGACAAACCCATCCAGTGACAGTGAGCCTGGGAGGACATCAGCCAGGTGAGGCAGGCTTGTTCAAGGCAGGGTAATAGCAGCAGGAAGAGAAGTTTAGGGCAAAAGAAGAGTTGGCTGCACACACCATCCTACTGAATCTCCCAGCAATGTGCGAGGGAAGGTTGCAGTTTTGCTCTGACAAGAAGCCTAAACTACCCCAACCTTAGGTCAGCGAGTGGGAAGGAGAGAAATAAACTCTGGATGAGTGAAAATAAAACAACACAAGACCCTCTGAACGAAGCTGAACCAAGGCTGGGGCTGTGAGCTGAGCTGGCCTCTGCTCTGCCCACCCACTGCGCTCCAGAGAGTTCTGCAAACCATGGACAGCGCTAGAAGCACCAGCAGTGTCAGCAGCATGAGGAGGAGTGAGCCAATATAGGTCACTGCCGGATAGTCTGTCCACAAGTTAGGACTTTTGCCCCCACTTCTGGGCACTTACAGTTAATGTCTCTCACTTGCCATACATTACATACATATAGATATATATTGGACAGAATGCAGAGCTATGAAGCAATGAGTACACACTTCCAAGTCCCTTGGAACTCTGGTCCTCCCCACTTCTCTGCTCTTGCCTTCTATACAAACACCCACCTTCCCCAGCAACTTTTCTGCAGGAATTTTCTCCTTTACTGCCCCGTATTGAGTTGTCTCCTGATAATATCCTGTAAAAACACTACTGTCTTCCAGATCTCTCCATCAGGCAAGCTAATGTGTATGATGAAGCCAAGGAGAAGCTGAGCAGTTATTGCCTGGATCCCTTTGCACAATGTATCTTGAAAGGAGATGTTTGCATGGGGACTGGTCTGTCTCTCTCCTCGCTCTCCATGTCTCCCATGTCTCCCATGTAACAGGTTGTTTTCTAGAGTTATGTGTCTTGTCTTAACGCTCATCGGTCACAGATATGGCCTCTACAGGAGCATGTGCAGCTTCTCACGCCGCCTTGTGAGGGCAGGAGCAAAGTCATGAGACGCTGACCCATTTCCTGCAGTTTGGGCCAGTAAAAACTGTGTCTAGACAGAGCAGCCAAGCTGGGCTGCGAAGCCAAATGTGTCCATCCCTATAGCTCAGTCTGGAGCTGCTCTCGGTGATGCTCTGCTTTAGAGGATGCTGAGGATTTCAGTATTGACATGGAGACCAAGGGACCCCATGAAGACATCCCATTGCCAGATTAAAGCCATGCAGATTGTGTGTAGGCTTGTGAGTGCTAAGGGCGCCTTATTGCTGTGGCTCCATAGGATAAAATGCACTGAATGTGTTCATTCCTATCCGTTGCATCATTAATTGCAATGTGCGGCTACAGCTAGGCTAGATATTGTATAGGGCCTGAAAATAAAGCCCCATTCTCCAGGCAGGTTGAGGCGTAATTCAGCAGCTTCCACGCACGCAGACCAGGCTCACTGCTCTGGGCCCCTCTCAGCACCAGCATCTTGATCTGCAAAGCCCACATCTGACAAGAGTGATGTGTCTGAGTATGCTCCAAAACAACAAAAAAGAGTCAAACAATGGCAGACTGAAGCTCTGGGAATAATTGATTATTTTTGGTTTACTTGATGGGCTGGAAAGGCTGGGAGAAAAAAAAAAAAAAAAGGAAGCACATTGACACAAAGTTATTCTGTTTTCCCTTCAGCCAAATGCACTTGAAAGAAATAAAAAACAAAAAGAAATAGCTCCGGATTTAACCAAAACATTTTTTTGGCTTGCATTTAGTTTTTGAGATTTTTTTTTCACATTCTTTTAAAAACACAGAGATATTCATCCTCACAAAATCACAGTCTGAAGGAAAAGCTGAAATAGTTTGTTTTGAAATGTCCAAAACTGTTTCTTTTTTATTTTTATTTTTTATAATGACACAGGCTACAGAGCAGCTAAACAAAACTTGCAGGTGGCTTCAGCTGCCACAAAACTGCCTTTCATCAAAATAAGTGTTCGTTGTGGAGTTTTCCCTCAAGTCTTACACATCTGCCCTAAATCATAAATCAGAGGTGACCTGCAGCTCGTTTGCCCCTGTTTCTCCATCCCCAAAATGTGAGGAACCACGAGTGGATGCATCATGGCATTGGTGCCCTGAGCGTCGTGTTGGAGTGTGGCTGGAGGAGGACCACGGTGGCCGGGAAAGGGCCGTGTGCTCGCGCTGCTCAGATCCATGTTCACACCAGGGCTGTTTTGTCAGGCCCTGTATCCTTCGAAGCAGCGAGACTGCCCCAGCTCTCCTGGACGCTGCAGCCAAAGCAATGCCCATTCGGGAAATTAATGACATAATGACGACACTTAAGGAAAAATGAACTGGTTGCATGCCTGCAGCCTCGGTGGCGAGCTGACAAACCCTCTGAGGTGCTTTCTGATCAAAGCTGTCCCCATGGGGACCTCCACGTTCACCAAGCTGGGCTGCCTCCCACCTTGCTCCCGCATTGGTGGCAGGGAAGATAAAGTGTCTCCTCAACAGACTCCAGATTAGCGTGGGCAGTGTCCCCCTGCCCTCGCCGGTACTGACCCGACCTGGGGATCGCGGCACAGCGTGCATTGGTGCAGGGCATACAGCCTACCCTGCACCCTGCCACCGCTGATGCTGCTTAGCTCCATACATCACTGCCAGCACAGATATTGTGGGCAGCTGCGTCTGTGTTTATGTATACAGAGCCCTTCTCCATTACCCTGAGCTCCGCACCCGCAGTTGTTATCCAATGCTGCCGTTTGCTCCGCACTACAGCTGGTTATCACTGCTGTGCACCGTCACAGCCTCAACAGGTAGCGATGATTAGAAATTATCCTCTCAACACTGACCACCTCCGAGTACATCCAAAAGCTTCCGACCGGTTTTAATCACTCCATGCTTATTGCTCCTGCAGGTGCCTCCCACCCCCTAAGCCATCACACAGCCTGGACCCGCAGAGATGCCGCACGGCATCGCGCAGCAGCCAGCAGTGCCCCTTTCTCCACCCCACGGCATCATCCCTGTCAGCTCTGCTTGCCAGCGGGGCAGCAATCCCTCCTCATGCCCGGGGCACGCACACAGCACGAGGCGAGCGCCGCTTACCCTGTCCACGCTGCGCCTCCTCAGCGATCCATACGGCAACTTGAGCAGCAGCCGGCGGCTCCTGCCCGGCGTCGCCGCCGTCTGCACTACCATCGTGTGGCGGCGGCACCGCGGTCGCAGCACACGGAGCCTGCCTTGCAAACAGCTTTCAGCCTCATCTAGATTTTCCAACTATCAGGCAGCGGAGCGGGTTTTCACATCAGAGTGTGTGAGTCAAGATGTGGCTCCCTTGGAAGAAGGAAGGGAGGGGGAAGGAAAGCCCCAGCCGCGTAACCTTAGCAGCATGTTTCAAGCAGCATATCCTGAGCTTCCTTCTGTTTCTCGGTGCGGTTTGCTCAGCGAGATCGCTGTGTCACAGCGGTGGGAGAACGGAGCTTCTGGGGAGCGTGTTCCAAAAATGTCAAGCTCGCTTCTCGCTGCTACAGATGGTAACCAGGTCAGTTGTCTAATCAAAGCTCTATCAGACTTATTATACATTTTGTCATGTGACTGCAGACCCCTCTGGTTTGCTGTACACTAGATCACATGTTCACCTTAAAAAGAATATCTGGTGTATCACCATCTGGTGCAGAGATTAATGTTAAATCCTACATTCAGATATTCCTCTCCTCTGGATGCTGGAAAGTGCATACATAGAGTGACTAGGCTTTAGTGGATCCCCTAGGCTGCTCAGTTAAACATCATCCCTCTCTTGTTTAAGGCTATATGTTGTACAGGATACAGTATGGCACACGTGTAGGTACAAAGAACACACATTTATCATTCAGTCTATCTACATCTCCCACTTCTGTGTAACTTATAAAAACGGTACTCTAGAGTTGTCTGAAACTGTAAAGCATTGCATGAACTTCCAGAAGTCAGTGTTGCCATTCATTTCTTTTTTTTTTTCCCTCTTATGAAGCCACAGTAAAGAACTCTAAACAATGACATTTCAAAGAAATTTGAAACAGTTTTTACTCTTTAAATAGTACACAAGCAATTTGGAAGTGGACATATTTCTTTCCCTTCCCACAGAATTTCTGCAACAGCAGGAAGTGTCCTAAAGTAGACAGATGCGATTTTGAGTATTTGCAGCATGTGTGATTTGGCTGATGTGCTCAGGCTCACGGTCAGCTGCAAGTACTGGTGCAGATGCAGCTTTGAGCTAAGATGTGCAAATTTTCTCAGTCCACCAACTCCATGCTTATATTCTGAGTTTGCTTAGCAAAACAGAAAAGATCCTGGCCCACATTCTTTTCCTTGGAGCAGTCTAGTTGGGGGACGAAATTCTGCTGAGCTGTGGAGCCAACCTCTTCCTCCAAGTATTGTTCTCATTTTAATGCAAAACTAAAAATACTTTATTTTGATCAAAGTCCAAATGTCAGGATTAAGGTGTTAGGGAGATGACATTAAAGCAATTGTTTAAAATAGAGAAATGCTGTATCTGTCCAGCATACGCACATGCATTAAAGCCAGTCAAAGAGAAAACCCAGCAGCTTGATGTGGGAAATTCTAAATATTAGAACAATCGGCCTTTGTTCAAAATTACTTCCATATGGCCCTTGCCAAATGGAGTGAGAGAGACAGGAAAACATGGAAATATCTTAAGCATGACTGACTCGCATAGATTCTTTATATAGACTAAGTGAAAAGTTGCAGTCTTTTCCTCTTTTTTTTTTTTTTAATATTACTTTTATATTTCTAACAATCATTAAACCTCCTATCTCAAGGGATTCCTACCCATTTTGCTAAAAAACCCAAGTACTTTCCATTTACAGGCTGCTCATGAGAGTCTGCACTTGCATCAGCAGAGCCCCTGGGGATCTCCCTGCGGATAAAGTGGGCACAGGTGTCTGGGATCCGCCTTCCTGTGCCCCAGTGAAAACTGAGTGACATCTGAGCCAGGACCTAGCTAAGTCCCATAACGTGAGACTCCTCTTCCCCACCAGCCCTCTTCCACAGCGACTCTTGCATTTCTCCCGTGAGGATGGAGCACTTCCCGTGGTCCAAGCTAAGCCTGTGCTATGTCTGCAGGACACTGACCTCCCTCATGCAGTGAGGAAGCTGCTGGGTCTGCTAGAAAGACCAGCCTTGTAGCTAGATCTCCATCCACTAGAGGGGACAACAAGTCATAACACACATCTCCTGCTGTACCTATAAGCAGATGAACTCGGGACCAGCTGCAGTCTAGTGGTACCAGCTTGAAGCTCCACATGGGATAATTTGCTCTGCTGAGCTCCATCCTGTCCTGGATAGGTTGTGATTGGGAGCTCTCAAGCTCAGCATCTCTTCACTGTGTGCTGTTTTTCCTGCAGACATAGTTTGGCTGCCAGGGACCACCTGAGTACCTTCCCTGAATGTTAGTTCAATCGTTTGCACAAACCACAAGTTCTTTGCCTGGGTTTTTGGTCTTGGAAATAGAATGGAAATTTTTAAGTAGTTCAAGACAGCTGAAAAATAACAGAAATGTTCTGTTTTGCAAGGAACCTCTACTATATATGAAAGGTAGAAGAAATCCACTCATTTGCATGGTATTGGAACTGGCTCCAACAAGATCCATGCATATCCTAGTAGTCCTGACCTTTCCCTCACTTGTGGTGCTGCACAGCAGGCACAGCTCTGCTGATACTCGTAGAACCATGTAAAATTGGAGACCTGGACCCATTGTGATGCTTCCTTCAACCCCATCCCTCACTTCCCAATGAATATTAACCTGGAGACAGGAAGCCAAACCAGAACCATCAGGACTGTGGAAACCACTCAGCAGCATGGGAGTCTGAGTTGTTCTTAGAGTTTCTCCTACACTGGCTATTCACCAAGAGGGAATCAAGGTGTTTGTGGCGGATGTAGGCTTGTCCAGGGACACTTCAGCCCATCCTGCTCTGAATTTCCCTCTGGAGAGCCCTCTCCAGAGGGCATATAGGAGTATAGTTGACTATAGAGCTAGACTAAACCTCTGGAGAGCCCTCTCTCTCCTATAGTTGACTATAGAGCTAGACTAAATGACCAGACTCGTAACCAAGGCTTTATACAACTGCATTGTCTGGGGAGACGATCTCTGCTTGAACAGCTCAGTAAGAAATAAAGGTCATAAGAAATAAAAGAACCTCCAAGTCTTGCCACCACAGGTCCTCAACAGAAACATGCTGTATTTCCTAACTGCTGAAAGACAAAATGCTTTAAAGCAGTGGATGCTTTTCAGTACTAATTGCAGGCTGCCAGGAACAGCAGTTTGCGGTAACAATGCAAGAGACGAAAGTGCATTCCAGCAGATTGCTATTTAGACTAGGAGACTTTTGTCTTTAATGAAAAAGAGGAAGGAATAACATACTGATGCAAAACGCATGTTATATTTGGAATGGAGGAGTCAAGTTTCGAGCCCAGGGGAGATCAGTAAATGCGAATCAGTGATAGCAGTGGCCCAGACTGAAATGCTATATGCTGTGTTAAAGATCTATCAATGGGTTTTGTACAACTGAAGAGTCCCTCAGCTCAGAGTTGCCCACTTCAGTGCTGTGTTTCATGAAGACACAAGCTCAGAAGCAGAATAGCAGAATGATAACTGTAGTTCCTGCCAGCGTTTTCCATCCTGGCCAGATATCTATCATCCTTATCAATAGCAAAGAAAAATTCTTCTTTCCTCACGCAGCCCCTCACGCTGCCTGTCTGCTCTGGGCACACAGGGCAGCTCCTGGGGCAGCTCCTGCTTCCGTGCATCATGCCAGGGCCACCTCTGCTTTGCCTGGCTCCCCACTGAGCAAGTGCCCTTGAGCTGCTCTTTTATTTGGTTGCTAAGATGAAAGGAGTGGGAAGGGTCTCTGTGCTGAGTGGGAAAAGCAGATACACAGTGAAAAACAGTAAAAAAAACCCTACTAGACAAAGGAAATGTGGACCTTGGTGTTCTTGTGTGTCCAACACTCCTTTCCCCTGCTTATCCTCTGCCATCCTTGTCCCAGTCCACATATTGTGTTAGGTTGCACACATGCATCCTCTGTGAGTGACTTGGCTTGGTGGCAGCAATCCAGGCTGGATATGAAAGCCAGCTCCACACTTGAATACAGATTTCTACTTTGTTTTACTCTATTTTGGCACTGCGGGTTGTGCAGGGCTCAGCACTGTGTTGCTGCTTATGCGGTGTGTCCATCACTTGGCTGTGAATTGAGGCTCCTATGGTAACTTTGCTTTGCTCTACAACAAGGTTATTTAACCACCTGCAGTGCGTAGGAATCCTAATAGATCTGACTGGTGTGAACGCAAACAACAACAATAACAAAAACAAAAACAAAGAAGCAAGCACTTTTGGACGCATGGAGGTTCATTTTCTGATGTAAATTTCCATATTTTTTTTCTTTTTTTTTTTGTGGAATTTTCTGAATTTCTTCACTTATTGGTATTACAGCAGAAATGTCTACATAGCCACCCATCTGTTGCCTTTTGTACACCAGTCTTGGGTGAGGTGGGGAATGGCTGGCGGTTATGCGTGAAGCCCAGGATGTCTCCTGCTGAACCTGCACCTAGCCAAATGCTCAGACCCATCAGCCAGGAAAGAGCTGGCAAAATCTCCAGGACATAGAAGATAAGGTCACGCTGCCCCGAAGCTCTGGAAAGAGGCCCAGCCTAGTACGGAAAGGAGCATTGGTCCCATTAATTCACCACTGAGAAGCAAAGCTACATCTCCAGTGCAAGAGCCACGTGTGTGGTGTGACCAAAGCAGAGTCACTTCTGTGAATATCTTAATTGAAGCCCTTGAGCAAACGGGTTAGGCTGACAGGTCAGAGTTTTTTCCAAGTGTGGAAGTGTCAGGAAGCAAAAAAAGCATCACTTCCAAACAGATTCTCCCGAAAACGTCTTCACAAACCGCCACCATGTTGCAGAGAACTGGTGCATCAGGTGGAGTCCCCATGGAGCCCCAGTTTCCCTGCCACGACTGTCCCATGTGCGGTGAGGTGTCCTGTGTGTGCACCCTCATGCAGGCTGCTAGCACAGCTCTGCTGGGACAACGGGAGCAGATAGGAATGGGGCCTCTCCGCTGGATGGAAGGAAATTTGCCTTGCACTGTGGTGTGCTCTTTTCCCACATAACTCAGAGAGACAGTAATTAATTAGGAAGGGGACTTGCCTGACCCCATGGCCCTTGAGAAACGCCCCTGCAAGGATCATGAAGGGCCCTGCTGCTGACTTCCAGGGCTTGTATAAACAAAAGAGGAAATATCTGGCACCACCAGCGCGTTCCCACACCATTGATTTGTAGCAGAGGCTAGATGTGGTGTGCACAATAGCAGCATGCACTGCTCCGGGGCAGGACTATGCTGCATTTCTGCCGGGGGTCTGATCTAAAGCCCTCCAAAGCTGAGTGTTGGCAGGGGGAGGTGCAGATGCTTGTTGCATCTCAGGATCAAGCCCTAAACTGCTAGTGGGTTATGCTCAGCACCGCTGATTTGTTTTTGTTTGAAAGAAGCTCAGCAGGGCATGAGTACTCAGCCTTACGTTACCTTCAGGTCTTCAGGAGGCCATGTGACACATGGACCGAGTCAAACACTGTGAAGACATGTTTTCCAGTGTGCTGTGTAATCTTCTTTCTTTTAAAAATTCATTCTTCTTATGTGTACTTTGATTGACCTTAATATATCACAGGAAAGTGTTTATGTATTAGACAAGAAGAGAGCTTTGTTGCCTGAAGAGAAAGCCACACAGATAGCAGAGAGGACATCATGTCTGCAAAGGAAGAAGGAAAGTAGAAGACTACTGAGAGATTTTAGGGGATTTTTAAGCCTTGCTGGGCCAGCTAAACAGCCTCCCAGGGAAATGCTGTTTTGTAGTTGAGATCTTGCAGGCACGTAATAATGATGTCTTTTCTCTAAGTAAGGAGAAATCTGTGTTTGCTCAAATCAAAAAGAGGAACTGCTAACATTGGCAAAATACAGAGAGAATTTGGTTTTATTCTGAGTTTTGTAGATTTATGTGGACAGATGGAAATAGCCCTGGAGTCTCTCCCTTTAACTCCTATTAAGTTATAGTATTTACTTGAGCTCTATTTTGTCTATCTAATTGTAACAACATCTCACCTCCGGTACAGAGGACATCTGGTATGGCATTTACCTCTCCCTGCTTTGGTTGTCTTCATTTGAGCTTGTCATTTGGTCTCCTTTCATCTTCAATAAATATAAATGGGCCTTTGGGTCACATTACTTTTGAGCCTACTTTTATTTGCCTACTTCAGTGGCAGATAAACCCTGCAAATCCTAGTTAGTACAGTGCCATGTCTGGATTCAAAAAATAACCGAAGAAATTTGTGAAGGAACATCTACTGTGGACTGCTAAATTCAAAGTCACCACTTCTAGATGAGGAAATCCCTGAACACAGATTAGTGATGGTAGAGAGAGGCAAAAGAACATGTGCAAGCGTAATGCCTGCTCCGTTGAAAGTGAGGTGTATTTTTCTCTTAAGAAGAGACAGAACCCAAGGGTAAGGAACAAGTCTGGGAGATCAGTGAGCAGTTCCTTAAGTTTAAGTATGTTTATCTTCAAATGAAGCTGTTCCCTCATTTTTTTGCATATTATCTTCTACAATAGTTATCCTGAGTATCACCAGGAACTCCAGGAAGTGCTCTCTTAGGAAATGAAGATAGCTGTTCATAGCAGTCTTGGCTGTGTTTTGGGTGCAAGTGAGATCTGCTTTACAGTGTCTCTAAGTCCACACTTGCAGAACTCTTTGCCTAAATGAGGAGGAACTGGCCTCTTGTTAACCCTGATTACTAGATCAACACCATATGAACGTATGTGTGAGTGCACCACAAATATTCATTTCCCTCTGGATGGTTCTTGGGGTCTTTAGTGTTCCATGGAATTTTTGGGACTGTAACAAGGAGTAAAGAGTTTGGGGCCAAACTTTTCTTGTTGATGACCAGTGACAGGACAAGGGATAATGCGTACAAGTTGAAACACAGGAAGTTTAATCTCCATATGAAGAAGAACTTTCCTGTGAGGGTGACAGAGCCCTGGCACAGGCTGCCCAGAGAGGCTGTGGAGGCTCCTTCTCTGGAGATCTTCCCAACCCGCCTGGCTGCCGCCCTGTGCCCCGTGCTCTGGCTGTCCCTGCTGGAGCAGGGGGTTGGACTAGATGATCTCTAGAGGTCCCTTCCCACCTCAACCATTCTGTGATTCTGTGATTCTGTGTGAAAGAGAGCTATGGAGGATGGGGCGATATACTTGCTCTGTTCTTGCAGTTGTTTGTAGGCACCTCTTGTGGGTCACTGCCTGAGTCAAAATGCTGAACTAAATATTTAATTGGAAAGACCTTGTATGGTCGTTTTTGTGCTCTCATTTTTAGAAGGGTGTCTCTGAAGAAAATCTCATTAAGATGCACTCAGTGACATCTCACAATCTTGGCGACTGAACTTCTGTATTCAGTGCACATCAAGGGACCTGATTCTGCTCCTACCTACTACACTGACAAAACTCAGACTCACTTTGGTGGTGGAAGATGAGGCTTTAAATCTGTGGACCAGATGCGGAGGATAAACTGGAGAATGCTGCTGTTGCCAGAGAGAATCTCATTAGAAGCTGCTTCAAAGAACTGATTCTTCTGATAAATAAACAAATAATAATAAAAAATAAACAAAAAATAAACAGCAGGAAATGCCCTCCATTTTGCAAAGGGTGAGGTTAGCACTCACACTTTTGCATTATACATGATTTGCGATGGCTCCAAGTACAAACTTGCTCTTGTACAAACTTGCCACTTGCTCTTCGATTAGCAAATCCCGGCAGCCTGGAAAGCCAAACAATTTATTGCTGCTATAGAGGTTAATGGATCACTTTATGTGTTGATGATGTCTTATTATGGCATTAGTTACTAAGAATAATGTAACACAGACATCAAGAGTCGATGGTAACTGTAAGAATATTTGCTTGATTACAGCAGGGGTGAAGACTGTTGTGGGCAGGGTTTGCTGTGCAATTTCAATTTGTGGTCTAAGTAATTTCATCATGGTCATTCTCTTCCATCCCTCTTTTCCACAGGTTGTCCTCAGCAGCAAGTGTTAGTGTGGCCATTGATTGACAGTGCTCAAGACTTGGGAGAAGAGCAAGATAAACAGTGCAATTGCCCCAAGAGTGTTAGGGTTAGGGTCTGCGCCTGCTCCCATGAATATCCAGCTCCAGGTCTGGCTGCGGAAAGGGGTGTGACTCAGACCTCAAGTTCTGTTTGTCATTAGCTGGCAGGAGAATGAGCCAGAACACTTGCAGTTTCACAGGTAGTTCACTCTTCCTCTGGCTACATTATGGTATTAGAAGCACAGATTAAGTTTCTTCTCCTGTTATTTTGGTGTTAATTCTGCCAGGACTTGGCAGCATGGGGTTAGAGAAGAGCATCTGTTTCTCCAGGTTCTGGAGGATGCTGGGGTGTTGCAAACCAGTCATTTTTTCTTCCTGCACTAGTGGCTATACCCACCTATGGCAAAGCAGCACTGCCCCTATCCATTCACAAATATCATTTTCATCAGATAGTCTGGTGGTTGGCTGATACAGAAGTCTATCAGACTCTCTGCCCATGTCCCATCACCCTGCTATACTTGACTATATATATGTGTATATATACACACATAGATGTAAGAATGTACATATAAGTGTACATGTGTATGTATAAATATATATAGGTATGTATATGTGTATGTATGTATGTGATATATATATGTAAAGTATAGGTATATATAGGTATATCTGTGTGGTGTGGAGAGAGACAGGCCGTGCAGCTAGCTGTGGGAATACGTGGCTGTAGCAGTATGAATGAAGCCATGGAGTCTGCTGCGGATTTGGCAGGCTTGGTTGTGTTTAGATGGTGTCTAAGGCCCCACAAAACATTGGCTATTAATCTCCCGTTGTTTCCCAGATTGTATTTAGAGTGAGCCAGGGATGCTGTGCTTGTGCTTTACAGGCTTCATCTAAAGCTATCTTATTCTCCCTGGACATCCACTACAGTCCTGTTATGCCCACCTTCAGAAATCAGTCTCCCTTTTCAGGCTGGCTAATGTTTGACTGCTTCAGACCCACTTTTCCACCGGGATTATTATCTCTTTGCCTGTTTGCTTTAAGTCTGTTTTTTCTAGTTCTACAGCTGCATCCATAATACAAGGAAGAAGCAGCTGTCAGCACAACAGGCTGCACAGCCTGCCTCATCCTGCGCTCTCCCTGATATCCCAAGCAAAGTGCCCCAGGGTAGGGAGTCTCACCCTCGCTGTGCCACAGGTAGGGCTCGGAAGTGGCCAAGGTTGCTCCTGAAGTGTGTCTTGAAGGTCTCCATTAACGGCCTTCACAAGAAAAATCAGCTGGTCACGGGGTGAGGAGGGTTTTGCTCAGAGAAACTCTTTGAAATAAGGATTCACAGACTGTATTTCTTGCCCAGGTCCCTTTTTCCCCTTAGCATAACCAAGGGGCGTGCGGAGCTTGTGCCTGCAGTGCCTCACTGCTTTGGTCCCTGCTCCTCTCTGTGCCTCCTTGGAGGGGCTTGTAGAGGCAGCCAAGTCCCTGCTCAACAAGTGTTTCCTAGGAAGCTTGCTGGTGATGACAGCTAATTATGAAATGTCATGTCTGAGGCTTCCCTTTCATCTCATCTTGTAGAATCCTGCAAAGCTCTCCAATGCCCTTTGGTAATATGGAAAGGAAGTGTCAATACAGCAACAGCTGCTTTTCTGATAGCGGGCTGACAACGCCACGAGCACACGATATCCTGGAAGGAAGTGGCAGCTCATCATCTTCAGAGGAAAAATAAAGACAAGTCAAGACACCAATGACCACCATTCGCTGTTTTTGTGCATAATCACCTGATCTGAAGCAATGGAGGCCACAGGCGAATGGGAACTGTGGTGATACAGTGAAAGATCACTGCTGTCTTTGAGCAGTAAAGCTGATGTGGATGAAGATGCGTGCGGTGGAGCACTCTGAGCTCCCTCTCAGGAGGATCCTGCTACCCAATAGTCTCCCTGCCTAGAGCCCCTTCAACTCCTCTGCTCTGGCCCAGTGCTACTAACACAAGTATTAGTCTGGTAAAAGGCTTCATTAGCAGATTAACAGATGAACATGGCTGCCTGAATGATCTATGACAACACAGCTTTAGGTTTTGCCTTTCCTTCATATCGAGTTTCATATTTACTTTTCTATATATAGTTTAGAGATTATTTTTAGCACTGCTCAATGGACAGGTGGTTTAAGATCAAACACATCTATAAGGCAAAGGAGTATATGACTAAAGCTAGAAAATTGTGCCTGATTTTGTCAGACAAAATTATTCTACTTTTGGAATATTTGGTCTAGAGCACTTAAAATTCTTCCTGCTGCGGTTCCTAGTGTTTAGGAGAACCCAGTTAGTTCAAAACATGATTGCTCATTGGGAAAAATTTATTTCCTTGATTTGCACAGAAGCTAGAATAGATTCACAGATGTGACAATCAAAGCAAATTGCGATGCCTGAATGCGCTAACCCGGATCTTGAAGCACCAGCATCCGGAGAGGGACGAGCAGGGCTAAGCAGCCGGACTGGAGCGCGGCGGCGGCACTGCTGTTCGCAGCGCCGGCACCCCTACACAACGCTGCAGAGATACCCAGCCCTTCCCGAGCGTGCTGCTGTCCCCGACACGGCACAGCATGGCACCATGCAGACCTGCCCGCTTAAGTCACTGTTTCGGCTGTGGCTGAAACGTCCCAGCTGGCCACATTTCGTTGGGTTTCTGAACATACGTATCAGGGACTAGTTCAAAACACAACAGGAGAAGAGATGCACTGGTTTCATGGATTGAGGCAAGCTGCATGTCTGGGGAATTTGGGCCATGTTTTACATGCTCTATTGTTGTTTTCATTACAAAAAAAAAAGCCATGAGGGAAGACACTTTCATGCAGGAAAGGGGGTAGATATAAGAATGGACAAAGGCTAAGCACAACTCTGCAGCAGAACCCACCATGAGGCCTGAAGCATCAGAGAAGGAATGGTTCCCCACGACCTTGGTTCTCTCATCATCAACCAACTCAGTCAGCTCTGCCTTTGTAAATACCGGGAGTTTTTCACACACTGCTTTGGACTACCAAGCAACAAAACACCTTTAAATGTCCACAGTTTAATGACACCTGGCACATGGAGGACAAGGCACTCAGTCTCTCAGGTGTCAGCTTGATGAAGTGATGTTGAGGTACCCATAGACCTAGGGGTATCATGGTGCCAAGCAGGCTTATTCTGCAGCAGCTGCTATAGCGCAAAGAAACCACTGGCCTCTTCCCACACAGAGTAACTTTCAGGACATGCTGTAGTCTTTGCAAGATATTGCGGACATTGCGTCTTTTCCTGCCATGGAGTTTTAACCCATGGGAATCTCCTCTGCCTGAACACCTGGGCTGCATGGTGCACACAGCTGCAGAAAGGAACTGAACCCGGAATAGGGGTTAGATTAATATATATATATTTTACAATCCAAAGAATATTTGAATATTTCATGCCGCATGGAAAGGCTTTGGCAGGACAGCTTCCAAATGCTTTCCTCAACCCCCACCTCATAATCTCTGGGACAAGCAATGGGACAACCTCCAAAGGGCTGGGTGGAGATGCCAGCACAGTGGGGCTTCGAACTGATACCTTCCACAGGAGACATGGAAGCCTTAACCACTAGACCATGTGCTAGAAAGCCAACAGGCCCTCTCTGCTTTGTTTTTGTGGTTGATGTCTATGATGATTGTTCAACATGAGACCCTAAAATCCAAAGCATTTCATTTAAAAGATGCCAAAATGAATCCTTTTAAAACTTCAGGATGCTACTCGTCATCTTATTTCTTAGAGCCTGAATTCACAAACAGTACAAATCACCCTGGCATGACTTTTTTAAAAGAAGATAAATGATTGACAATCCCTCATTATTATTTCCCTCCTATCCCCCCCAAAAAACCTTCCAAAACATGTCCATCTCAGACCTTTAGGCAAAAACCACAGAGTTGGGTATGAGAAAGGGTGAATCTATTTTGAAAGGTTTTGATACTTTTAATAAACTTTTTAAAAGAGGTTATAGCAACAGATTCTAATCTCTGATGTACAGAAGCAAACTACATATTGCTTCACAGAGCTGTGATGATTTCAAGGAAGCAATTCCAGATTAACACTGGTTTAAAGAGTTTGACATATCCAGGAGGAATAAACTTCATTTTCTAGAAAGCCCAAATGCCCTTGCTTGTTTATTCATCTCTTTCAAACCTTGTCCAAAAGTCAAACAAGTAAAAGTCTGCAATCTAACAACCACCAAAATGCTAAAGACAAGGACACTTGATGCTAAGCTATGTACAGTTTAAATATTCCACCAATGTAGTTCCTTTTACAAAGACATTCTTGGAACTATTCTGACCAAATATTTCCTCATTCTCGTGTACTTCATTAAAATTGTAGATGATATACAAAACTAATGCAAAATATATCCTCCCCTGGAGTCACACCGTTCCAGTTTTACATAATATTGCTTGCAGTAGATGCTTTAGCTATATCATAACACATTGGTAGATGCACGGCACATGCAGTAGATGCATAGCTATATCATAACACATTGGTAGTGCTGGACATATTGTCAGGAAATGTAAAGGAATTAAGTTTATGCTGCATTTGAGTATGCCATTAAATGCTGCCATTAAATGCCGCGTTCTAGATTGTTAGCACCTTGCTTTAAATAGGAAATTGTAGCTTACTTACGAACACATCCATCAGTAGGTGTTCCAGCGTCACTTCAATATCCTCTAATTTTGCTGCTAAAGTCATCCTGAAGTCAAATGTCAGCTCCGAACAGAGAAGAGCCCTCACAAGTCCCAGTCCAGACCGTCTGTGGTCAAAGCTAATTCTCAAGCTGCAGTGAATGAGTCTCTTACAGATCAAGAAAATCAGAGAAATCAAAACATAACCTCTGAATCTAGACAGTTTTTGGAGTCAGTGCTGGCTGTCACAGCCCTGCTTGCAGGACTGAGGGTTATTCCATGTGTGCGAAATGGAAGCAGAAGCTGCAGAGTGCTGCCTTCCTTTCAGAGCGTCGCAGTCAGAAACATGGAGTTATATCTGGGAAACCACAACAGAGGGAGGGAGAGACACACAGAGGGAGAGAGAGAGGGAAGGAATGGAATAAACCGTCGCCGACTATGGCTGATATTTATAGGACTACTTGTTTTTGACTCCAGTCCATTTCTCTGTTCATTTCTGACCTTTCACAAATGGCTCGGCACACTGGAGCGTATTGTAGAATGGGGCAGCAGGTCCCGTAGAAGTTGGCTGTGACCGGTGCTGGGCCAATTCACACAAGCACGCCATCAATAGCTCTTTGTCAGAGCATATCAGGCTCTGCACTGTAGCTGGTGACAGAGGAGAGCACAGACGTGTAAAAAACAAGGAAATGAAAGTAGTTGGGGTACTAATTTTTTCCTAAAAGAGTATTAATAGATTCCCTTACCCCCTCGCCAAGGCATAAAACTAAAACATAAGCCATGCTGATGACTGGGGTTAGTTTGAAGGGGAATAACCTCAAATGATATGGCAGACTTTGATCTGTAAACATCTTGGTCCCCACTCTGAAATGTCCTCCCCCTGCTCAGAACCCTTAGCTCTGCAGCATCCCGGTGCAGGGTGTGAAGCACTTCCCAGGACAAAGCCCTTCCTTTCGCTGCATTTGGAGAAAGGTTAAGAGGATAATCCTAAATGCTTGCTCTTCCTCTGCACATCTGCTCCTGCTTACGTGAATGGAGGAAAGGTGATGTTGTTTCTGCTTACTGAGCACCTTTTGACTGTGCTGCTCAGAGCACCTCATGTAGCAGTGAGGTCCGGAGGGATCCAATCCAACCAAAGCTAAACTCAGTGGGACTCCTTCATGGGTTTTGCTTAGTGTTGGATGGGAACTATTGTCCTTAGTTTATAGATAAGGAAACTGAGGCATCTAAAGGAGAAATAATGAAAGCCATGGACAAGAATGGTGCTAAAGTCTCCTGAATCCTGTCAAGTTCTTGCTAAGTTCATCAAACTCCCTGGGGTTCCATGCTGACTTCGAAGTGGGAACTTGTGCATTAGTCTATGATGCTCCTATTTATTTGTTCAATAAGCATCCACAGAGTTTGAACTCTCTCAGTGAAATCCTGCATGTGATATATTCCAGATGCTGGGAAAAAAAAAAAAAAAAAACAAAGCCAAAAAAAACCAAACAAAAAGCACCACACCGAAGACTGCCCTAAAGGATTCAGAAACTGAAAAGCAGCATTATTTATAAAGGTGTGAGATGGATTGAATTGGTGGATCTTAGAGAGACCTCAAGTCATAAATTCCAACTAAATGTCCTCAGAGTTATAGCTGAAATCACATTTTCAGACATCTAGCATCAGTGTCTGAATGGGAGCTGCCTCTGATGGCAGAGCTTTACTAGGCAACAACTTGATAGACCATTTGAGGCATGATATGATGGATAGTTTCAATAGCAAAGAAGGGCATGTAATTCATTTTCCGAGTGGACCAACTCTCCGCCACACAAGGCCCTGCATCTGATAATATCTTAGCCCCTCCAGAAATAAACCAAGCAATGGAAGCTTGCCTACTGCAGGGAGAGTTTCTTAATCATGCACACACTGCCCTTTCATTAGGGTTTTGAAGAAGTGTATCTTCACCAGTCTGATTGGAGGGATGCTTTAACGAGCCTGGATCAAAAGGCAAAGAAATATATTGGGAGGGTAATACATTTGAAGCTGTCAAAACTCAGAGAACAGTAATACAGTTTGGTGATGAGCAAGCTAGCATGCATTTCTCTCCTTTGCAAGAAGCCTAAGGTTTTCAATGGAGACAGGATTTTGTGTGCACTGATCTCTAGAAGGTAATTGCAGAGGAGCTGGTTGCTGCTAACCCTTCATCGCCTCACGCATTCATGGAAATACAGAGCCCGCAGAGAGTTGCAGTTTCTGCCTACAAGAGCAGATCAGAAAAAAGGGCGAATGACTCCCGCAGGTCCCCATCTCTGCTCCACAGCGAGCAGTGCACAAGCTGTGTCAACAGCAGGAAACAAGGGTTCACCAGGAATGAATCATGCATTTGTTCACCTCTAACTAATATTACTGTTCAACCAGTCTGACCAGAGCAAAATCTTTACTGGAATTGAACATGTGATCTCTTCCCCTCCCTAAGCCCATTTATTGCACAATGGTTATCTATTAAATTAAGAGATATGAAACTAAAGAACTTTTTCTGTAGGCCCACTGAATGCAAAAGCACAGGGCGACCATGTCACTTGTGTCCCCTGACTGTCCTGTATCTGCATTGTATCAGCCACAGAGATAAACAAGGGACCTCTTCCAGGGGCAGAATTTGGTTTCCTCATGACAGACACTTTGACACCAACACAGGCTCATTTCTCTTCACAGAGATGAATTTCAAGATTATTTCAAAACTGATAGAGCAAATAGTGTCAGGCACGAGAGACTGGCTTAAGACAACACATAATGCCTTCCCTGAGTCCCGGTCAGGAGACATCTGCCGCTACAAGCGCCACGTGCTTTACTGGTGACAGCGAGGGGGATGGATGGATTTATGGTTTTTGACACAGGCTAAAACTTTAATGATTTGTGTTTACCACTGTAATATGTAATATCAGAGATATGAGACTGCAATCTGAGAGATATGCTTGCTCTTAGACCCTTGCAGTCGTTTTATTCGCTATAACATTTTTCTGACTGTTCAATACTCGTATTTAGAGATGGCCAGAAATTCAGGAAAAAAATGTTTGACTGAAAAACTAACTCTCTAGACTAATGAGAATTTTGCACCCAGCGGTGTGTCTGTACTGTACAATGGGAAAGCATTCTAACATCTAGAAAATGTGCCGAAGATGAGAAAAAAAGTTCTTTCCCTTCAGTGATAACTGAAGCACTTGGCTTAGTGGTGGCAAAAAACAATATTTAATATTTAAGAATGCTGAAAATAACGTAAAGACTTTTTTAAAAGGCTCACCAGAGTGTAGGAAGTTGCAAAAAAATGTTAGCAGAAATCAGGATCACAGAAGCACAGTATCTAAACAGAAGAACTTATTGCAAAGCTTAAGGAGTTCTGAATCTCTCTTGTTGGCTCTCTTTGTAACTCTCAATTTAACGTTGCTTACCCCATATGACCTCTTTTATGGAAATAACCAGATGAACACAATAAACAAGAAACTAGCAGAATATGACTGGGTTCCCAAGGGATTAGTCCCAAGCCACCCCTGCTTTTATGTGTGCATGTGTGTTAATTACAGGTACACATGAAAATGAATTTACAAGTGATAAGGAAATCTCTAATTTGGGTGATTCTTTACTAAATCCAAACACTTTCCTTATTTCCTTATCGTTATTTCCATCTTTCTGAATTCCTGAGAGTTTATTATTTTGGCCTTTGCAAGCATGAGACCTATTTAAAGCAGAGCATCCATCTGACAACACACCAGGGTATTTGTGCAGAACAGGATGTTCTTCTACACCCACATTTTCCCTTCATTTCCTTCCTAGCTTTCTTCTACCATTTGGGAATAAGATATCAGAAGCGAGCTGAAGAATGGAGACAGTTGGAACGTTTTTGCCAAAGTGAGATTTCAGCAAAATGCACTGTTTTTCAAAGCTGAAATGTTATATGGGGACACACTGGGTCCCAGGAGAGTTTTCTCAGGAGAGTTTTAGGGATGGGGGTGGTTGAGGATAGTAGGAAAAAGTCATGCTGCAACTGTTTGGATGTGGGCCAGTTTGCAAAGATGGGATGCTAATACAGAGAGCAAAAAGCAAACAATAAGCTGACAAGAAAGGGTTAAAGAGTGTATATGAGGCTAATTAGCCCCAGGATGCTATGTTTGCACTGTCCCAGCTTTCAAAAATAGAAGCTGGAGAGTTTGGGAAGGAGAACAGGCAGATTATTCTTGTATGAGGCAAGAGGCCTGGCTGGGTTATGGACTAGAGAGAGAAGCCTGCATAGAGGTAGCAAGGGAGCTAAGCCCTAAGTAAATGTGGACATGAACATGAATGAGCATGGGTGAAAGTCTGTTTCAGACAATGTCTTTGCACCGCCAACCCACAAGCACAAGATGGGGTGGCAATGCAGCTGCAGCAAGCTGAGGTTGGATTCTACCCAATTGTACACCAACTTTTATGAATATCTCTAGCTCAAGTAATTAGATTGAGGATGTGAACGTGAGTCTTCAAGCTGCCCTCTTTGGGGTCTTACACACCTCTTTTCAGGAAAAAATATTCCATTTTGAGCAATAGCAGATTTGCTGCAACAAAGTATGAAGCTGCTCATTTCAGAGCAGATGAAGATGAAAGTTCCCATCGTTTAGAACATGTAATGAAAATAGAAAGAGTTTCAGAGCCCTGCGGGTCCATTTGTCCTCTTAATAAACTTGGATGGCAGGGAAAGATCAGCTTCCAAAACCCTCCCTCCACTTTCCCTCTCACAAAAAAAAATGGATGTAGCAACTCATCAACCTGATGCCTCCAGGCTGGATTGCAGTAATTCACCAAATCTAGAGCTAAGTGTGAAGACTGCCAGGCTCCAGCTGGCCCTGGGCACAGCCATCTGCCTTCACCATGGTTCAGGACACTGAACGTCAGCCTCATCCTGCAGTATCTTTCAGTGTCAGCTGAAGGCTTTGGTGATAATTTTCCAACGAGTGAATTATCTAATGCTACATCAAAGCCTGAAGATCAGCCTGTGGCCCGGTCTTAGAGCCATGCTCCAGGATGAGATACAACAGCTTCATCTGCTGAGGGGATCCTGCTATGGAACATCTCCAGAAGAAGAGTCTTGTGAACCAAGAGTCTGTGCAATCAAGGCAATCATGAGATTGCTCCTGGGGTTCTTCAGGGATCTGGGCTGGGACATGTGTGGTCCCACGTACTTATAGATGATCTGAGGTAGGGGGTGACTAGTGAGGGAGCAGAGTTTGTAGGTGACACTGTGATATTCAAGGTAGTGAAGATGGACAAAGTCCACCTTGCAAAAGATCTGACGAGACTGAGTGAATGAGGAAGGAAAGAGCAAATTAAATCAAATGTAGTCAAAAGTGAAGCAATGTTCATGGCAGAAAAATGTTCTGAATTTCACGTATAAAATTATGGGCTCTGAGCTTACTCAAGAGTGAGATATTGGGATTATAATTGCTCTGTGAAATGTCAGGTCTTTGCGTAGCAGTGGTGGGAAGAGCAAATTAAATATTAAAAATTACTAAAGGGCATGCAAAATAGAGAATATTATTATAATATTATTATGCCACTGAGTAAATCCAAGGTTTACCCACAATTCAGCACTGCGTTTTGATCCCTTCATCTCTAGAAAAAGAAGACTGTTTGGAAAGGATGAATAAGATTCAAGGAAGGGCAATGAGAATGACCAAATTAAAAAACAAAAAAGAAATATCTGCAGTCTGGAAAAATCAATATGCCTAAAGGGGAAATGATGGAAATCTATAGAATGATGAATGACAAGAAGAAGATGAGTAGGAATTGGTTATTCACTGATTTTTTTTCCCAGTACAAGAGCAAAGGTGTGTCAAATAAAGTTGGTGGGAGCTATGCTCAGAGCAAATAAAAGGAAATGATTCCAGCGTAACTGATAGCTGATCTGTGCCACTCTTTGCCAGGGGATGTTATGGAGACAAAATTTTACATAGGTTCAAAAACAGACTAGGCAAATTAAAGGAAGTTGAATCTGTAGAAGGATACAGGATACCTGAAAGCCACATCAGAATTTAGGGAGTCCCTGAGTTGCAAATATCAGGAAGGTATTTGCAAGGGAATATCCTGGTGAAATATCATATGTGTCTTCCCTGTGTGTTACTCACATCCATTGCTGGAGACACACAGACTTTTGCTCTGACTCTGCATCAGATCAATACAAGATGCTACCACAAATTGCTTATGAGCTTTCCTATATGACTAAGTCAGTTCCAAACTCTGTAAAACAAAGTTCTCTGTGTAGTACATTGATCAAAATGTCAGAGACTCCATGAATTTACCAGACCTTTAGAAGTTACTGTCATGTGGGCATGGAAAGTATGTGCACACTGAGGTCAGTAGAACAGATCTGATTGCTCATCAAGGACCTGAGCAACCCACAGCTGTCACCACTGAACAGGGCCTCCCACACCAGGTAGGGCTCGTCTTTTCAAGATGGATATATGTGTGTTTATTATCCCTTATCTATAAATCTCTCCCTTGCCTTTCTCCCAGGCTGCCTGCTAAAATCCCATGGAGGGGCAGCTACTCTGACTCACAGCTTATATTGCCTCTGGCAAAGCTGGCACTTGAGACCACCAGTGGAGGAAGGGGCAGAGCACGGGGGAGGATAAACTCAGTTATGATCATACATTTCCTTAGAGAGCAGCCAGCTCCCTTCTCCAAGCAGTGTGGACAGGCACAGCAAGCACACAGTGTTTGAGGACTAGTCAAAGGGCCTGTTGAGATCCCACATATCTGTTCACCTCCTTGCTAGCAACGGGATGCAGGACTCATTTCTTGTAGCTAACGGGTTTGCCAGGCCTGGGCTGGCCAGGGCCGTCTGTTGAAGAATGAGAGTGGGAGTCCCATTCCTGACCTCTCACCCGCAGTGGGATGGCCATAACTCCATAACGGAGAAAAATGCTGCTTCAGCACGACAACAAGATAAACGTTTTTATAAGAAAGGCTCCAGATGGGAAGCACCAGCAGCCTCGAGGTATTGCAAAGAAAGGAATGATGGCTGGAGTGGAGCTACCCTGGCAGGTTTAGCATCAAGGTTCACTCGAGCCTTTAGCAGAGTTATTTATCTTTGTTTATGAAGCGAACTTAGCCTTAGTAGAGTCCCAGTTCATCCTGCCACTGAAGAGTCCCAGGTGTTGTGAAGTGCCAGGATTTCCGGTTTAAAAATTTCAGCTACAATTTCTATTTTATTGCTATTGTATTCCACCAGTATCTCATCTCCTCCCTGGGCGCAGTTGACACTTTCTGCCTTTTCTCACTGCTCTCATTGCATTGCTGTCTCCTCACTGGGTGGTCCTTCTTCCCTTGATGGCTCCACATTGCTCTCTGTAGCTATGACAGTGTTTTGTTTTCGTGATTGAACTTACTATCCTGAAAGACATTCCTTGGCTAAAGACATCTGCCTTCTGTCCTTTCCACATGCACTGGCATTTCAAAGGCACAGCTCCAGGGCCAAACAAACCTCCCTAGGATGGAGGTCCGAGCATCCCTTTTGTGTTCAGCACAGATGAGCTGTGTGCGTGATGCTCTGATGGCCCTTAGATGTTGTTGCCCCTGAGCGAGGTCACGGAGACAGTCCCCAACTCCACAGTCCCCAGTCCTGCTCGCAGTCTAATGCACACCCAGATCTGTCTCCCATGGCAGGAAGCTCTGCAATGCAATTCGCCTATCCAAATCACAGCAATAGAAAAGCAAGGTATTGCAACATTAACAGTCTTTTTTTTTTAAAAAAAAAAGAAAATAAATAAAGAAGTAAAACTTTCCTTTTCTAATCCTGATTGCCAGAACCACAAAAATCAATGACCTTCAGCATTTCTCCCCCACTTTGCTAAAACTTCATCTATTTGTCATCAGCCTCTCTCATGTTGCCTTCTACCCTCAAGGTGACCTGCTGGGTAAGGTTTCACCGTTAAAGACTTTGTGCCTTGCTGCACTGATAACATTTCCTTGTGAAATCACCGTGCCAGGCACAAGCTCAAGGATGTCCAGATGTTCCTGAGTCACATGAGCCCGTGATTTAGCTTGCTGGGATCCCTCTTCATCTCCTCTCCTTGATGTAGCAAATCAGCTGCATTATTAAAATGATTAAAAATAGACTGAGCTTGCCTGAGACTGCATCTATAATGGATCAATTGCTTTTTATGTATTTCTGGCTCTTGACAGTGTGGCTTTGTCATGTCACTTTCACTCTTTTGGACCAGATCTTGAAATAATAGGCACATTCAGGAGATATAAATATCGCTGTTTATTGCCTTAAAATGGATCTGCAGACAAACCTCAGTGTCAGGTATTTGGAAGTTAAATCTTTTCCTTCTGTCCTTTTCCTTTTTGGACTCGGATCTAATGCTAGATTTTTGGGGTCTGCTTTATGGTAAGCTATAGGAAATATTCTGCTGCTCAAAATTCATCCCCTCATAGGCCATTGATTTAAAAAGCTCTTGGCTCAAGCCTGAATTTGATTCCATTATGAAATAACGTCGAGTTAACATTGAAAAGCTGCAGTACAGTGAAGTAAAAATAAAAGCTCTGCATTGTGTAGCTTAACAGGGTGTTAATTTCTTGGAGTGCATAAATAGGAGGCACAGAGCACATCTGTTTGCTGGCATTCGGCAGGGAAGGAGAAGGGGAAATATGGAGCTCTGAGACAAGGACAGGCTGAACTTTGTTCCCATGTCTTGCAGCACCACACAAAGTCCCCTCTGTAGAATAGCCAGTTAATTAAAAATGATATTTATGGTCCCCTTGTGATACATGCCCATAATCCTGCTATTAGCACTGCTACAGACACTGGCACTGTGCAGCCATGTGAACAACAGCCTCCCGTCTTCGCTCCTGCCCGGAGAGCTGGAGTCAACACGAGAGGGGACATGGGGACCGTTGCGTCCTGCTCATGTGCACTGGGTTTGATAATGGGTCTTATGGAGGTTATGGATGTGCCCTTTGCCCCTGGGTTCAAGGCGAGAGCAGCAGAGGCCCCTCTGTTTGGGGTGTCCTCCAAGGACATCGTGTTGAGTTTTCCACTTGGCACATAGGTCCCTGGACACTTCCCTTTGTCCCACTCCCAAATTCCTGGATGTTTTGCAAGTGTAAGTGTATGAACTCACTCGGTGTTCAGGGTGGGATGCAGGTTGCATTGCTGCTTGCTCACAGTGGCATGGGCAGAATTTAATGCACCAAAAAGCTCCTGTGACTCACCTTGGACCATAGCAACTATCCTTTGGTGATTGCAGGAGGTTTCCTGGGTACCACCCGTGTTGAGGAGCATGTGGAAACATTTGCATGCTCTCTTTCTATGCAGCAAGAAAGGTTTGTAGCTCACAAAGGCTGACAGCTTGAGAAGTGATGGCCTGAGCTTGCAAAAGAATTGCACAGTAAAATGTAGTAAAAGTGTCTGTGGAAGGAGAGAGAAATTCCCCTCTGAATTTAAAGAGTTAACAAAGTGAAGCAATTTGCAATTTAACCTGACCAGGGGATATTGCCAAGCCTGGAAGTACGTCATGCTCCTATTTTTATATCCCAGCCCCAAAATCCCATTTGGCCCCTCAGGGTCCTGGACTGCCCCAGACAAGAACCGTTCGCCTCCGGGAGATGGTTTCCAGCCGTGGGGCCATGGGAAGAGTCAAGGCAGCTTAAAACTACAAGTCTGATCATTGCTCGGTTGACATTCATTAAACCAAGTTTTCCAGAACTGCTGGAAAACATCTAGGGAGCTGCAGTTAAAAAAAAAAGAAAAAACCTGAAAAAACACCGTTTTATATTACCGGGGAGCCGGATCAGCATAAAGCTCCTTTTTACTGTTTGCATCCAGTTGCTGACAGTGTCTATTTATACCCATTAATTTGTCCTAAGAGCTGGACACTGTAAGCACACTGCAGTGAGTTTTTAAAAGCTCAGTAAGAACAAGTTTCAGCTGCTGAATGTTTAACTTCAAATGATATTAGATGCATACAAGCTCCATCCTGACACTACTGAAAATAATAATAAAAAAAATCTCTTTTCCTTTAGCATTTTGTTGCCAAATCCTCCCCTCTATTCGTTTTTACAGACTGTTAGTTGAAAAGTGCAGTGTCTACTAACAGAGAAAAAAAAAAAAAGATGATGAAAGCTAGAGAAACTCCTTGACACACTTTTCTGGCTTTGTGCTTTATGCTTTGAATTAGATGCCAAACCAGGAGAATGACACTGCAGAGTTCTGAGGTATTAAAAAAATACATGAATCAGACCTCAGCATGATTTTTTTTTCCAAAAGGAAAAAAAAAAAAAAACAGAATTAAATAAATATTTTTGCCATTTAGTTTCTGATCATCTATGTTATACTTTCACAGCAATAAAGAAGGCTAAAGAATCCTCTCTTTTCATTGCAACATGATCACTGGTTGGAGAAGCTGGGGCTTTGGGCAAGGCTTGGAGAGCTTGAGATTCCCTGTGTGATGTCTTTGCCTTGGACCTGAGGTTGAGCCATCGCTTGCTGATCCTCTCCCCAGGGCTCCTGTGGCTGGAGGTATGGAAAATGTGTCATTCCCTCCTTCTGCCACAAAAGTGGACTGAAATTTCGAGGGGAAAATTCCTCATAGGTGGGTTCAGTTCCCCCACACCAGAGCAAGGCTCTACCATGTCCCTCTGCAGGACCTTAAGCAAGTACCACCTCCCACCGCAGGATCTTTTGCAGCCTTACAGGGCAGGAGTATCCCCAAAATAAGGGAGTTTATGTTGTTTGCTGACAGTCAGATTTGTTTCACCCATTGCTTTGACACATCCTGGGGAGAGACATGGAGAGACCAAGGCGCCTCAGTGCTTCTGCACAAGCAAAAGATGTTTTAGCCAAATTTCCCTGATTGCTTCAGACCAAAAGACATGCTAGGTAAAGATTAAAAAAAAAAACCAACTCACAATATGATCATATAATCTTGGAAAATGACTTTCTGCTCCGCAATATAGAGTTTGACTTGCCCCCGGGTGTGCTCAGGTCACACAGTCCAGCACCGGGGACATTGCAGTGTCGAGCGGCCCCAGTGCAGCCTGGAACCCCAAAGCGGGTGGACATTGAGGGCTGAAGGATTGACCAAAGAAAATCACATTTCTCCCTGCCTGCTCCAGAAGCTGGAGCGCAGCTTAGCGCAGCACAGAAATAGCTTGAAGCAGCAGCAGTCTCCTGTGCTGTGATGCTTGGGTGAGGCCATCAGCTCTGACTCCTCTCCATGCTGCAGTGCCATGGTTCACAGTATAGATGATGAATCTGTCACTGATTATGCTCTACTACACCCTCACAAGATTTCCTGTGCCTGTGGAATGGATGCCTTGACTTTGCTTTTCGACGGATTTTGGGAAAGACGCAGGGCCAACCTGCCCTGGCAGCATCAGCCTGGTGCTGCGGGTTTTGCTCCTTGCCGCACGCTGCTCTGTGCAGGTGTGAAAGCTTGGTAGACCCATGATAACAGGGAAATACTGGTTAGGAACACGTGATATTTGGCCATGTGGGATGAGTATGTGGGATGATTACAGCACTTGGCTGGATCCAGACCTTTCCATACAGTCTTAGCCAGCCATGGGGACACCAATGAACATAAGCACATATGGAACTGTGTAGGGCATCCAAGGCAATTTCCACCACATAGGGCACCTGCGAGGCTGGGCTGCCTGAAGTTCCCGCAGAGCCAGTGCTAGACACACTATGGGTGCACTGACTCCATCGCTTAGGCTGCAGGACAGCACAGTCCTCAATAACCTGGTTCCTGCCAGGAAACCACAGCAACTTGCTTGTCATTTCGCCCTTCTGGCTTCCTATTTCAATAGGACATACAGCATTTGGTGGCGTTGCCTTCTCTGCCATAGTCAAAGAGTCACCTGAGAAGAGCCAGCGCCTTCCTTGGGGGATTGAAAGGGGATAAATGGAAAGTGCCGGCAGGGATCCTGGAAACAGAGCTGTGCTCGCTCCAGGGGGTGGCAGCGTTTGCTCTCACGGGTGGCTCTGACAGATCCATCAGGAGGCACTTAGTTATAAAAAGCCCCAGTCCTCTGGAAGTGAATCCAACCCCTGCCTTCCTCCTGTGCTTATGCTGCTCTGAACTGTCTAGTTAATGTAAGAGTGAAAAAAAAAAGGCACAGTAATGGGTCTCTTTAGAGGGGTTTTAGGCACTTAGTAGAAAGCAGGCAGCAGAGGCCTTTATAATTAAGTTGTTAATCTCCCTCCAGATCTGGCAGGCTGTATGCTCTAGTCCAAAGACAGGTTGAAGTCCCATAGCAATTTTTGTTTTAACATTAGGTCCAAGACAGGCTCCTTAATTCCTCCAGCCCAATGATGAGTCCTTCATTAGAGACCTGCACTGTAGCAAAGCCTGGACGCCAGGCAGAGTCAAGATAACCCTTCCTTCATTAACGAGGAGATTATTAATAAGGTGAGGTTGCTTATACCCTCTGCTGGGGCACAGCCTCTCTCCAGGCTCCTCTCCCAGCATCGTTCAGTTCACATCATCTTTCTTTTCCCTCTTTTCACATATAATAAGCAAGCTATAGCAGGGACTGAGCTGAGCTCATCACACTTGTCCCAGCAGAGTGCAAAGCGGTGAGTGGATAGATATGTAAAGATTTTCTTTCTGCCTCTGCATGTGCGCATGATTTCTATACTGTAAGTACCAAATCCCAAATATCCTCATCCTAAGCAACGGAAGTCTGCAGCGTGAGGGGATGACTCTGGAGCTGAAGTAACTGCTAGAGTTTCCTTCCTTGCTGATGTTTCCTCCTCCTGCAGCAACCAGGTTCAGACATGCAGGCAGACAAGGCTTGCAGACTGCTGTCATTTTGCCGAGGAAAACTAGCAGGCATGGAGGTATGAACGGGATGTTTAGGCTTACTCATCACTTTAAGGAAAGTGACAATTGAAATTTAAAAAATCCGCATTCTTTTAGCATCCTCTCCACATACCTTAGGCTTTATGTTTCTCTGCAAGCTGCTAATATCACTCTGTCCCCTGCCTGGAGGTCACACAGTCGGTGTCCCAAGGAGCACGGGCTCTCATTGCTCGCAGATGCTCCTTGGTTTGGAGCCCTGGAGAGCAGCTTGGCTTTGGGGCGTGCTCCGTGCCCCGGACCAAAGCAAGGAGCAGCAGTGCGAGAAAAAGGGGAAGGAATGGAGGGAGGGAGGCAGGAGGGAAAAGCAGCTTGGAAGCCGAGCTGTTCATCACTGTAAATGAGGCAGTCGTGGAGCGCGCGTTCCCCAAGGGCTGTATGCAACCCTGTCTGCCCTGTACCAGCCGGCGCGAGGAGGGGAGGGGCGATGAACCCCCCTGATCTCGGGGCTTAGCAGGCAGAAAGGGGGCTGGCTACTACAGGAGAGCTTGGAGTCCTCCGAAGATTAAAAAACATAAAGCTCAGAGATGTTATACATGCTAAAAGCAAGAGGAAAGCACTCAGAGGAGTCTAATGGTTAGGCGATCCTTGGCGATCCTTGATGCTTTGGAAATGCATCAAAAAGCCTCCAATGCCACCTGTACGGTCAGCTGGAGCATGTGAAGATCTTGGTGTCTGTGATGGACTGTTGCGACTATGATAAAACATCTCGGCACCACATGAGACATGCCCTGAGCCGGGCCTGGCATTTGTATCTCTACTGGATTGGCCCCGTACTCTGATGATGGGGAGCACAAGGAGCACCCATCCCACCATAAAGAAAATTGCCCATTTGTTCTTCCAAACACCTGCCTGTTTTTGATGCCTGTGGACATTCAAATATTTGATCTGATTAATTTCAGAAGGATGGTTCATGTGCTCCAAGTAGAACACCAAGGACATGCAGATCTTATTTATGTCACTTAAGCAGCCACCTGTCACTAGCTAAAACAGCATTAAACATTACAGCTTTTTTCCTACAGAAGGTGATGTATAGGTGATCACAAAAGCTGAAGTTACTGTGGCTTAACAAATTACTAGTAATTAGCTTGAAGTGAACGTGTTTGCATGTTTCTGGAAAATTGCAACAAAGTCCTAACACATACTAGCTTTACTTTGCTAATCTGTGCAAACTCAGTGACTTGCAAGCACCTAAGCTTATTCCTAGGCATAAGAGTCTGATCTTACTTGGTCAGAGGGAGTGAGGAGACATTCACACACCCAGCATTTCCTTCGGAGGTCATGTAGACAGAAATCATTATGAACTTCTGAAATACATTTATTCACCAGGGAGAAGATTCACATTGTTTGGAAGAACTGGCCAATTTTAACAAACTCTTGGTAGGAACTTTTCTGTGACCAATGCAGGATCTTTTGCCAAAATGAGGGATAGATCCAGATTTCAGTAGCCAAGTGGGCAGAGTATGGTGTGGACAGAGAAGAATGGCAGAGAAAATCTTGAGCACAGTTCTCTCACATCTCCAGGACATGCTTTTCCACTTACTTCTTTCTTGATAGGATCTGCTTTTATTTGTTCTGCCTTCCTTTTTCAATTGCTGTATCCCCAAGTTGGATTCTTTTTTTCCCTTCTAGTGAGAAAGGCAGCTTTGAAAAATGAAATAGCATGGAAAGAAAGGCAGCACACAGGATTGCTCAAGAAAGTCTTGGGTGCTTTTAGAAATCCAAATTCTGAGGGCAGCTTCTGAACACAGGGAAATGAATGTGAAACACACCCAAACTGTGGAAGCAGTTTCCAAACTCTGCTGTGAATATTTGGACTGATCCTAACAAATGTTGAGAATCTGCATTTCGCAAGGGCCTCTTTGGGGGCCGTGGCTACCAAGCACATCACAGACTGAGGTCTGAGCTCACTCGAGTAGCTTCTGATCTACATGGCTTCCAAAGAATACTAAGATCTGCATTTTCCCCTACATGGTTTGCAGAGCTTTAGCAATCTGTGAATACCAGATAGACAGCTGTGCCATGGGCAGTCATTGCACCAGGCATCCATTCCCATCTCTGGAGCATGGAGATAGGGCTTCTCTCCAGCTATACGATTCCCGCACCAGAAGAATTTGTCAGCACACAGCAGATCCTGCCCGTGACCGTGGGTTCTTGGTGGTATGCAGGAAGCTTTAACTGATGCCAAGCTCCAGATTCACACACCCAGCTTGGGGTATCTACAGTAGAGCCATTTACACATGACCCTGTCTACGCTCCATTATACTCAATGGAGTTTAGGGAGATACTCAGCTCACGCTAAGGGACACATGTAGGAGGTCTGTTCAGTTGCTAAAATAGACTCTTGTATCATCTGAGATGTCATGGGGCACCAAAGAAATCTGCATGGGGCTGGCAGATGTGGCACTGGAGCTAGAGGAGTCTCGCAGGCCTCTGCAGCAGCAAGGCAGGATGCGCTGGTGCTTGTCAGATGGCAAAATGTGCTTATGTTTGAGCCTCTGAATCAAGTCCCTGCACTTGGTCAGCTAAATTGCTCTCCACACACCTTGGACACTGGATCAAATATGGACAACTACAGCTGTAAACACCCTAAATAACGTGGCTAGAGTGAAATCCCATTCTATGTTCCAAAATTCATTTCTGAGTGCTCTTACTTGAAGTGATGATGGCAAAGTAGCCATAATGGCAACACTGGCTTTGAGCAAGGACCTGTCCATATGTGAGGAGGCATTTGACTATTTTGGCAATGTTTGCATATCTCTGTGAAGTTCTTGTGTGTCTTTAGTGACAACTGTACCACAGTTCGGATGCTTCTGCCTGAGAAGCCAACTGCAGTAAGCAGTCCTGGATCTTCAGCAGATGGCAGGGATTTTTTGGAGTCATCAACGAACTTTTCAGCCAACCAAGGTGGTGCCACAAGTGCTGCCTTCACAGCTGAGGTATTAAGATCACAGTGTAATGTATTTACAGCCATTAAAAATCTCTCAACCACCGTGTTAAAGTTGAGAAGCCAATTCCAGTATATTGGTCAATTATTTACTTGCCTCATACATTTCCTGTACAAAGCAAACTGGATAAAACTGAATTTCTATTTCTTTCCCTCCTCAGTTCTGGCTGGTATTGGGTATGGTTCACAGTCTGCTGTGTGTCATTTCATGGATGCATGTACTTCAATACTGAGAAAAGGGAATGTATCCTCACCGATTGAACTCAGGTTTAGCTTTAACCAGAGTCTCCCTGTATGAGTAGGAAACAATTTCCTATACAGAGGGACTAAATAGATAAGGGCTGCTCAGGCTGGGAAAGATGACAGAGGGAAGATATGATCAAAGTGTATAAAATTATGAAGGACACAGAGATGGCAACTAAAGAGTGAATTTTTATTTATGTAACACTAGGACTAAGGACTGTGCAATGACATTGAGGTAGGAGATTTAGAAAGAGAGGAAGTCTTTTTTTTTGCACGCTGCATGATTGCAGTATGGAACATATCACTGCAGGATGTGCAGGAGGCCAATAGCATAACCAGGTTGGAAAAATAATTAAGCAAATTAATGTAGGAAAAGTCCATAAGGGGTTATTAAACATGCCAAAGTCAGGAAGTCTTGAACTGTTGATTATTGCCAAGTGGGAGAATTTACTGGGGGAGAGTCTCTCTCAACTCGCCTTGTTTTTCCCTTCACTTAACTGTTCGTGACTGGCCTTGGTCTGAGGCTGGTACTTGGGCGGCTGAACCTCTGTTTGACCTAACGTAGCTGTAATTTTATATGATGTGTCATGTTATCATAGACAGAGAGTCCTCGGCAGCGTGAATCAGTGCAGGAGCTACTTCAGCTTTGACTTTTCTCCACTGACTACAGAGCAATGTTGAGGTGTTGTAGCCTGCCTAAGCATGCAAGTTAGACACCTGAAGTTGCTTAGTTTAACGGTTCCTTCTCCTGGCTCTGATCTGCAGAAATTAATAGTGAATAAAGTGTCTAAATCCCACAGTTTTAAGAGGACTTATGCCTCCTTTATTTATTGTGATTATTTTAATGATGTATTCAGGCATCTCAATGTATTTTAGGTACCAAAACCTCTATGAAATCAAACCTAGAGCAATCTCTTCCTTTTTATTGAGTGAAGCTCAAGCTTCATTTACAAAAAGATTGTGATCCATGTTTGAGACTCTGTACAGTTCCTACACGCTTTGTAACCATTATCTTTATTAGGGCTTTTCACAAAATGGCACAGAATGGCTGAGGTTGGAAGGGACCTCTAGAGATCATCCAGTCCAACCCCCTGCTCCAGCAGGGACACCCAGAGCACGGGGCACAGGGCGGCAGCCAGGAGGGTTGGGAAGATCTCCAGAGAAGGAGCCTGCACAGCCTCTCTGGTCAGCCTGTTCAGGGCTCTGTCACCCTCACAGAAAAGTTTTTCCTCACATGGAGATGGAACTGCCTGTGTTCAATGCATTTTAATGCATTATAGCATTTTGGCAAAGGCAGATTTTGTCTGTTTGCAAAAATAATTTCAGCAGGTTTTCTTTCCACAGATCACAGGCAGACAGTGAATTTATTCAGTCTGGCAAGACACATTTGTGTCACCTTCATCAATGTCTTACTTTTAAAACTGATTCGTATGCCTTTTACCTTCCATACCTCATACACGCGAGTCAAGAAGAGAAGTGCTTTCAGGCTTGGTTCAGTAGTTTACATGTAGCCCAGGCTCCAAACCGAACCGCACACACCAGAAACATAAATCAGGCCTGTAACATTAGTCTGCTGGAGGAGAACTCTATTTTATAGAGTTCTCCTCCAGATACTTGACCTGTATCTGGGGTTCATTTCAACATGACCCTAGTGTAACTCGCTTTATCAGCTGTAAAGACAAGCTCACCCGCTGTACATTATGTTCACACTCCAAAGCCACTGGAGAAAGCAAGGAAACAGCCCCAGAGCAGATCAGAACAGACTAAGAGACTCCCTTCTAAATCTTTTGCTTTCGCTGCTATAATGCTGAAAGAATTAATCTGAGCTGTACTCAAACTTTTTTTTCTTTTTATTTTTTTTTTAAATTTGGAGGTAGGGTTTTGAAATTAAATAAACAGAAAGAGTTTATTGTTAAAAATGACCAAACAGAGGCTTTTTGATTTCTTAGGAGCAAAGGGTCCTCTGTGCTGTGACAGAAAGCATTAGATGCATTCATTTTGAGCCTGTGGATAGCTTCAGTCAGCCAGAAACTGTGTTTATTAGCAAATAAACTATCCATCTGAAACATGTTATCTAGTTCTACCCCAAATGTTCTTCCCATTGCTTAAAAACATCCTATTTATAGAGGAAGCTATAGTTGAGTAGAGCATAGATTTAAGCTGCTGTTGTTCATTGTCTGGTGCAGCATCTCCCTAGGAAAGAAAACCAATTAAGGTCTTCTATTTGGAGCATTGGTGCTTGTTTATTATGTCGTTTGAAGGAATACAGCCTTACAGTCTCTGACAGATAGGACTACACTTCTTATAAACAAATATCCCTTTTTTCAGTGACTTTGAGATAGCAATGGTAACAGCAGAGCTTAGGAATGCAGAAATTGCCAGCTGAGACCAGCAGCGCATCCTGCACCCGGGTCTCTGTCAGCTGCCTGTACCAAGAGCTCTCCAAAGAATCCGCCAGGCAGTGAAGTAAAAGCATTGCTCCGAATGTGTTAATAAGAGCTGGCTTCTGGCTTGAAACATGGGGACTATCAAACTTCTCATTACTTAAAACAATAATAGAATAATAATAATAAAAATGCCTCAGAAGAAAACAAATAAGAAAAAAGGAAAAAGAAAACAAAACACTAAAAGCAGCTCCATTTAACCCAGATGTTTTGCCTGGTTTTGAGGATCTTCTAAAAGCCTGATTGATTGCTTTGGCACTTGAAGATCTCGCTTTCTTTACAAAATATGTACAGCACAGATAAAATTAATCACATCCATCTTGACAAGGTGTCTCATCCTTCGGTTGCAGGGGAAAGCGAGAAATCAGGGCAGTGTTTCCTTCAAGATGACTAGTGAGACAGCCAGGCTGGATGTTGCAGGGCTGGAGGTGCCCTTGAATAGGTGACACAGAGTGGGTCTCTGCTCGTCCACCATCCACGATGCTCAAGGAATTGCTTTTGTACGCTGCCTCGTTGAGCAGGTGATAAGATGGGAATGTCTAGTTTCCTAGCCTGGAGAAAAGAAGGTTCAGGGAGCATCTTATCAGTGTGTATAAATGCCTGATGTGGGCAGTTAAGAAGATAGACCAGAGTCTTCTCAGTGGTGCTCAAGGACAAGCCAAGGGACAATGCATAGAAACTGGAACACAGTAAATTCTGTTTAAACATAAAACAAACAAACAAAAAACCCCACACAACCCTTTTTACTGTAAGAATGCTTAAACACGGGAAAAGTCTGCCCAGAGAGACTGTGGAATCGCCATCCTTGGAGATACTCAAAACCATCTGGACGTGGCCCTGGGCAAGCAGTTCTAGCTGACCTTGCTTGAGCTGACTGCTTAGATGAAATGATCTCCACAGCTTCCTTCCAACCTCAGACATTCTGGGAGTTTGTGATATGAGCACATATCCCGAAGGAGCTCTTCTGATCTGTGTGCTTTGTGAGAGGGCTTCGCTAGGCAGTTACTGGGCAGTGTATGTGAATGTCCCTCAACACGCACATGTCTTTAGAACTGTGCTTACTCTTTGCTTTTGCAGGCACTGGACTAAGTCCACTCATTTTATGTTTATTTTACCAAGCAGACAGAAATGCACTGGCCATTTTTACTGATTCAATGCTTTTGGTTTATCCATGTAGTCAGATGGACCAGGTTAACAGCTAATTTGCGTGTCTAGGGTAACCACAAACAGGTTTCTTGTCTTGCACCTGTTTGGCTGCTAGAGAGCCAGGACTTAGCCTAGTGACCTAAATAGTGGAAGCGTCTCATTTTCTCATCAGTGTCCTTGAACCTCAGGGCTATTTTGCAGCCGTGAACTGAGGAGTTGTGTTAAAAAGGCAAAAACACAGACACATAAATGTTAGGTTTACATGTAAATTATTTGGTCAGTAGTGATGGCGGGAAGTCTGTCAGAGACTATAAGGTTAACCTGACTCCCTGGCTATGGGATGGAATGGGTAAGCAGGTATGGTGGCCCAGACCAGCCTGCAATGGGTCTTGGGAAGCTACCACCATTTTCCACCTGCAAATTATTTATGGTGGTCTTATTTTCTGAGCTCTTGAGATCTACAATATACGTCCAGTGGCTCTGAATCACACGGTATTTTTAGTGTGTGGTTAAGGAAGCCTCACTGGTTCTGCCTGAGAACATGATACAACACGGTTGCTATTACGAAAAGAGTCCTCAGCATGTGATTTCTGAAACCAGAAATCTCATGGACAATATTTTCTCGTGGAAAATATACTGGAGAAATAAGTGTTGCAGAAAAATCGTAACTAGGCAAAAAGCAGCCCAAGTGGCCTCTGCTTAGATGAGAGGTTGGGCAAGATGCTCAGGATGGTCCCAGCTGGTACGAATCTGGATGGACCGGACCTTGCTGGAGTGAAAGGGTAACACACACAGACGCGGAGCGGCTATAGCGAAGCTTAAGAGCATCAGGTGGTACTGTCTGTTGCTTGCAAAATGACTTCCCTCCGAAGTGGCAGTTTAACAACACCATGGCCTTGTATTCATCAGGTGCGGAGCAATACCCAAAATGGTCTTTGAAGAGCCACAGCAGCTGCGACAGCTTCCTGCTGAACTAAAGAAAAATACTTAAAGTTCCTGTGTGCTGCTGAAGTGTGCACACAGCAACGAGTTTTACAGAGCTCAAAATCCCCACACTGATTTCATGCATTCATTTAAAAGCCTTAGGGGGCACAAGCCATGGTTTAACAGCAGCAACACAAAGAATCTCTTCTTTGGGAGGAGAGAGTTTTCTTTACTGTGTGAGGGAAACAATGCCAATACCCCACTCATTTGAGCTCTTCCCCCACTGAGACACAGGATTACTTTGCAGCAGTCTGCTAAATGCTCAGCCTTAAGGTAAAGCGAAGTAGTCAGCTCATTTAAGGTCGTATAATACACTCAGATAAAATAGATGCACCCAGACGGCATTCATTTATGCCTAGCATCAACACGCGGTTTAGTCTGTATCCTAAAAGAATTCCCAATTTATTTTTTTCCCTCTTGATGGGAATAGCAGGGAGGCTAATTAAACTCCTTGAACTATTGCTGTTATTCATCATTCCTTCCCTATAATATAAGCAATGTTATCTCACATTTGAGTGCAGGAGCTCTTGTTCCCTATCAGGATCTGCCCTGTGCCTTTGCCTCTGTGCTCAAAGTATTTCATACAGCAAATGCAATTAAATTCCTTACAAAAACACCCAAACAGCTTGATCAAAGTTCTCCGTTAAACCACAGCAGAAAGCAATCCTCTGTCTCTGAGCAAAATGTGCAAGCCAGACGTAGGACCACTGCGCAAGAATTTGGAGAAACAGCACAACCTAGCGTTCCCTCTGCTTCTCACTGCCTCCCTCTGCTTCTCGCTCCCTCTTGAAGATGTCTAATTCCTGGGTATGTCATTCCAAATGCGACCTCCACCAAGCTCCCAGGAATACAACATATTTCTCTGATACTCTGGTTCCGTTTCTTCTCCCTGCTGAAAGTCTTCCACTACAGATTTATGGAGGAACCTACCTCTCTGCCTTTGCTTCTTCAGCCACACAAGGAGGATCTTACAAATCCTATACAACATGAATAGTTTCAAAACCAGCATGGGCTTGGGAAGAAATCCTTACAGCCACATTGCAAGGGGTTTTGATATTTTTTTCGCTCTCTGAGCACATAGTAGAAGTAGTTTGTGAACATCACTGATCACCGAAGGCCAGAGAGGTTAAGACATGCAGTCACCTTCTATGAGCCCCATTATTCATCCACTCTCAAGGCATATCCTCATACTGGAAAAGCCCAACAGTCCATGTAAAAGAGGGCTAGTACTCTCTCAGAGAAAGGCACTAAAGCTGCACAGCACCTCTGGCTGTGCAATTCTGTCCTATGGAAGAACATTTCTTCCAGTGTTGATCAGCTTATTCCCTGGAGCTTGAAGTTTGCCTCTGAGATTTTTGTCACTGTAATTATGTATATTACGCTATCCTGGTAACTGAAACAACAGAGGCTGCTTATTCACTTATTCACACGTGCTCCTCAATCGTCTGACTTGAAGCACCATCAGATCAAAGCCAGACCATTCTCCCGAAAAAAAAAAACCATACATAGAGAACCATAAAAGACTATTCATTATTGACTTCCTTTGTGGACAAATTGCCAATAGCATGTGGGCATTGGAAGATCTGGAAAGGAAAGGGTAGATGTGCTGCAGATTGTCATGGTTATGGACTGTCATGTCTGTTTGAAGAAAGGGCAAAGAATGAGGAAGCTCTTTTGGTAAGACTCCCAAGAGCACCCTACAAGGACACATGTTTGGAAAATATCCTTGCTCCTGCACCCTGTATTATAGCGTGGTCTGAGAGTCATGCTGAGTTATCCACCCTTGAGCTCCCAATTCCTAGTTCTTTAAAAGGGGTGTTTACCCATCTTCATGCTGGCAAGAGCTTCTCCTTTCTCTGTTGTATAAACACAAAACCAAGTAACGAGACCTCAAAGCAAGACTCAGCTTGCCTAACCTTTAATCTCGGCTGAAAACAACAGCACCCTGACAGCTTCACCAGCGCAGAGCCTCACACGTCAAGGAGAGATCTGAGTCAGTCACAAAACTGGATCAACGGATGGCCTGGCAACAGATAAAAAGCCGACTCCCGACTCCTTATCTATCACCCTCACCACCTGGGAACCCCTCTCCTTGCCTTCTCAGCCCTAATTACTTTTACTGCTTGATCTCAAGAGGTGTTTATGGTATGACCATATCCAAGCAAGTTTGCTGTTTCTTGCTGTCTTGATGGCAGTTGACTTTTCAGCCACTTTATTACCACCTTCAGTTGTGAATCACCTAATTGCTCTTGTGATCCCAAGGTATTAGTCCTTTTTTTTTTTTTTTTGTCATCACAAGCCTTTGGATATTGCAATTTTCAGAGGATTATATGCAAAGCAGAAAAGACATCAGCTATACCTTTAATGCACTCCCTTGGTCTCTCATCTCCCAGGGGACAACTGTCAGGGTGTCCTTATAGAGAAATCAGCAATTCAATCGCGGGTTTTTGAGGAACTTTAATTTCAGATACTTATTCCTGTTTGATTGTGCCTGGCTGGAACACATAGGTAAATAATGAAATTCTCCCAGTTTCAGATGCCAATAGCTTCCTAAAGCAAAAGCAGACAGCACTGTTTTCTCTACCCTGCCATTATTCTATATACACTCTTTCTTTTTTAACCTGCCAGTCTTGAGGTCTGTTTCTGAGAAATACAGACTTAACGCTATTATAGCTGTAAATTCAACAGATCTGACTTGGCTTATCGTGAAGCTCCTACTGAAATCCCACCAGTGAACTTCAACATAAGAAAAGGGTAATCTAGCAGGAAACTCAAACCTGGCTCCAAACACCCTTCCTGCAGAAGAGATTTCCAGGAGCGTATCTTTCCTCACTCAGATGATGCAGGAATGAGACTGGGGTGTCAGTATCATGTTGCAGAGCAGATTGGATCCTATCTATAGTAAGTGAACACGATATATTGAATAACGTAATAAACCAATTGCAGTTTGCTTTCAGTCCTGACTTCTCACACAGAAGAAACTAAGCACACAGCTTAACCATCTTGTATAGACATGTCCTTCAGGGACTGGGACCTGCAAATTTTGCCACTGTGTACCCCAGTCACTCTTGCAGTGCCCTCACCTGGCCACTGCTGAGCCAAGCAGGTGGCCTTTGAGTCCTGCATGGGTCCTGATGTGTGCTGGGAGGGCTGAGAGTGTGGGGTGACTGCGCTGGAGGGGTGTTGCCTAGGGTTAAGCCCCTGGAACCTGCAGCGTGCTGGCGGAGGGGACACTTTGTCGAGCATGCCATCTTTCCAGGGAAATTCCATGCAGAAATCTAGGAACAAGCCCCACCTAAAAGCTGTGCTCCATCAGGGTCTCGATGTTAGGGAGCAGAACAAGTTCATTAATTACTGCTCTTATCTGTAAATCTGTAGCTGAAGTGAAAATTATAAGGCTGCTAATTTATTTTATGTGAAGATCATATCTATTTTAATGAGATCCAAAAATAGCGATTTAACGTGGTGGCATTAAGCATTGACGTTGCACAGGGTCTTTTTTGCATGTGAAATTTTCCCCTGTGTTTAGTAAGATTATTTATTCCTCGAGCTAAAGGATCTTTTTCTGTGCCACAGGCACTGAAAGGACCTCTGGGCTGAATCTCACCTGACTGGCTAGTCAAGGACTTGTGTTGCTTTTCATGGCTGTTCTGAGGTTACCCTAATTCTGTGAGGCTATGGAAAGGGATGGTCTCCAGGCACAGAGACAATTTTAGGGTGTGAAGCTCTAGCATGAGTTTTCATGCTCCTTAACATGTTGCGTCCTGCCTCAACTCCTTATTCAATGTATGAGGTGACAAAACCCACAACTTTGTCACTTGGAGCCCTGAGGCCATGACAGGCCACTTCGTGCATAAGCAATGGGAACCTGCAGAAGTTTGGCGTGCTGCTTACTGGTGTAGGGGTCTCCCATTAAGACTGCTACCTTGCACTTTATACAAGGGATAACAGAGATATGTTTAGCCTCAGGGACAAAGCCACTGCAGCCGTGACCTGTTAGAGAGCAAGGCAGAGGAAGAGGCTGGCCAGCTGGGAGGTTGATTCTCCATCTCTTGGTGGAGTCTCCCAGCTGGTTCTGCCTCCAGGAGGTTGAAGCAACCCCCTGTAATCAAAAGTGTGGCTCTTTGGGCCAGGGGAAAAGATGCTGTGAGTGCAAAGACCGCCTGACACTGCTCCGTCTGGAGGTGCCTGGGGATTCCCAGATGGGCATTCCCCATGCAGCTTCGTTAATATAATCAAGGCCAGTATTTATTTAGCGTTCATCCAGTCATTGCAAAGGGACTGATTACAGGCTGCTCTCCTGGGGCACTATTTCAGTCTGGGACTTGACTGGTGAGTGTAAATAGTGTGACAGCTGTGCCAAGGAGGTATTCCTGTGTGATGGAGAAGTTAAAGCCCATGTCGAGGCCTCGCTAATTGCTCAAATTATTGCTACTGTTAACAGGGCAGCAAATTATGTCAGGGAGCCTTTCAGAAGTTATACAATGTCTAGCTACAAATAATATGCACTCCTGGAGTAATGCTAACAAATAATTATAAAAGGGGACCACAGTAATAAAATCTGAATGCTGTGAATAAACATCAAGTTAAAAGCAAATAACACCTGAAATATTGACTTTGGCAAAGTAAAGTGATACTAAGAGAAAGGGGAAAATGTTATGGAGAGAAGATCAAAAGCAGCCATGCTCCGGGGAGGTTTTACCCGGCCCTTTGAAATCATAGCTCAGCCCTGATCATCCACAGTCAAATTCTGGTCTGCACTGAGAGCGATCAAGTAGATCAGAGACAATAACAGAAGTTTGGTGTCATTATAGATGCCATCAGCCATACAATTCTCTTTTGGCTGTTATTTTACTGACATTTTTTCTTGCTTATTCACTTAACATAAAAGATACCAACATTATCTTCCTTTTCACACATATAAATGATTTTTTACTTATAGATGTCGTAGTAAAGGTGTCAGAGAGTTGGAGGAAACAGCTAAAATGCTTCGGGTTCACAGCACTGCATGAATCACTACCTTACACAGGACCACATCTGGCCTGTTAACTATATATGTTAACTATATATATATGTGTAGCAAATACAACTAAACAAACATGGACCATGAAGATGCCCCCTTTGCAAACACTGGAAGCTCCATGGTCGGGACAAAAAGACCTGCGTCTTCAGTGAAGACTTGGAGGGGAGGTTAAACAGACTGAACTTTCTGCAGATCGGACACTGAAAAAGTCCCTTCCCAATCCAGGTTGCTGAGGCCTTGAGAGCTGCTCCCACATATTCCCTCAGTATCACAACAGGCCTGAACCACGACATTGCAGTGAATCCCGTTGCAGTGTCAAGGCCAAAATGTTCCTTTTCTTTAGCAGTGCCTCTGCTGGCATTAATTATCCGCCAGCTCCGTTATTATTTGTCCGGTGCCAACAGGCCTGCTGCCTGCTACTGAACGCATACGATCATCCTGTGCTAAAGAGGTTATGGCCCAAAGTATGTGGCACATGGATGCACTAGGGATCCTGGGTTTCAGTGGACCTCTGCTATTTTTTTGTAAATGTGCTTCTTCGATTACTTTTTAAGAGGGCTTTTTATGTTTTTTAAGAGAGACCTGAGAGTAGATGCTTCTGGTTTTGATTACCCCAAATCTAGGCTCGCACTACATAAAATCCATCTTACTGCCATGGGCCATACACTCCCCTCCTCTGCTGAATGATGTCATCACCCATGGTGATTAAGATATTCTCCGGAGAATTTATGAGTATGAAGTCAGCAGTTCACCACAGCGGGATGCGGGACTTTGCAGGTATTCCTCAGTGCGAGGAGCAGGGCACTGCTGCCAGGGGATAGACGCCAATACGACTCTTCTGGGTAAGACCTGACTTTTAACCATCTTCCCTCTACACTCTAAGTCCTCTACAGAAAGGGGTTTTCTGGTCTGTCTGGAGCCCATGGGCATTAGAGCCCATAATCTCACTAGTAAGTAGGAAGATGTGTTTTCATCTTCCTATGTGGCAACCCCAAAGCTTTTAGAAAACAGATGTTTGTAAGGACTGCATCTGTGAATGAAAAGAAAATGTTGATTCTGCCCATTTCTGGGTGTTATTCTCGGCTCTCAGCTAGCTTTCTATGTCTTGGTGTTTGATGTGGTTATTAAAATGTACTACATGTCTCCTTGCTTCCTGCACCAGTGCAATCAAGGGCTGAAACATTCCTCACGGCAGAGATGAGTGGCTTTGCAATAATTAGCAGTAGAGAGTCTTACAGAAGATGCAATCGTCCACTGCTTGCAGTAACCTCACTTCAACTTGTTTAATCTTCTTAGCGAGGTGTAGATTACATCACCTCAAACTGACCTTGAAAGCTTCTCATGAGCCACATCAATTACATGAGTGTTGCAGGCAGCTCAGTACTTTGGTCCTTCCAGACTCCGTAGTAGTAAATTAAGACAGTGCAGCTGGTGCCTTCAAAAGATTTGCATTCAAAATAACTGATACAGATTTGGAGTCTCAGCTGGGCTATGAGTGGAAGATGGCTGCTCATGTCCAAGATGGGATAATCGGATATTATCAACAGCGGCGTTGTTGCTGAAAGCCCATTTTTGCCTCTTGCATTATACAAATCTGAGCTCTAGTTTTGCAGTTTGTCCACTGTACTTTTATAAGGCTTAATAGCCATGAGACTGAAAGATTGCTTGGGGACTTTTTAGATAACATCTCACGGTTTCAAAACAAGTATGCGTAAGGAATTTCTGTGATTCAGGTATTTATTTCTTTACAGCAACTTCATTTTAAATGGGTATAAGGAATAAAAAGGAATAATTTTGATTGCCAGTGCTTATCCTGGGAAAATCAGTGGGAGCACCTTCCCAGAAGTCAGTGTATGGATCTTGCACAAGCAGCCCCCCAGATCTCCAGGATGCAGGTGGGGACTGCTACCTCCCATTAAACTAAGGCTGATTTTCCTTGACTGTAAATGGCATTGTGTTGTTCATCTGTATGACAAGGAAACAGTACTTTTTTTTTTTTTTTTTCTTCAGGAAATGAAATTTGAGAGACGTTGCGTCCTTCCTAGATGGGCCTGGAAAAGAGGTGTCTCTGAGTCAGCACTTGCAATGCCTGCCTGGCCCAGGGCCTTGGAGCTGGTTTCTTCCATAGAGCCTAAATATCCTTTTCGGGAAGCTTTCTGTGGACAGTTTTGTTGTCTGACATCCAGCAGGAAAGCTGACCTATTGGTGTTGGCACCAAAAAAGCCACTGCTTGGCTCTTGCTCCCTGCCTCCTGCCCGTGTGGGGCTCCACCAGAGGACAGCATGCTGCTCTCACCGGGTGCCAGCGCACCGGACACACCAGGTCCGTGTGTTTTGGAGACCCTTGGAGGCTTTTCTGGGGTTAATGTAAAGATGGATCTCAAAGCAAAGGAAACAAATCAACAAAGAAAAATATCCTCTGACAAGCTGACCCAGATGCTAATAGGGATGCTAAGAGTCAAGCTTTTCTATAGACACCGAGGTAGAAAAGGTGGAATTAAGCCTCTTACTAATTGCAGTGTTCACAGAGGTTGGAGAAACGCTGGCTGTAAATAAATCCTGATCTATTTTAGGAAGTTGTTCCTGCACTGAAATGGACTCCTATTTTGGGATGTAACTCTGGAGTAATCAGTGTGTCCACTGAGGTTTACTGTGCGTTCCCAAATGTGGTGTCTAATTCATTTGTCTCTTTTTACTGCCATCTAGTGCAGTTTTCTGGGAAGACGAATAAGCTCCTCCACAAGCCCTAAAAGGAGAAGCATTTCATTACCAGCAATAGTAGTTGCAGGCAGAGCAGTACGCAGAAGGGAGAGAGATGGGAGCAATTGCTATGTACTTGATTTTTCTGATTTTTTTACTGAATCTGCAGAGAAGTTTTAGAGCAAAGAGCAGTTTTACCAGCCAACTGCATGCCCTTTGCTCATGTGATTAGCCTCATGGGATCTTACCCACACCAGTACAGATAAAGCCGTATTTCATATAACTCAACCAAGTAAAGAGTTTCAGTTGGAACTGTGTTGATAAATGGAAGGGTCAAGGAAGTCAGTTGGCTTAAAAATAGCATAGGAAGGTGGATCTGGGCTCTCTTCCTCTGTTGAACTACCTGAACCAAGGAAAAGCAGACTGGAATCAAGAGTCCTGTGTGACAGAGCAAGAAGGATGTCCTGCTGAGGATTTGAAGATACCCAGAACCTCAGTGCCTCAAACACAGGAGGAGATGTTTGTTATGCAGAGCCTTTAATCCAGAAGCTTTTATTATAGATAAAGAATTTGGTAAGCTACATTAAATCAGAGGCAACATGTTTTATTTCTAATATTCAAAAAGATCTTTATTTGTCATATTCAAGTGAGAAACAGCTAATTGTTAAAGAAAAAGAGATGCTTCTAACCAGCACCCTGAACACCAAGCTGCAATTGTGTGCTCTGTCCACATGCTCCCTGAAGGCCACTCAACTTGGGGAACGCCCCAGATCCTCATCTGTCTTTGGGCAAGGAAACAACTAGGGGTGGATTAGCTTGAAAAAACTCTATTTCCAGGAACATTCTTCCACAAAAAATTGGTCAGGCTCATGGCTTGCATACTGTCTGACTGTCCTGACTGCAGGAGTTATGTGACATGCTACCTCTGCCCAAACCACTTCAGAATTGCAGGACAGGTAAATGTCAGGTAGACAATAACACCAAACTCAAACCAGCTACCCTTGAAAAGTCAAGAGAGAAATGAAGGTACTGAGGACCTTCTGGGAGATATTCATGTGGTTAGATTATAAGGCTCCTTCTTCGGAGATGTTCAAAACCTGCCTGGCTGCCAACCTGTGCCCCGTGCTCTGGGTGTCCCTGCTGGAGCAGGAGGGTTGGACTAGATGATCTCTAGAGGTCCCTTCCAACCTCAACCATTCTGTAATTCTGCGATTCTGTGACCTGGTCAAGATGCTCATGATAGCTACATATAAGGGGCCATGAAGGGATGTGATCTTCACTCAGTCCTCAGCTTAGGAGAAATGCCCTACCTTGGAATTCTTGACTTTAAGTTTTATGGGCCAAGCTTTATCTCTTGCATGGTCAAGTTGAAAGAAAGAGTGACTATTGAGCTGGAGGGGTACAGAAACCTGCTGTGGAAAATCTTAGCTAGTAGTGCACATTAGGTGGGAGGTCTCTGGAACTTTTGGTGGTGATTCTGTTTTCTCTGTTGTTATTTTAAGGAAAGTCAAAGATGCCCGGAAATAGATGACTTATTTATAAATCACACAGTAGATGACTACATAGATAAACATCATCAACAGGAGACAAATGTGTATTTTCAATGCTGAGCTTCTGTGTAGCAGAAAGGTTAACAGTTCTTTAAATCTTGCACTTATATTAGAGCAACCATCAGATGGTGGAAGAGTTTTGCACAGAAACTTGGTATTAAAATGTACTCAGGGTCCAGCCATAGACAAATTCCTGCAATGGGCCAAGTCCAGTAACGCCATCCCGGTACTGTTGGTTGTCACAGGAGGGTACTGTGCACGTTGCAGCAATGCTCGTGTTCCAGCACATACTGCCGTGCTAAGTACCACCAGAGAGCCCGGGGAAAAACAAACTAATTATTCAATTGCGGAGCTTTGTTCAGTAGCAGCCCAAACATTTACAGTCCCATTCGGTAGAGAGACTAACCATACGGCACGTGTGCATACAGAGCGTGCTGTCCAATTAAGTACATATAATGCAGTCTCCAGCATACTAACTCGCACATCAGATCCTTAATTACACCAGACTTTATTCCAGTGGTTGAAGATATTGCCCTTTGGTGAGACCTAAAAGCACCAAAGGGAGCTGCCGGAGCCAGTACCTCATCCAGATCAATACAGAGAGGAAGGATAATGCAATTACTTGTGGATTAAATTGAAAACAATGGAAATATCATGATGTATTGGGAACTTGGAGCATTTCATCATGAGGAAGAAGGAGAGAGAAAAAAAAAAAAAAAAGGAAAAACAATGTGCTAAAATTGCTTGCAAGAGAGGAGGATTGCCTGCATTCCTGGGTTATTTAAAGATATTTTCATGCATTATTAAGGCTAGGATTTGACAATTTTCCTAATATAGCTCAGCCTAAATACAACAGGTCACAGATTTCCACCTGGTCATTCTTGCTTTCAAATAACATGTGTTCTAACCAAAAACATATCCTGCTTTACAGTGAATTCAGTGGCAAATTCAGTGACAATAAGGGTAGGTTCAAAATTTTGCAATTCCCACAGTACCATTTTGAAACCTCCTATAAGAAGTATTTTCTGTGAGCTCTCCAATATATTTTATGTTCTAGAAACATTCGTATTATGATCTTATAAAACTTTATCCTATATAAAATCACAATATACGTTGAATAAACATTTCTGAAAAATAAACAAAAGTATTTGTAATTTTGAATGAGTAAGTTTATCTCAAGAAAAGTAAAAAAAAAGGGGGGGAAATATGCTAAAATATCTTGCCATTTCATTTTCGAAAAGTGGTAAATAACTGCAAATATGTTCTAAATCAAATGAGTCATTTTTGAGCCAGAAACTCATATCTGACTGCAATTTAGCACAACTACTATGCATAACTAATACAGCCCTCCAGGTTTACTTTATACACAATATTTATTTTTTAAGGCTCACTGATGCCTCTGCAGAAGCGAAAATGCTGTAGAAGTTAAATTTTAATAACTTTATAGTATTGCATTACATGAAGGCTGTTACTGTATTTGGAACTACTGGCTTTTTTAAATTGAATGTCATTATATTTTCCAATGTGTCAAATGTTTTTAAAACACATTTCCTCTTATGGCCAGCCCAGTATATTTCCTCTGACCTGAGTGGCCCTTTATATAACATGTGTTAGGAAATGATGTCATTAGCAGACTTAATGAAACTAAGGAGCAAAATAATTTTTCATAAATACATCTAGTAAGAAGTAGTTGCTGTGTTCATGTCTCTTCCACTTGCAACTTCACCCCTAGATTTCGTGACAGACACAGTCTTATTTTTGTGCTGGTGTTACGTCTGTACAAACAACAGTTTTACGATTTTTCAGTATTTTCATTACTTGGAGCTATTCTGGGTGCATATGTTTTTTGAAAATACTAGTCCTGAAGAATTTAATCTGTATTTTGTACCTTGTCCTGCTCTCTCTATTTCTTTGGCCAATCACAGCATCTTTAGCAGAGGGAGCTGACACCACTAACCCCTCAAGATCTTCTGGGGGACCGGGGTAGAGGAGAAAGAGCCATTTCATAGATGATGATGATGAGGCAAACAGTGACACGGTCACCTTTCACCTTTTGCTTTTGGAAGCTCTGCAGTAGGGTGAAAACCCTGACGTCTTCAACTCCATCATTGCCTGCTCTTCATTATCCACTGGGAACAACTTCTTTTCTGTGCTAACCTTGAAAAAGTCTACTCAGCACAAAGTCTCCCTGCTCCTTTCACAGAGAATCAGGCAATGCTGAATGCAGATAATAGCCCATTTATGTTGACTCTTGTTTTCCCATCTTGTAAACACCCCTTGAATTTATATTCTCATCCTTTTTTTTTTTTGCTATAATACGCTTCCCTAAGCCATAAAAAGAGCAATTCTAAGCTTCTTGACAGCTAATATTTCTGCGAGCAATATTAATGCATTGCAAGTCTGACCCATACGCTGCTTCACTGCAGCCTGATCCTACACAGCGCTGAGTTCCCACTGTGCTTCTCAGTGTGCTCAGGGTTTGTGGTGGGAGAAGGTGCTCAGCAGTTAGCAGAATGAGGCTCCAAAGCACCAGCAAGGACACACAGCAGAACTAAGATTCCCACTGCTACTCGGGTGTAAAATGTGTGCAAGACACACACCTGTAGGAGCTAAACTCTACGGTATGATATTCCTGTAGGAGATGTGTCCCTCTTGGGATATATATGAGCAGGAGCATAAAAAGCTCTATGTTTGCACACTCCTGTGGGTAAAGCTTTTACAGAGGTCACAAGCAAGGTCTGTGTGACATGTAACTCTACCCAGTCACAGACTTCTGCATGCTCAGCATGTTCATAAAAGCAAAGCTTAGCTTTGGGTTTCTTTAGCTAAACAACTCATTTTCATGCTAATTGTTGCATCTGCAAGAACAAAATTCTTAACGGCTGTACAATGTTCACGTTATGTGGGGAATCTGAGGATATTTGGAGTCACAGTCTTCCTAAAGAGAAACAAGAAGCTATTAAAAAAACACAATTATGAGCTATAAACCCAGATGCCTGCACACAGACAGCATTGCACCCCTCTGTCCCGTGTATACCCCTCCTGCTTGGGACTGCACTTTACACATGAAGATATCCCAGCCCAGCTCCATCTCATTGCCTCTTGAACTAGTGGGGGCAACAAACTTCAGAAATAAAACCAGACTGCACACTTGGCTGACTTGATGTGAAGAATTAAGCCTCATTCTTGCTTCCTTTGGTTCAATACAGAGATGGTTTTAAGCACTTTTTATGCTGTGCACTTGTCTGCAAGCCATGATCCCGCAGGGTTGGGAGCAGCTAAACTGCAGTGACCTGCCCAGGCCACCCTTTCACTTAAGTTCTAGCCCTTCCTCTCTCTTTTGCTAAGTTTTAGGGTCCTTCAAGCTCCGAGCGCTCTTGCTGGGGAGGTAGACTCGAGGAAGAACTCCTGGGGGTTGTTTTCCTTCCTTCTAAAGTATCTTAACACACTCAAAGATGACTAAAGTCAATGCTTTTTTCTGACCAGTCAGTACTTCCTGATAAAGTTATCGAGATAAGAGAACTGAGGACACATGAGCATTAAGGTTTCCAGCTGCTCCGGGCACGGGGAAGATTCGCTCTGCTCTGTATGCTGCAAAAGTGGCCGGTTTATCTTCACTTGTCTCCACGGGCGGGCAATCAGAGTTCAGCTTTCCCCAGCCTCGCAGAGCAGCTCCCTTCTCATCAGCTAAAGCATTTGGGCACACCACAAATTCTGCCGATGGGCAAGCTGATAACGAAGATTAAAACCTGCATGCTTTGCAATAAGTTGCTTGGTTGTTTTTTTTTCTTCTTGCTATGGCCCATTGGAAGTAGCACCAAAATTGGCTCCCTAGGCAATTCATTAGAAACTGCACACTGCAGCCACAATTTGACATATTTGGGTAGTTTGGAGGAATTCATGGATTACCTCCCAGTCAAAATCACTTTAACGTTCTCCCCTCATGGTCTGTAAAGTTAAATGACTCTGAGCAGTGAAGCGTGGCTATCAGCTTTAAAAACCTCAAAACGCAACTATAATTTTCTCAGGCCTTCCCTCTACAGCGATAACACTTTCTGCTCATGCAGCACTTTATAGTGGAAACTTTCTAAGACATGCACCAGTGACAAGGAGCTGAGAAACACTGTCTGTGTCAGGAGCTGCCTGCATCTCGACCTTCCTGCATCACGACCTGCCCGTATCTAAAAGGGAGAAAAGGGTTGGGGTAGCAGAGGGATGGGATAGCAGAGCCGATAGCTGGAAATTGCAGCCAGAGAGCATGGAAATGTGGTACTCATTCCTGATGGAGAGGGAAACTGTGGGACTGAATCCCCTATAAGGATAAGGTGGATTTTCAAGGACTTGAGATTTAATATTTTTTTTTCTTCAGAGACTACTGCAATCTCTTCTAGAGAAATGAGCACAAACCTCATGAAGGGAAGGCTCATTCATGGGCTACATAGAGACTTGGGCTGGGGGTGGCTGCACACATAACCACAGCACTAAGACATACGGCCCTGGTGTTATCACACTTGAGTCACCAAATGAGAGTCAAAGCAAGAAGGCAGTATATAGACTTCTTCATTTCCCCACAGATGCATCAGGCATCAGGCTGGCAAATATTTGCACAGACATTGACTTGGGCAGAGAAAAGACTTAATTTAATGTCTCTCATGCACTTTGGAAAATTTTACTCCAGTGTCTGTCTTTGGTCTGCTGAGTATGGAGAATTTTGCTTGGATTTCCGTCTCCCCTCCCTTTTTTTTTTTCATATTGAGTGTCCTGGATTACATCACCTGTATTTCGCTGCAACATTATCTAATGTCACTGCTTATTCACTGTGATCCTCATTTGGGATGTACAATTCATGTCACTGTAATGGGAGGTAAAAATATAAGTGCTAAAATGTCAACTGCTATAAATCAGTGTAACTTAAGTGCTTCGTTAAACATATCCAGGTCTCTGGTTTTTGTTCCTCCAAGAACTGTGCAAGACTCTGCTGTCCTGAAAAAATATAAAGCAGTTTGTGTCTCTACCTCATACCTTGATCAGTATGTGTGTTACACTAGCCTATGTCATCCTCAGACCTCTCCATTTCCCTTGGTGAGGAAGACATGTCCCATTTATTCTTCACCTTACAGAAGCAAGAGTGTCAGTTCTGACTGGCCTTGTATATACCAGATATGGAAAGAAAGTTTCTTTTTAGTGCGAAGATGACTCCACTGCAGCATCTAGGTCTGTTTTGTGTATGTCTCCTGATGAATTTTTGCATCACTTATGTCATCTATACACAGTTCTGAAACCTAGCATTCAGGTCCTGAAGATTTATCTTGCCAAAGAAATATCACATCTAAGGGTACCACCGTTCACACGATGCAGTTGCCAAGCCATGGTAACACAGCCATGTTGGTAGCCATAGCCATATGGACCATAGCCATGGATGGTAACATTCTCTGTGGAACTTATTTCTGGAACCGCATTTCATGGAAAGAAAGCGAATGAGTAAGATGAAGAGCAATGAAAAGAGAGATATGTCTAAAAGCCAGACTGTGGAGACACACTCATTGCCCTGAACTTAGCTGAAAGTCGTTTCAAGTTTCCCATTTACCATTTTAGAAAGTTAAGCTCTCAGATAAACTTGTGGACAACATGTTAACCTATGAAACACAATTCTCTCTTCTCCAGAATAATGCATTTCAGCAAATCTCTCTTCTATTATTCCTTCAACAGTGTTATCACTCTTTGAGTAAGACTTGTCTTAGCTGAGTGGGATTTTGAGGTCTAACATTAAGAACAAACACAGTTTATAGGTACTGTTAGAGTTGTAGCTTTGAAAGATGCCATCAGAATTTTTTTGCTATATATTACTCTCAAATTTAGCAGAAAAACATTGAAAAAAAAGCACTTTTGACATCTAGTCTAATTGAGGTTTCATAGCTAATGAATCACTGCCACCAAAAGGGTGTCCTCTTCCTTTAATTTTGTTACAAGAGAGCACCTGTGCTGCTTTCCCTGCACACGTGCTGGCATTCCACAATTGCTCACTGAGGCTGTTCAGTCAGCTGAGACAGGAAGAAACTTACCTGGAAAAAAAGTGATTATTTTTCTGCTTTAGGGAGCTGAACTGGCTTGCTGGGTGGTTTGGTGAGAAGCTGAACCTGCAGCAGGATTGCAGAGACAGCAAAAGAGTGAAAGAGAGGTCCTCTTTGGTGACAGCAAGAGGTTAGGTTGAGTCAGCCCCCTTGTAAATCTCACTGTGGAGTAGCTTAGGGATTAGGTTGAGTCATCCACCTTGAAAATCTCATTGTGGTCAAGCACAGATTTCTGCCTAATTCATGTGATGTATCTGGGCCTAAATCTAGTCATGAAGGCAAAACAAGCCTGGGTGTTGGTGTCTCTGTGGATGTTGCCCTTGCACTGTCAGCTAACCGTGCAATACAGACAGCCTCTCTGACCAACTGCAATGCTGCAGCTTTCTGTTTTGCACATCTGTAAATAAAGAGCAGGAAAATTCCCACAAGCGTCCTTCCTGCATCTGCAGGAAACCCAAACATAAATCCTCATCTGCCAACGCCAATGTGACTCTTTCCACTGATCTTAAATGACTCTACAGCTTGGCAAGGAGAAAGAAGGTCTAACTTTGTCTAATTTGTAGTTTAGTACACTACACTAAAATACTTTTAGCTCAGCGCATCTTCCTGTGAGCATGACTTTATTTCAGCTCAACAACATATATGAAAATTTACCAGGAGCTCTATTTTATCATTCCAATGAGATGAAAATTTCTATGCCAGCTCTGACTTCCTTCTTCCTTCTTATCAGGAAGCTAATGAAATTAGGCAGTCTACAATGTAACATGTAAAGGGTTGTCAATGAAGTACTTAAAAGACATTTGTGCTGAGAGAATTTTAGTGTCAAAGGGAGTAACTTGTGGAGCAGACTGGATGGCAAGAAGGGTAGGACTGAAGCTTTCAGACTGTACTGGAATATCAGATTACTCTGCAAATGTATTTTGAGATCTAACTACTGTGAATGTGCTGAATATCTGAGAACGTTTAAAGAAATTTATCATGAATAATTCTGTATCACTTAATTGATCTTTACTGTTCTCTCTTTTAAAGAGGGGAAATGAAATGATCACTGCAGCACATCAAGGATGACAGCATTTTTAGGGTCAGGTTCTCTGGTCTATAATAGCTGCATCTCCATAGACGCATGGTGGGACCTCCGCGACTTGGAAACAACCGACCAGCTAAAGTTAGCAAGAGCTGTTTGCTGAATAATTGGGCATAATTAATGCATGACTACAAGGAAGGCCAGACCATGGTGCCCTGACCATGGCCAGCTTCCACCTGGCAAGATGCTGAACAGGAATGTCTGCAAGATTTGGCACCAGAAACCACATAGGAGCTGCCGGGCATACGGTGATCGGGTCAGCAGCCCCTATGCATTAACCTTGGAAAGAGCAACCTGGTGATGAAATGACACCACCTCTGAAAATGGGCAAAGCTCTGAAGAAGGGAAGGTTTGCTTGCTTGTCAATGTGCCATAAAGACTTATCCTCACTAATGACTCAAAGCCGGGGCAGGTTAACAGGCAACACCGAGGGGTTTGGAAATGCCTCCCTGCTGAACACCTTGATGCATCACCTAGCCAAGTGTTGTAACTGGCAAGCATAAAACTCATAGCGGGATGGGAAGGTTTTTGCCAAATCTTTTTGCTATTAAGATATAATTTGTCTTGGGAAAATGTCTCAGGACTTGCTATTAGGAATGTACAGATCAGATTATGAACAACCTGTAGACAAGGAAGAAAAGAAGTAGAATGTTCACAATACATGGACAGCATTACTTTTAAAGGCAGTGAGCTTCATTTTCTGGATTTTTCTAATGAGAAAATAATCTTGATAACAGATAATCTTTTTACACTTCTTTATTTTTTTGGTTCAGAGACCACTGAGACATCTGCTGAAATGAAGCTTGCAGAGAAGTGCATAATGAATTGGAGGGACTGTGGCCTGTTTTTTAATGCCTCTAGGCACATGGGGATATAGGCATTTTAGGCTTTTCCCCTTATCTGTAATCCTTTGCAGAGTGCTCTCTGCCAGGAAGTATTTGCAGTTAGTTGATGATATGTGAATGAGTCATAAGAGAAAACATTCAAACTAAACGCACATTTTGGGAAGGAAGCATTAGATTTTAGCCACCACTGACTCAGACAGAAAAAAAAAAAAAGCTTATATTTGACCATGAGACAGCAGTGCCCTTGTGGCCAAGAAGGCCAATGGGATCCTGGGGTGCATTAGGAGGAGCGTCTCCAGCAGGTCGAGGG
>VZSV01000034.1:5720523-5731658 GCA_013398735.1 Nothocercus julius
GAGGGTGACAGAGCCCTGGCACAGGTTGCCCAGGGAGGCTGTGGAATCTCCTTCTCTGGAGATCTTCCAAACCCGCTTGGACGCAGTCCTGAGCCACATGCTGTAGGTGACCCTGCGTGTGCAGGGGGGTTGGACCAGATGATCTCTAGAGGTCCCTTCCAACCTTAAGCATTCTACGACTCTATGATTCTATGATTTCCTCTTGTTCCCTTACCTAGCCCAAAGCCCTCTGAAATCTGGGTGAATATTCCCATTCCTTCAGTGGCTTGTGGATCAGCTCTGTAATTTCTAGACCTAATGTATAAAGTATTTGTGAAGACACAGGCTTACTCTTGAGTCTTCCTTTAAAACACTTTTCCATGGATTTGAGAGGCTGGAGTGCTTGCTGGTCTGCTTTGCTGAAGAGGAAGGGCTGGAAGGTATCCCAACTTTTCCCATACTCTTCCTTTATGTTAAGGAAAACTGCTGAGTCCAAGTGGTGGGAGAATCAGACCATGTGTGGCTGAAAGCTGCTCGGCTCATGCTGGGCTACACTGGGAATCATCAGGGCCAAATCTGGATAAAGGATAGATTAAAATTCCTCCTATTCTGTGTCACAAGGACATCCTGTTGGATGCTTAGGGTCTGCATTGAGGCACTGGTGTAATTATAATCATTATGTGGAAAACACAGAGGGATTATTAAATTGTCATACTGTTTAAGTATGCACTAATTATATAAAGCACAGGACAAGGACAGCACAGAATGTCTCCTAATAAGAGTAGCCTGCAGCTCCGGTATCCATCTAAATTAAAAACTTTCGCAGAATGATAATCTTAAGTAACTATGCACTTCAGAGACAGCTGTGAAAGTGTTAGAACTAACTAAATCAAGTAAATTATGTGTAAATGGCTTCACTTTTATTAGCGGTCTCCAATGTATACAAAATTCAGCAGTAAAGCAGCCACAACAAATGGATTAGTCCATTATCTATTATCATCTGTCTCCTCTCTGTCAAAACATTTTTCTGACCCTAAAGACTATCTTATAAATTAAAAAAATAACCAAACAACAACAGTGGAAAACCAAACAGAAAAAAACCCTGCTTAAAATTCCATTCCTTACATGGCTTTCCTGAAGATAAAAGATGCTCTCTGTGCTATTTGCACACACTGTGGAAAGGGAAGCAAAAGGCCATTTTTGCTAGGCACACTTTGGTAAAAGCACTCCAGACAATTAGGATACTTTTAAATCTAATCTACTCCAAACACAGCTTGCACAAAAATGCACGGGAGATAGAAATCCCTTGCTAGATTTTTTTCTCTTTCTCTGAATATTGGCTGCTGTGCCTCCTGGCACAAATAAAAGTATCGGTACAAAAGAAATCCTTGTTAATTCAACAGTGAGGATGGACCTTCAGCTGTTTGGGACGCAGGTGCCACATGATGTATTTTGCAGCATGGCTAAGGATGGACAACGACAGGGCTGATAGTCCAGGCAATGATAGGCAGAATACGAAGGAAGAGATGCAACACACTACTCATCCAAACAACTTTTAATTAAGAAAAGAGAACTAGAAAGATGTCTGCCAAACTCAGTGCCAAAAGGCAGCTACAGTGGATCAATGAACAGTTCTCTGAACCAGAGGCCAGCCCTGTGTTGCAGGTTTGCAATACTGATTGCCTTTTATCAGTAAGGATTTAAAGACAAGCCACACTGGCAACACGTCTGAAGCACAGTTGTATAGCTATGGCAAGTGGAAGGTGTTTCTTGTCATAACTAATTCCTTAAAAGCCAAGTTTTGTCTCTGTAGACCCATGTGTACTGATCATGGGATGCATCAGCACAATCACGGCTTTTGGCCTGAAGTGATTTTTGCTGTTCCAGGGGAAACTCAGTTCACATGTCCCAAACATGAGCCTCTGGTACAGGAGAGAGGCCACAGCTCAGTTCTCTGGGCACGTGTGTGTGCCTGTAATGGAAGATATCATAAATGTCCTTGAATAAATAAATGTCCTATCTTTGCCTGGAAGAATATATTTGCATACACAAAAGTATATTTGTAGCTGTTTCCTCCACAGCTTCCACTGCCAACAGAGATCAAAGGCCTGAAGTTGTAAATTAAGGCAGCCTAGGAAAAGCCAGCACAGAATGCAAGCTCCAGTCCTAGGCTGACTTGGTTTGCTGCATTTGTAAGTGCTTCTTCTTTTTTACTTTTCATAACATACCACTCCCTCTGAGAGCTTCTGCCCATTATTCAACACAAAAAATTGTGCAAGGAGTCAGTAAGAAAGGAGCAACTGTCTAGTTATATAAGACATAGGGGACAGAAAAAGAAGGAGTATTGGTCATGTTTTGCAAATTGGGCATGGAAGGGTGAGAACAAAGACTTCTGGGCCACAGAGAAAATCTTCCACTGGGGACTGAATCTATTATTCCTTAACAGGAGGATGCAAACTCCACCTCTCCCTTAAGCCTTGTCTCCTGGCTATCTGCAGGTGGTTGCATGCTAGGGACCATGTTCAGATGAGCTAAACTCCACCCGGCAACCCTGAACCTACTCTTCCTCACTGGCTGGGTGTTTTGCTTAACTACAAGCAATAATGAAAAACACGAGGAATATGAACTTGGGATTTAGGCTGTATGAATACGGCTCCAAAAACATTTGTTTCAGGTGGTTCCCTACTCAACCTGCTCACAGTTAAGTTTTCTATTCTGAGACCCTCATACCATACAGAAGGCCTCATTTGGAAAACAGTGTAACTTTCCACTCAAGACACGTAAGTCCTTTCTTGGAACTATGCCTCAGTTACATGACTATCTGGGAATGCACAGGGAAAATGTAATGGCTTTCAGTGTAAATTATCAGAATGTAGTTTCAAGATTTAAGCTACAAGGTTTGCATAAGGCTTGATAATATTTTGGTCTTATTACATTTGCATAGTGTTTTTTTTTTTTTTTTTTTCAGAGCTTTACAACACTGAGATTTGTCCATGACTCCATCATTATGTAGTCTGTGAGTAGTAAGCCTTTAGTGAAATGCCACCCCAGAAACATGGATATTGCCCCTGAAGCCTTTGAGAGCCATCCAGAACACCTGAATATACAGAACCAAGCTGGAGGTAAGGCAGCTTTCCAGAAAAATAGAACAAGTAGATGGAGTCTTCCCTTCATGATAGTCTGTCTTTAGGAACTGCCTTCACATTCAGACAGAACTAGGAATATACAGAGCTGAACCTCCCCAGTCATTTGACAAGGATTTGGCAGTAGCAGGTACTTTCTGTGGCTCCAAAACTTGTTCCCTACTTCTTTAACGAGACGTTGGCTATGGTCTGCTACTGTCTTATGAAAGCTTTCTGCACCAATTTCCCTGTGGCTTCACCTGGACTTCTACCTGCAGAAATCTCCCAAGGTTGGACTATAAATGACATTATGCAGTAGAAAGGGTATGGCCTCTCATTTCAGGAGCATATAATCGGGAAGGAAGGAACACTGCTTTGCCAAAGACTCGCTGTATGACCTTGGACAGGGCCTTTCAGTGCTGATCTCCACCTGTAAAATACAGATAATTCTTTTTTTGCTGTACATCATAAGGTTGTTGTGGTGCTTAATTAAAGTATTTAGAAAGCTTCCCAGGAGCTGCACTATATAAACGCTAAATGAAGCTGTTCTTCTTCTTCCTTGGTTACTGTCAATTGTTTTATCGATCTAGTCCATTAGAGACTCAGAAAAAAAGTTGTCTATTACAATGAGAACTGAGAGCTGAAATATTTTTCTTCTCCTCACTAGACTCCAAACTTGCTCCCAAAGATATTTTTAGTACTCAAACACATTGACTTGAACCTTTAGAAAGAAGAAGAAAAATACTGGTTATCATTCCCCACTAAGTAAACAGCTTTTTCAGAGCTTTCCATAATAGCTGACATGCTCAGTTTACTAGTAAATATTGCAACTTTTATATGAAAGAACTGCCGCAAAAAATATAGATTTGCTCTTCATCTAAGCCTGAATGGAAAAATCATTGGAGTCAATAGGAGGCTTCTTCCAAATACAGAGGGATTTGAAGCAGATTAGTAGTGTTCTGCAGGTTGAAGGTATACAAAAATCTGGAATGACCTCACTGGGAGTTTTGTGTACAAAAAAAATGCAAAATCATCCCCAGTATTTAAATATTTTTAGGACAAATGAATAGTTGCTAGTGTAAAGAAAAGATTTATTGCAACAGTTAAAGGAATGACAAGTTGTCTTGCACGTTAACATGAACATGTATTTAGGCAAATACATTCAAAACATGATGTACTAGTCCCATCCAAAACCTGCATTTCCAAGACATCCAAGATCTTGGCAATAACATTATTCCTTGTAAAATCCCAAAGAAGCCTACATCATTGTATTATTCAAAGAATTACTTTTAATTAATTCACAAGTTATGCAGCAGTTGATAACATAGCATTTAACATTTCAGTGAAAGCTGAGCAATAAGCAGGTGCTTCACTGCTGTGCTCCCTTCTTTTTCAATTACAGAGAGAGTAATGTTTTTACAAGGAATCAAGCAAAGGTTAATTTGCAATTAGAGCTTATGATGGGAAGAGGCTCTGTTGGTGAGTCCTGTGACTAGTAAGCCCATCTCTGAGACACAAAAATGAAATGGAGGTCAAAAAGTATTCCATGACAGCACAAAAAAATATTGCACAAGCATATTCTGATGCTTTTCCATTGGTGGGCAGTTCGCAGTTCACATGAGGTCCTTTCAGTGAAGCACTAATCAAACATGTCAGAAGTGGACTCTGCAGATCAAAGATGAAAATGATGAACCTCTAAAAAAAAGATGAAACCTCTACATAAAGTAGAGGTTAGGAGAAAATGTTATCATCCCTTGACAGAGATGGGGAACCGACAGATTAGAAGATTTACTAAAAGTGAGAAATGCCAAGTCACTCCTGAAAATGAAATGGGTATGGGGAAAGAGGGAGGTTATCCCTGGCAAGAAAGCGTCTGAAAGGAAGCAAGCTGCAGCAAAGCCTCAGGGATCCTTTATTTGCAGTGGGAACATGAGCTTTGCACCATCCTTGGCCATCACCAGCCTTGCTTCTCTGCTCGTCATCATGCCAGGCTTGCTAATGCTCTGTCCCTGTGCTAATGAAAGGGGTGAGCTATAACCCTCCTTCGAATAGCAATAGAGGGGTCTGGGCAGACAGGTTGTGCATCCTGCTAGCATCTGCCTGGCGATCTGCCTTACAGGTGTGTGTAAGGTTCAGGCTGCCAGGGTGGGAAGTGAGTCTGGGGCGCTTGTCTCCAGTAACAGAAACCCTTGTGTGAGAAGGCAGAGCTAGTGCAGCTGAGTGGTGGGTCTGTCCCTGGTTTGCCCCTCAGGGATAGAACAAATATTAGACTTGAAGTCTAATCAGTGACCAATTTTCTTATTTTAAAATAAAATATGAATAGATTTGCAAGATTTCCTTTTTGTTCTACTTCACTTTTTAATTTTTTTTTTTAACAGAAATTTCAAAAGAAAAGCAGAGTATACATTTACTTTCAGTGCAGCACAGGGCAAATTTTGGACATTTTTTTTCCTTCCCAACGAACTCTTGAAATGCCTAATAAGGATGATCAGCAGAGCACTGCCTGTCGCAAGTATCATCAGGGTATGGCCACACAAGGCAAACAGCCCAGTTACACTGCAGGAGGATATATAACCCCAGAGATGGAAGGTTTCTACCATGCAAAAGGTGTATACCTGTGCTCCAGATACCGTGGCTCAAAGTTTATGATTATTTGCGCATATCCTAACTTGGCCCTTAAAATTCATTATAAGTAGGGAAAAGGTAGTCCATGAAAAATAAAAATTAAATCTATACCTGCCATCTGACTTTTAAACCTGCAATAATCCCTTGGGTCTTGTAGTTAAGCTTCCTCTGGCAGTCAGGAAAGCTAACATTTACTTTAGAAAGAAATCTGGCAGGCAACTGCCAGTATAACCTGACTTCAGGAGCTAAAGATCTAAAAATAATTCCAATAACATAAAGTTCATTCCAAAAATTATGGGAGTTGGCAACTGCAATCTGATAAATTGACATTTTCCAAGTTCACAGCGGGATGTAGGGAAAAACAGAAAAAAAGAAAAAAATCAACAGTCTGGCTCCAGAGTAATGTGTGCTGACCTAATATCCACCTACCTATTCCTTGCATATGTTTGTTCACCTGAAAAGGAATTGCTTGAGCTCATTGCTCATGCATGCTTATTCCTCACCCTTCTGAACCAAGGAGTTTGAAGAGGCAGGAAAATAACTTCTTCTGCTTGGATGTATAATGCAAGAGATGCGTAGATATGATCAACCTTATGGCAGCATAACAAATTCCTGAGCATTGCAAGTGCGCGTGTGTGCTAGAAACTCACCCCACCGCCAAAATAGCAAACTCTGATGGAAGAGTGTTAAGCGAAGTCACTCACTGAGGACTATGAAAAAGCACACAGAGGGATCACCACGGCCCTGGCTGAAGTGGTGTAGCCTTTCTTGAGCTGTCACGAGTCAATCATATTTCCAGATCCTTATTAGCTCGTACTTCTGCCCAAATTCCCCATGAGTTTCAGGCATCATCCCAGTGCATGGAAAAGTCACCCAATCCCAGGATTCGAAGCTCATCCTGGGTGGCTGCAGCACCTTTGTGCCCATCAGCACCTTCATCCCTGTGCTGACAGGGACGCCGGGGTGATGGATGCTCCTGGCTCCAGGGCCGGGCAGCCAGCACAGGAGGGCTCACCACAATGCAGCACCTTAAATCAACCTGTCTTCCTTCGCATTTAAAACTCCCCTTGATTAATGGTGCCGAAAGCCTGATAAATGAGAATCAGGCACGTTGTGCATACAGATATCTGGGCAGATTAAATAATTAATCATGCTGTAATTAATAAAGACAGTTACTGGCATTTTTGAACTTTCCCTCCTCCTCTCCTTGTAGGCTTTCAAAAGATTTTTGACAAAAATAACTACAGACACGAGCAGCTAATCCTGCTTTGTGGGGGAGGGAGGACCCACTGCTTCGTTAATGTGGCAAAATCTGCGCATACATTTGAGCAGTAATGAGATCTCCAGGGCAAAGTATGACATCTGCTCCAGAACTTCTAAAATACAGGTTAATTTACACCAGCCAAACCTCTTTGAAGCTAGGCAGTTTGATTTTCGCTTGTAGACTTAATGTAGCAGCATCTGACAAGCATCCTGGCCTCAAAGGCCCTGCCATTATTTAGCTCCTGGTAAACGAGCCTATCAAAGCCCTTTATAAATAATACAACCAAATAATCCATTGGTGGAGGAGCAGCCTGGCTCCTTGGGCATCATGTGCATGGTCAAAAGCCACAGAGGTGGCCCTGGACACAGGGCCTTGCTGAACATCCCCAGCACCAGTGTTATTTTCATTAGACTGAGACTGAGAAGATGGAGAAACTCAAGCATATGAGAGCTGTAGTTAAGAGATGGGATAAGAAGGATCCAGTCGAAATGGTAATGAAGAAAAAAGGTAAAGTTATGCCCATGAGCAGTAATCGGTGGGAATGTCGTTCTCCAGGGTAGACCTGTTCCCCTAACTTTCCTGGTCAAAAGTTGCCTTTCGTTTTTCTTCTTTTCTTCTTCTTCTTCTTCTTCTTTTTTTTTTTTTAAAAAAAAAAAAAATTGAAACAGGAAAAATGCAAAGATATTATGACATTGTCAAAGCATTTAAAGACTTTTCATACATTTTGAAAAATGAATTGAGCTAGAAAGTGTGTCTTAAAAGGGATGAATTGTTTTGGGAGATGAACAAACTTGGGATATTTGTTCAAGTGCTTTAAATAAACTCTGTTAAGTCCATGCCTGCTGGTGTCTTCACTCCCTGCACCTTCCTTTAGGAGTATTATTGTCTGGGACCCTGCAGTCCATGTCTGTCCAGACTAGAAATGGTCCTTGAGTGAAACACAGACTAGCAGGCTTACAAGAATTCAGATATATGCTCCCCAGCCGAACTTTTCACTTGTGTTAAGCCAATTTATCTAATGATATTCTTGGTAAGGTTAGGAGATAACTCAATTATGACCTACAAGTACTTGCATGAGGAGATTTCATGTAGGTCTTAGTGCTTTGAGCTAAAGTAAAAGTCATAATGAGATATAACAGATGAGGGTTCAGGTTAAGCAAATTCGAACTACAAGAAGGATCTCAGCTTTTATCTTACTGTTTCATTTCATATTTTTGTTGTTTAAGAAAAATGACTATTAATATCTAGAACAATTCACACAGCAGTTTCCCCTTCAGGTGCAGTCTTCCACATAATTCTTTCTAAAAACATATGTCAAGGCACATTCAGAAGTTATGGACTGGATACAGAAATTACTGGATGAGTTTCTAACACATAACGTTCATAATGTTCTGACTTTTAAATCTATAAATCCACAGATTTGAATAAGATAAAGCACAGGCCGCTAGGACAAACAGAGAATGAGTCAGGACCAGATGCATCTTAGGCAAATCAATTTATTTCCCCTGTCTGAAAAGCCATTCCAACAAATTATTTAATGAGATTATTCTAAGTCTTTTTCACAAAAGGCACTCTTAAATCTTATTTCAGAGATTACCTGCTGTAATAATCCTGACATAATTCCTAAAACACAGGCAGGAATTCTGTGGGCTGTATAGGACACATCTAGGTTGTAGGAGAAGAACGAATATCCCATGAGGTCCTTCTCCCTGCGGTCTCTGGGAAAAGGAGCTGCATGTTCTACACATTCTCCAAACACACGTGAGATCTCAAAAAATAATAAAAAAAAAAGGGAGCAAAACTAATGAAGTAATATGGACACTATCACAAATGCAGCAGGAAGTAATCAAGCACAAGCTTACGTTGCTTGTGTGACTGTTGCCATGACATTCAAAAAGCACTTGCTATTATCACAGACTATGAATATTCTGTTGGCTGATTGATAGTCTGTTGCTTTTTTTTTCTTGTAAGCAAATGCAATGACAATATTAAGCAATTACTGATAATGTTACCCAGCTGCTTTCCTGCTGCCCGGGTGCGGATATTTCTGAGCTGCAGAAATAATAGCAAATTTATTAAAGTGTGGTATGTCCTCTCTCCTCCTCTGTTCACTGGTGTTGTGTGTTGACCAGTGGCAGCACAGCAGAAGGTTTCATTATAGCAAATTGAAGAAACACGTCCTCGGTAAACTTTCGCATAGTAAATACCATGGGGCTTATTTAGCTCTGATTAGATCAATGAGACTCTCTAAACACAGCAATTAAAAATACAATTGGTTACAATGTAGCCTGCTTAAAGGCATCTGCATGCCTGTGAGGTTCATACAGGAATAAACTTGCTAATGTGCATTTCCTGATTAGTAAATAATCAATATGCAAGGTACGTGGCAGATCCACACAGAACACTGGTTAGGGCAAAATTTTCCTCAATTAAGCATTGCATTAGCAACCTGCCAAGAGCCGTTGTGCTGGGCTTAATTTATGTGTGGTTGACCAGATTGTGACCATCTTTTCTGTTAATCATCCAGCAAGGACTATAGGTCCCAGCATGCAATGTCTCACCATGAGCCAAGCAGAAATTTGGGCTTGGGTCAGAGCAAAAATTGCACGTTGGCTCCTGCTGTCATCAGGTAGGATGGATCCGCCTGGAAAATAACAGGAAGGTCTGCAACCAAACCTGGTACAGAATTTGGGGTGGTTCTTGACCTCAGGCTAGACCTATGTATGTCTTGTGGTCAAATCTTGATCCACCTTGTGTAATTTGTCTTGGTAGTCCCAAGAAGTGTAATTCCTACAACATATGACAAAAACTAAAGGCTGGCTCCTCACTAGGTGTAAATCTTCATGGTCATAATGAAGCAGATATGGTAAGTTTCACAAATTGAAGATTTAGCCCTAAATTCACTGGACTCTGTTGGAAATTGCTCTAAAACCCTATAAAATGTAACAGAGAAGAATATTTTGCCCGGGGGATTTTAAAGTGTTTTACAGCTGGGCTTTTATTTTATATTAATTTTTATAGGATGGCTAAGGTAAACCTGTAGCAATAGTAATATTTTCTGTTAAATTTTATACCACTTTGCCAATAAAAAGTGGCATTTGGATATGTGCAGAGTGAAAAATATTGGATGCCAGCAAATTAGAAAAGATATAAAAGGTTTCATAACAATAAAAGCAGCACCTTATCTGTTGCATAAGTTTCTGTACCATGTGGAATAGAATTTAGGTTATAGCTTTTTGAATCCCTAACTGCATATGCATCAACAACATGATGCTATACTGCAATAATAAAAAGAATAATAAAACTAATAATAAGGGAGAGCTTGGAGCTTACTGAAGGAATGTATTCAAGCAGTACCAAACATCTTTACGACTTGGAGAACTGTGCCCAAGTTGGACACCATCTCCTAAGAACGTAGTTGAAAATTTCTGGGAGAGGACAGCAAGAGTGATTAGAGCTTAGAAAACCTGACCAGTGAAGAAAGGTTAAATGCCTGAGGAGTTTGTAAAACAGTTTGTGATAAAAAGGTTGTAGAAAGGGCAGTGATTAATTGCAAGAGAAGGACGATCCGGCTTACTTTGTAGCAAGGAATGAAGTTGGCATTAGGAAACCCTCTTTAATTTAAGATTAGTTTGCAGTGGGGCAGGTGCAGGTTGCCCCGGGAGACTGTGAAGTCTCACGTGCTGGATGCGTCATGAATAGTTTGGATAAGCTCCTTCTGCAAACAGTGTAAATGTGCCTATTTTGCCTCTGAGCCTGAGTTCCTTCCAGCCCTATTTTTTTAAAATTTCACTAATACTTCACTTATGCTATTTCCCAAGGAGTTTACGCACAAGCAGAGAGGAATATTTTTGAGAAAGGTGAGTAGATGGCCAGGTGTTAAAACTTTAATTTATGAACCGGGAGGAGATAAAGACAGAGAGATTTAAACAACCTCCCTAAGGCTGAGGAAGCAGCTAGCTTGTGAGATGAGGTTCAGCTACAAGTGTTTTTGAGTCCAGTAATCCTCAGGAGCTTGCACCCATCCTTCTGCTCTCAGAACACCTGCATTTCTGAGTGCACTTTTCATCTATCTCTATTTTTATATGATTGCCTGATAGCTCTTCCTTCCTTCCTTCCTTCCTTCCTTCCTTCCTTCCTTCCTT
>VZSV01000034.1:5732247-5790433 GCA_013398735.1 Nothocercus julius
CCTTCCTTCCTTCCTCCCTTCCTTCCTTCCTCCCTTCCTTCCTTCCTTCCTCCCTTCCTTCCTTCCTTCCTCCCTTCCTTCCTTCCTTCCTCCCTTCCCTCCCTTCCCTCCCTTTCCTTTCTTTTTCTGCTAGTAACCACAATAATTGCATGCCATAACTTTGTACCTGCCTTATTACCTCCTTGCTAACCAGCCTGGGAAACTGTCTGCTGAAGCTCTGGATAGCTGCACAAAGTGCTGAGTGCCCCAGTCTCCGAAAGGTAATAATCAAAGGGGAGAGAAGGTCCAAATTATGTGTTGACCTGTTGAGGCATCCACGGCCTTGGGGGATTAGGAGCAATCACATTATGAAAAATATAAGCACAATTCATTAGTTTCCACCCACTCTCTCACAGATGCTCACTTCCTCATTCACCAAAACATCTTTCCATTTTTCTTCTACCTTTCTATAGAAGGTATGGAACATGTTCACAATGTGCTATGTATTAATTAATCTGTCATAATCTGCTGGCTGGGGGAGCCTATTATTACCATGATTTCTTTTGCATTAGTGTCAGGCCAGAAAATCCTAATGCCTGGTGCCTGAGGATTAATATCAAACCACAGTGGACTTTTCTACAGGCTTCTCTCTCATATTTGCATTAATGCCAGCAGAAATCTTTCTGAGCAGGGCTACCGCCATGCACACCAGCAATCACAGCTAATTCATACGTATGTTTCCATTGGACAGAAGCCATGCAATTAAGAGGACACCCTCAAGGCATTAACATTTCTTGTCTCACGGTAAATGCAGTGGGATAAGGCAGCAGAAGTTTATGGGGTGTTATCCTTGGGAGTGTGTTATTTCAACAGTATTTCTATGAATCTGTGAGGAAGATTCAGTGCTGGGCAGGGAGCCAGTGCAAAGAGCTTTCCAAGGCCATGGTGGCAATCTGTAAGTCCCTGTTTGCTGTAAGAGGGGGTATAAGTCACTCATGGTGCTGGACCAGAAAATGTCTAGTTCTCTACTGGGCTGTTCCATCTAGGACCCAAAGTGCCAGGAGTTTTCCCACTCCCTACATGCTATTTGGATTCTCCCATTTTCCTTCTAGTCCCAGCAAAATGCCCATCAGCCACATCTCTGTGAAGTCACCAGGACTCACCAAACCTGGGGTTTGGCAGGAATTACATCTGTGTTGGGTTCCTGCCAAGCTTCAGAGCTTGAAAACACCCTCGATGCCCTGCAAGGTTGATGTGCCACAACCCAGTCACCAGTTAGAGAAGACAAGTGTGAGTGTGAAAATATTGTAACTACAAGCGTCAGTCCTCATGTACGGCACATCTTAGTCATGGTGAGAGTGAAGAGCAGACAGAAAGACCAACTCAGTGGGCGTTCTGGGACTCCAAATTGAGGTTTGCCACATGGAGCTGGAGCTCCAAAAATACCTGTCTCTGCCCTTGTGAGCTCTGAGCGTCAGCTTCAAATTAAGGAATCTGGAAATTACAGCAGAAAGGATACCAACGTCTCCATCCCTCCCAAGTCCATCCCAAGGTCTGGACCTTGCCATCCTTATTCTCCAGTCCTAATGCTCTAGGTGACCCTGCATGTGCAGGGGGGTTGGACTAAATGATCTCTAGAGGTCCCTTCCAGCCTTAAGCATTCTATGATTCTATGATTCTAACTCTTTCCCTCAGGGGTCTGCTTGGGTCCAGGGAGCCTGTGAGTTTCCTTGGACAGTCTCAGAGCCCCTGCTCCTGGGGAAGTCCAGCAGCTGAATGCTCTGGGGTACTAACAAAATTATAGATTTAGACAAAGTCCAAAACTAAGATATTTGGAAAAAGTTGCTTTGGGAACAAGAAAACTGAAAAGAAAAAAAAAATCAAGCTAGGTTTCTGTCCTGTATGGTTCTCAGATTCACTGAATTCCACTACTATGTGGGAGAGATTTCCTGGAGTCATGGTCCATTCCAAGCTGTGTGCAGAAGGTCCATTCCTGGGACCATTAGGGAATGGTAAAACTCTTTGCGTTGGCAAGTCTGGCTTTGGCAGGACTGTGTCTATCTTCTGTATCAGCATCTTACAGGGAGGAAAGCACTTTCATTCCCTTTTCCTCTCTCCCCACTGCAAATGGGGGGAGACTAAGAAAAAAAGGAAAAAAAAAAAAACAGGAAAAAAGGAAATCCAGATGGAAAAAATTCATTCAAAATCCTGCCCTTTTAGCTGCACTGGCTTGAAGAGAATGACATCCCCCTACAGCATCAGTGGTTTGGACTCCACGTGCTAAAATGAGGTATATTGAAGCTTCAGTACCATTGGCTAATTTAGGAGCGCTCCCATCATCACAAGAGAAATAAAATCGATTGAAATGACTAAAATCAAAAACCCACAACAAACTATGACCTTATTCAAATCGTGGAAAAAACAATCCCCACCTCCACGGTGGCGTGTCAGAGAAGCCGCGAAGCCACGGAAATATGCACAATATTGATTGCTCTGAAATAATGATTTCCCTTCAACCCACAAACCCTGCAGCTTCATTCTGCATTCCAGAGTGCGTCCCCAAGTACCGCCCGGGCTGGGAAGTATCACACGCCAGACACTGCTGGGGGTTGCAGGTTAAGTACTGCACTTACGCTTTTATGGAGCAGAGGAGTAGATAAATTCTGTCAAATGAATGTAAATGCTCGGCATTAATTTTTGCTTCTGGGAATCTTTAACCATTTCCTGATGTTTTTAGAAGTATTTCTAAGATTTCCCATTTTCATGAAGAGCCATAAGTCTCTTCCTGGTTCTGAGTTTTGATTTGGTTGGATTTTTGCTTCTTTGTCGATAGCAATGGAAATATTCCGGATTCTTTGATAAAAAAGTGCATGGCTTATTCAATAAAGGGATCATCTCTGGTATAAATTTTCCAGTAAATCTGTAGAAGTGAACTCTGTTCATATTTTTGAAGAATTCTTAATTTTTGTTCTTTATTCTGCTCTGTACGGAACATCACATACACAAAGGTATGGCTCAATTATAAATTTAATGACAGCTGGCTTAGCACCCTCAATGTCAGTGGTGCAACATGCCTTCACAGAGCTGAGCCTGTGCCCTGTATTTCACTCCCTTTTGGTTTGTTCCTATTCCAGCCAACACTAATTCTCAATATGTGTAATAGGTAACATTGCTTTATCTCATCCCCCTCTTAACAGCACTGTGGATGACATCTCTCAGGGAAGATTAACAGGGAAAGCTGATTTGTAGTGTACTCAATCTAAAATAAAATAAAAATAATAAAAAATACTCATTTCTGTCCAGATTAAAAAATATTACCTTTTCTAATTTCTTTTTCATTTGTATTTTTCCATCCTTTGATGACCTCCCTAATAACTTTACCATCTTTCTGTGCATCTGTGATGCATCCCATATTAATGTGAGTCATTCTCACAAATAAGCCTTGGACTAAGATGTATGTGCAGGAAACTACAGTTTATCGCCACCGAGTTTCAGGAGTTATGCCAGCAGAGACTCTGACTCTGTGCAATGTAATCTCAGTCATTCTCTTGTGCTGCCACTTCTCTCTTTTCTTTTTTGCTGCATCCGAGGGAAATGTCAGCTCACTTTGGGAAATGCATTTGTGAACTGGCTGACATTTCCCCTTGAATTTGCTGAAGCACCAGAATACTGTTATCATCAACTTAGGAGGATCTTCAAAAACCCCTCAAACTCAGATGTATTCCTCAGTGACAAATCTGTGGTCTAAGCAAAAAAGATATTTAGAAGCTGAAAAACGCTGATTGCAGGTTAAACAAATACCCCCCAAATCCTATTTTCTGCTTAATCTACCTGAAAATCTACCTTGATAACAAAACTGTATTTGCTGCTTAGAAAACCTACCCTCTACAACAAAGCAAAGACCAGGAGTAAATGTGCAAGAGTGATATAAGACAGCATAGCTACTGCCATATACAAATAGACACACATTTGAATTGCAACACATGATAAAAGTCACACCCATTTTATAAAGCTTTCTCCTTTACTACTCTATCAAATGAATGCAAATAGTCAGGCAGAGCTTTTCAAATGTAATATGCAAAGATATTCATTCCAAACAGAGATCGCACAGATAGATGCAAGTGGAAGAACACAAATTCACGCCCCACTCTCAGCATATGGTTTCGTCATGCTGCCATATTTCAGCTGGGGCTTTCACAAGCTGCCTGGCCTTTTTATACAGTAAATTTGGCTCTGCTCACATCTACTCACACAACTATCTGTGTTGTCAGGCTGGCTTACTCAGTAAAGGTGCAACTAGGAATGATGAACGGCAGTCAATTTATCTTGTGCTCTTAGGGGAAATTAATAAGGTGAGCTTAAGTAAAAAATAACCATGTGACAAGTGCTGTATGCTTATTGGTATTATATGGATGGAAACTGTGTTGGGGGAATACCAAAGTGAAAAGATAGAAAATTCCAGAAATGAGTGGAAGTTTCAGTGTGCAATATTTAATTGTATGATTGTATGTTCTCTTAGCCCAGACTCTGCCCCAGTGGTTTCCTTCTTCCTTGTGTAGGGTGAAGTTGGTTGATGTTTTGAAATGATTCTGCTACATGAAAACACTGTAATAGGTTTGTTTTAATTGTAGAAGACACTGAAATACTGAAACCTCAAAAGTGCCATGAAGCAGAATTGCTGTCTTTTGTTGAGAATCTACATGCCCTCCCTTCCACTCATAGGAAGAGAAGGCTGAGAGGAGACCTGATCAGTGTCTATCAGTACCTCAAGGGAGGCAGTGAGGAGGATGGGGCAGCCTCTTCTCAGTGGTGGCCACTGATAGGACTAGAGGAAACGGCCACAAACTGAAGCACCAAAAGTTCCACAGGAACTTGAGAAAACATTTCTTGACAGTGAGGGTGACAGAGCACTGCAACAGGCTGCCCAGGGAGGTTGTGGAGTCTCCTTCTCTGGAGACCTTCAAGACCCGCTTGGATGCAGCCCTGAGCCACATGCTGTAGGTGACCCTGCGTGTGCAGGGGGTTGGACTAGATGATCTCTAAAGGTCCCTTCCAATTCTGTGATTCTATGAAATGAATCAGAGAACATGTCTGCTTCACACAGGGCATTTAGGAGGTTGTGGAAGATGGAAAGTGCCCAGTGGATGAAGCTGAGAAGCACCATAGATGATGAAATTGTCTTTGGGTGAAGACAGCTGACGATGGGCGATTCATATGTCCCAAACTTTTACTAAAGATCCTTGACATATCAGCTTCATTTTTAGATTTGTGACAGAAACCCTGGGCACACGACTTGAAGAATGTTCATGTTCAGACAGAGGCAAATGGGGAGAGGCACATTGAGAATACAGTAAAGACAATTGTATGGATGAGGAAAAGTCAGAAATGGCCCCAAACAACCACCCAAAACAGGAGGAAACCTTTAGCAATTCCTTCATAGCTTGGTTAAATGGAGATAAACCTAGCATTTAACTGAAGGTTTTGCTGAACTTTCTTACTATTGTGACTAGCGCTACAGAAAAAATACATGAGAAGATGAATAATTGTGTTTTCAGGGCAGTTTTCAGTAAATAAGACCTAAGGTTATTCACTGAGATACGAAGAGAATATAAAACAAGGAAGAACCACTCATTATCCTTGTACCTTCTGTCCTATGTGTTAGATGAGAAGCCCATGGAAAATCATCATGGGATAGCATAATTAGGCAGGAGGAGGCTGCAGGGCTGCCCCTTGCTCGGGTATTTCCTGACTTTGCAGCTTGATGGTGCTTCGTTTTTACAAAGCAGGCCTGCAAGTGTGTGTTTTCCTACCTGTGCTTGGCTGGTCTAGCCCAGGAGCTGGGCTCTGGACCCAAGGAGGTTCCCAGCCCAGCGGCTCGTGTCCTCTGCCACCCTCCTGCCCTCCCTCCCATCTCACCCATTTAGTCCTGCTCCCCGCTTCTCAAATCCCTCATCCCCATCCTTTTCTCCTGCTCATGTCCTCCCCCAGCCCCTGTCCCCACTAACGGTTCCCAAGCTATTTACTCCCATTTGGGTTTGGTTTCCCCTGTGTTTGTGTCAGATTGTTGCCCTATTTTCCCTGCCATCAGCAGGGATCCCTGGGGATGCAAACCAGGCAGGCTTCATCTACAACATTTGGGCAGCTGGACTAACAGAGAGAGACACATACCCTGACTCAAAACACACGAAAATGGACTTCACCCTGTGGCTGTTCTGCAGCCATCCCTACTGGGTCCCCACTGGTGCCTAGACCTGTGCTATCCTAGCCAGTGGAAGCACAAACTTTGAGAAACAGAGTTATGGGGAGGTATCTGACAATATGATGATATTTTGACCTCTGATCTCATCTGATCTCTCTCTAAAGACTGCAATTTGTTAGAGGAGGGGTTGTGCCAGCCTTAATGAGGCTGATTATTGCCTTATTTGTACATTATATTCCTCGGGCCAGATCACGAAATATTTACTGGGAAGATTAGTCCTGTAAGTAATTAGTCTTGCTGGAAAGGAGCTTCAGTGGCACCAGATAAGACTCCAAAATAATTTAATCTCTTCTAAATGAAATCCATTTTTCTAAAGAAAAATTATTTCCACAGTATTATTCCAAACCTGGCCACCAAAAGATCCAGTTTTAGATGAAACACTAATGACTTCAGCTAACTTCTTCTTCCAGCTCTTAAGCTACCAGAATTAATTGAGCATGTAATTAAGGAAGGGTTTTCTTACCAATATGATCATGCCTATAATTAAAATCTCACACGAATCTATATGTGGAAGAATAGGGCAGGGCACAGGGACCAAAGATGAGACCAAAGTGTCTGACAGGTTCACACCAAAGCACCTTAGGTCCTGCAGCTTTAAGCCAGAGGGAGGGGAGGAAGGGAAGACAGCACTGCCTGATAACTGCCTTGATATGCTGTATTTTACCTCCTGTCTCTAAAGCTCCGAGTAGTTTGAGTGCTATTACCCAGGAGATTGTTTCTACCTTCAATGTAGCTTCAACAGATTCAAGATTTGCAAGCATTTTTGCTACCAACCCCCATATGAGCAGAGATATTTGGGTGTTTCCTGTGAGACTGCAACGCATTCGGTAGCTGTTTCTAACTTTGCTTTATCAGCACTGGATCTGCGGGGCCCCCGTGATGTCCTGCGAGAGTGGCCTCTTTCTGCAGGGTCTTGTTATGTGGGAGACCCAAGAACAAAATTTGGTAAAAAGAGAAGTGATGCATCTTTACTAATATTATTCATTACTATTAAATCAGCCTTTAATAGCAGTGTTTGGGCTGGGGAGGGCTGCATTTTTGGAAGTTTTGTCATTCTGCCCATGGCGAGAGGCTGGGTATTGCCGCCCTGAAAAACAGCTGAAAAACTGACCTCCTTCCCAGAGTTAAAAGGGATTTCCCTAAAAAAAAAAAACCTCAAAGGGGATCTGGAGCTGTGATAAGCACTGACTCTGCTTCAGGGAGGGGAAAATTAAAAAGCTTCCGCATAACCTAACCCAGCAAACGATGCCGGCACCACCGGAAAGCCTGAGCGTGAGTGGGAGCTGTATGAAAGGAGGCACGGGAGACCTGCCCTCTCATTTGCTTGATTCCTGCTGTGCTTGTGGAAACAGGGCTTTGCATGTTTGCTGACGTTGCGACGTGTTTACAAACAACATCAAAAGGGCACCGGAACCTGTCCTCGAGTCTCCTCTGAAGCGCAACAACCTACAGGGAATTTTGTCTTGCCAGTTGGATCTGAAGTGGGCACGGACTTTTCTTATTGTGAATGTGGTGGGCTTTATATCACAGTACAGGTAATACAGATGGGAGAGTAAGTAATGCAGGGAAAAGTTAGTGTATATCATGTAGATATTCTCAGGAGGAAAGCCTGCACGCACAACTGTCCATATATTTGTATGTTCATCTAAAACCAGTAAAATATTATGAAAAATCACTAAAACCTATTAAAGCGCCTGCTGATTTCCTAAGAGAGCTAAGAGAGTGCTAAGACACACTAGTAAAGGATCAGCACATGCACTGTGCAAGTGCTTTATTGTATTCCTGGTAGTCCCCAAAATTAAATGTGCCCAGTGCCTACCCAAAACTGCCTTCAGGATGACCTTACATATCAGACCACATGCAGGAGAATTTCCCTCTGCAGAGAACTACCGTGCTGGCATTTTAGGAGAAGTAACCCTTTTGTTTCATCATCATCCTCGCACCTTTTGCATTTTTTTGAGCAGTTGTGACTTTCAGACCTTCCCCAGGGGATACCTGAATAACTTGTGATTCACAGCTAACTGGGGCGGCACCATCTGAATTCTCCTTTTGAAAAAGATGGCAAATTGCCTCGCCAGCAGCTGTCCGTTAGGCAAACTCTTTAATGAAATGACTAGGGAGATTGGTATTCAGCAGTCTATCATGTCCACGCTTCTTATTAAAAAGCAAAAACAAAAACAAAACCTGAAGCTGGCAACCTATGCACGGAGCTAATGAGCTTCTCGCTCTTACATGCTGTCATCATCACTTTTTGTTGAGTCTCCACTCCATGCCTTGCCACGCTGCATTTTAAAGGGTTTGTTTTTGCTATTATTATTTTAATTTGGGATCACTGTGATCCTTGTTTTGCTTGAGTTTTGCCAGGAGCCCCTTGTTAATCCACGCAGGCCTTCAGCCGCCTTGCTTGACTTCTTGCTCATGGGATGATCAGCTGGTTTGATCCTGGGCTCCGACACAACCGGGTGCTCAGCCAGTTTCCTGGGGGGTGCAGTGCGGGTGGATTCATCTCAGGAGTCCCACTGATGGGACCAACAACAGCCAAAGAACCCCTGGTGAAATATCAACGTCTGCACCAAAACACTTGCTCCTTGAGGAACAGCGGATAAAGGCCACCCCTTCATCCCAACCCCAAAGCGGAAACATTTTGGGCCAGGGATTGTCTTATTTTCATTTCTTTGGCCGGTACTGCGTATATGAGGCCCCGCACTGAGCTGGGACGTCCTTGTGCTACTGCAGTGTAATTCTAATTAATAACAAACACCCTGTCCACTTCTGACCTCAGATTGCAACTCTGCTCTGCCCTGGTAGAGTCAATAATCCGCTCTGGACGTGGCTGTTCACAGGTGCAGGGCCAGCCAGGCATAGCGTCTCCCCACGCGGATGCCAAGCACAGCCGGGGAGGAAAAATAACCTTTTGGTTTCATGTTCAGTGATATATTGTTTTTAAATCTGGATGGATTTAGGAAATGTTATGAAATAATGGAAAGGGCTCCAGTTTTCCAGAGGCGAAAATGTTATGAAAGAGATATTCTGAAGCCAAACTCTGCTGAGTTATGCCCCTACAATCTCTCTCCCAGGTATTTTTAAAATTATGATTAACAGCAGTAGACATAGGCTTCATTATATTTTGAACTGCCTTTTTTTTTTTTTTTTTTTTTTTTTTAAGAAAAAAAAAATGTCTACAAGCTCAGAGAATTACATATGGCCTCATTAACCTTTGAGTCTAACTGCTAATAAGACAGTGAGCGAGCTACCCTGCTAAGCTGCTTCACAGCATCTGTGAGCGCCCTGTGGAAGGGCTGGGCACGTAACGCCAGCTCTTCGATGGTCACCCTGTGGACATGGACTTGCACGTGGCTCTGGTTTGTGATTTCATTAGAAATTACTGAAAGCTGGAGGTCTGAGTCCCCCCAAACCATCCTGCAAATCCCAGTCTCTGAACACCACCAGCTCAGTTGTTGCCTCAATGGGATATTCAGGCTGGGAGGTAAATACACAGTGGCATCAACACGGGGATCTGAGACCTCGGAGGAGGAATGCACATGCTTTTTGGGGGGACACGTGTCCTCCCTGTCTTCTGCCAGTGCTAAGAATAGCAGGAATAGTTTCATGCCATATGCAGAGGAGGGCTTGTTCTGCATCTCCGCTTGCATAAGAGTGCCATAAGGTGATCTTCAAACGTGTAGCTCTCCATGCAGCGCAGGCGTCTAACTTCCCTAGGATGTCTGTGAGCTTGAAGTTCAGAATATGTTCAAACACTTTGATGCATGCAGCCTTACAGTTTGCTTGCTCTTAACAAGGAATAGTAAAAATCTATTTCTGTAAATCTCTTTTCAGCTAAGGTACAGCAGAGGTAGAATTACAGCAATCCAATGGGTAAGGGTAAAAAGCCCAGACTCCAGACTTTCCTTTCTTTGGGACAATTTTCCCTCAAGTTATGTAATCTCAGAAGCCTAATGTCACAGCTTTCTGCTGTCTAAGACTGACCAAGGATGTAGCGCCCACCAAGGCTTTGTTTCACTATGAACTTCTCCAAGGGAGGCACAGAGGACAACTTCACCATTGCTTTTGAGAGATCTAGTGGGCAAAAGCTAAATTGCTTTGGAAGTAGAGCCAAAAGGGTTCAGCAAATAAACAGTAATACCATGGGAGGTTGCTAATCCCAAGAATCTATAGTAAACAGATAAAGTTAATAAGATTCAACAATGGAGAAGAGCTCCATTAACGTTTTAAGAGCACTATCTAAACATTACACACTTTATTTACTGAGTTCGTTAGCTGAATTCTCTGTACGCAGGCACCCTCAAAATTCATTATCTTTGGATGCAAAGCTTAGTAAATTCAATGGCAATTAATCTCCATTTACCCTCTGCGCAGGTTTGTGAGCAAACAAAAAGTTCATTGAGAAAGTTCTTTTAGTGGGTCTTAAAAGAAAAGCGAAACACAGTGCACCAAAATGTGGGCTTCTCATGGCAAAACGGTGCAGCTAGCCAGTTCTGCGGGGTTCGAGCCAGGTGCTCATTGCAAATTCAGCAGCATGCACTGGCAAGTGTCCGTGGCAGAGGAACTGAAATTACTGAAATTCTTATGCCAGCCTAAACCGCTGAAGGCGATGCACTGGGGGGGTAAGGAAAATTGTGCGTGTGTGGAGGATTAAAAAACAAATTAAAATGGAGGCTAACAAAAGGAGTGTAATATTTATGCCTTTCTTCATTCTTTAAGCTGCACTGTACACAATCAACTTCACAGTCTCTCAAGGTGGCACGGGGATTACAGTGTGCTTTAATTTTCACCTGCCACCTGCAAAAAGAGAGGACTCCAACATACTAGGCATAACTACAGAATCCAACTGGTTCTGCTCATATTTATCAATGTCATAATTAAGCCACTGAATAGTTGCATGCCACTATTATTTTTAGTCATGTGAAATTTAATTATCAGCATAAAAGTGAAGGTTAAGTTTTCTGCTCAGGAAGTTCTGCTTGTGTGCTTCAGTTCTGACACACAAGCCCATTTTACTGCATATTCCTCCACTTTCCCTTAAACTTCTGCATATGAGCAGCCAGATTAGGTAAAAGTAGAAATATATTCATCACCCCTGACTTACTATAGCGGAGTCCATTATATGCTGTGATGCACTTAATGGTTGATATCCAATCTACCTCAACAAATATTTTAAAGGCTTTCCCAGCTATTAAGCCCCTGAGCTCTGTGATCACCCAGCACAGCCCAGTAACCCAATGGATTATCGTTTTGTAGAAGCAGAAATCCCTGAGAAGAGACTCTGACTGCACTGCTGTCTCCTACCAAGTGTGGGGAGAGTGACTGGGGTTTGGGGATGGGCTTTTGGGGGATTTTGGCCCTGCATGCATGTTCGGTGCCTTCCACAAGAAAAAAGGGACCAAGGACCAGATGGCAGTGACATTTCCAGCTATTTATGCAACACTCGTCAAAGCCCACCTGGTTTGAGTGCGTGGGGCTTTTGCATGTTTTGCTTAGGACGGAGGGTGATGTTGGCCTCACTCGGTGACAGTCTACAGAGATGCCACCAAGAGGCAGCCTTCTCTCCAAATTACTCAGTGAAAACAAACAAACTTTTTTTAAAAATTATTTTTCTGTCTGGATCAAGCTGACTGCAACCACCTGGGGCAACAAAATGTAAAACTTCAGCAGTGAACATGTGCTTATTTGCATCTTGCTGAAATGTGGATATAAGTTCATGCACGTCAGGTTGGGATCTGGCCTTTCTGGGGGACCCTGTGGGAACAACCAAGACTACAGGAGATGAGCAGGCACCACCATCCTCTGCTTTAGCATGAAACCATGGGATGGGAAACTTCCAGCCCTTTCCTCAAAAAACATCAGCCTACATGTAGCGCAAGTGGCAGCAGATGGGCACACAGATGGGGGAGTGAAGGAGACCGTGGGGACCCGCAACACGCAGGGTCTCCGCGCGACAAGTTCTGTGTAGGCGTCACCTCTTGGGGTTGTGTTTGGAGAGTTTTGCACTTGCTTTTCTGGCAAGTAAGCAGGGAGCCGCCGCCAACTGTGAAGCATCTTCGAAACAAGATGAGTTTTCACGTCTATTAAAGCAATCGTCTCGTTGTTGTCTCGTTGAAAGGCGGAGACATAAGGGGCAGGATCCCGATCCACATTGCACAGAATTTATGTGCACAGCACAGCACCCCTCCGTGGGTGCTGTGGAGCTACTCCAGTTTACCCCAGCGCCACCAACATCAGAATCGGCTTCTTCTGGAGAATCACACCAGTTTTACACTACCGAACCCAGGGGTTTCAAATCTCATTTCTTTGGCTTGAAAAGGTTTTTAAATGCATTAGGGAGGCTCGAATCTGTCCAATTCTTTGTTATTAGAACACATCCAAGCCCAAAGGATTTTGTGTGTATTCCCAAGCAAACTCCTCTGTAGGATCCATAAATAACCAGGCAGTGGCAATTGAGATTGCATGTTACAAAAGGCATTATTAGAATTTACATTTCAGCGGCGGCTATGAAGCAAGTCAGATGAACAAACATAACACACAGCCCTGGTCCCATTCCCTTACTCTGTCATTTTTATAGCTCCGCGTGTGCTGCAGGTGCCAATAGTACACACATCTGACTGTAATCCCAACATTAACCTGATAGCGCACCCATTCAGGAGGTACTGCCTCAAGCAATCATTTCAAGCCTGGTTAAAGGAACAGAACGGAAACATCGACTAAAATGTTGAAAGTTGCATTTCCTTATAATGGGAAATGAGATCTGTTCTGTTTTTTTTTTTCTTTTTTTGTTTTACACTCTGTGATTTTAAAAGAAGTAGCACTGAGAAGTATCTTAGAAAGACTACTACCAACGTATATATTCTTTAGTGATGATAGGTATGAATGACTGAGTCTATGACACCTTATAAATCTTTCATTCTATAAATGTTAGCATTATTCTCATGTAATGGAAAGCTCTATGAGGTTGGTAGGCCCCTTTTCTTAACGTCCAACTTATTGGGCAAGACAAAAAAGAAGCAAATTAAAGTGCAAAAAAAATTACTCCTCTAGAGGATTACAGTACAGCCATTTGCTGGCAAATTATTATTATTTAAATCACATTTGAGCTTTTAATATTGAAAATACTTTCAATCATTTAAGAACCTTTAATTTAGGAGAGTAGCTGGTAGGGATGTAGGGCAAGGTAGAAGACTAGCTGGTCTGCCTCAGTACAGGGGCTGGACAGGATGATTTCTTGAAGTCTTTTCTGGTCTTGCATGTGCATGGAACAACTCTGATAAAACCCTACCTCTAAAATCATTTGCTTTCAAGGGGAATGGAGATGCCCCGTTGCCAGCATGGGTGATCCCTGTAATACACACTTCCCAATCCTCAAATACAATGCAGCGGAGCTGGACTGTGAGTGATGATGGACCAGAATTAAAAAGGCTCACCCAAGCCTGTCACCACATGGGATGGAGGTAGTGACTAAATAAAATACAGCCAGTGTTCAGACAGTCCCCCAGGACTACACATTTCTTAGGGATGAAATATCATGAAAGAGATTTTGCAAACCAAACCATAATTGCATTTCCCTGCCTCTGCTCTTGCCCCTCTGGAATTCAAGTTTCTCCCGTAAAGAGGATTAATGGCAAAGCTCTAGGAAGAGTTGGGAGCGTGAGCGGCCAGCCGGCGGCTGCAGCAGAGCCAAGCACTCACTTTCTCCTACAGCTTGGGCGGCCGGTTCCGTGCCGAGAGTCCGCCCGCCCCGGTGGGGAACGGGGCACAAAAGCAGCATCACTGCCCAAACCCAGCGCCCGGGGAACGCGTGGCCGGCAGCTCCCCGGCAACCGCCGGCAACACAATGAGAGGCTCCGCTCGGAAATTCAGACAGAAATATGGCTGTCCGCCCCAAAAGGCAAACTCATTTACAAAGGTCATCTCCGTGGCGGAAGAGTGATGGGTCACTCCCCGTGTGGAGGCGACTGCCGCTGCTCCGAGTTACATCTGCGAGCATGGTCCCAAAAAAAGGAGGGATAAAAAAGAAAAGAGAGAAAAGAAAAGAGACAAAAGCCCGGCAAGACCCTATTCACAGAGCCAACCCTGCACCTCCCCTTCCCTCCCCTGGGTAAAAGCTGCTCCAAAAGCCATTAGCATCTTCCCCTACCTTCGTTCTCATCGGAGACAGAAGCCCTTCCATTTTGCTCCGCTCCTCATGCCAATCCTCCGTCCCCAAGTTGCTCCGCGGCGTCGCTCTCAAGCATCCCACACGAAGAAGAGCATGTCAGGGAGCGCCCGCGACGCCCCGCCGGCGGCTCGGCCGCCTGCCAACTTGCAATCCCCAGGGGTGCCCTTCCCGGAGCAGCCTTCCTCGCGCTCTGCCTCGCCGGCTCTGCATAATCCGCCCGCAGCTACGCGCGTGCCATCGCCGCGCGGAGACGAGCCCGCCTTACGTAACGCCTTCAGCGCGGGACGCGGTCCCAGCCCCGCCGCGCGAGCCGTGGGACGGTGCCTATTGTGCCCACGGCTTTTTGTTAAAGGCGGCTTAATTCCGCCGCCTCCCGGATAAGGAGGCACTGGTGAAACTTTGCTGGCATAGCGAGGCTGTAGCTTGCCCGGGCTCTGCTTTAAAATTGTATATTCCTCGTCCCCAAGCTTCGGATGATGTGATTTTTTCCCAAATAGTGGCTCGCAAATGCTGTTCTGAGCATTTTGTGCTGCGAGCGCCGGCTGGCAGCCAGGGATGCAGCCCAGGCTGAAAGGGAGTTCCTGGCAATTGTGAGACACGGGGAGTGAAAGCGGGAATGAAAGAGGGGGAAACAAAGGGAATTCAGTGCTGCAAAGTTGGTCAGCAAAAGGTACCCGCTGACTGTGTGTCTTTGTGCTGAGTCCCTAATTGCCCCCACTTTTTCCTTGGATGGGATCTCCGTTGGATGAAATTCAACTGGAAAATGTGCCTCAGAACTGCACCCCTGTGTGCTCCACACATTCAGTCCACAGGATGAGGCTGGTCCCAAATCAACCACCTCTGACATCCCTACCAAGACATCATCATCTGCCTCACCCTGCTTGTGTCCCCAGATCTGTTCCCACTGGGGCAGTCCCAGGTCCTGCTGCAGACAGGCATGCAGCCCCCTTCCACAGCCCAGGGGATAAATCTCCATGTACAAGTGCTCTACCGGTTCAAAAATGAAATAATAATAAAAAACAACCTCATCAAACCACCAGAACATGGTTCTCAGCATTAAAAAATTGCTGTCTGGGAATGTCTATTGTAGTGTACCACAAGTGGAAATTTCTAACGCCCTTTAACGTTCACTCTTCTTCAATGGCCCGAAGCAACAGAGGAGACATTGTGTGATTAAAACACTGGGCTGGGATTTGGCAGATCCAGTCAAACACAGTTCCTGAGCAACTGTGGGGATTCACATCTTTTAGCATCAGCCCTCCAGTCCAAAGCAGCCACCGAGGCTCCCTGCACAGCCCACGAGAGAGGTCTGCTCCTTCTCAAGATGATTCACCTCAACTCCTCAAAGACCAAAGCGCATTCATGCTAAGATCCTCAGCAACTCCCCAGGACCTCCAGGCTCCATCTCCTGACCATAAAGCTCTTTCTTTCTCTTGGTTTCATCCTTTGGCTCTTCAGGACAGAGACCATCTCTGCTCACACATAGCCTTCATGCTCCACGCAGGTTTCTGGAAGCTCCTCCAAAATGAGGTGGGTGCTAAGGAATATATCTGTGGAGGATAACACAGGGTGCAAAGCCTGGGATGAACACAGAGAAAGAAAAGATCTCTACCCTGGAAAGACCTACTAGAAAAGTACCTAGACAGTGACATTTATCGTAGTGTTTGATCCCACGCTTCTCTTTTTCTTCTCCATCTCTTCTTCCCAATCCTGCAGATCTTAGAGTTTTAGGGCATTTTTCTTATTATTCCTTATTGGGTAAAAACAGGGAGGGGAAGTGCCTACTGTGTGATTAATACCCATTTCAAGGTAATTATATGGTGCTTGGCAAAATTCAAGTCCTTATTAAATGTGAATCAATCTAATTATATCATATCCAAGAAGTTTTCCTGAGCTACAGTGAGTCCACACAACTCCAGCAGGCTCATCTATTTCTTGCTGGATTTTTCTTTTTCCATTAATATTCACACCATTTTTACAAGGCTTTAATAAATTGCTGAATAAATGGCAGACAGGAAGTCCAGCCTATAGCAAAATACATCAGCTGTGATTTTTCTGCTGTGCGGTGTTGTCAGGCTCTGGTGTGAGATTTCGCCTGTGCATCTATGAAACATCCTGTCCCCTAAATTATCAGAGGGAAAAGTGTCAGCAAGAACCTGAAGAGCAAGGAGCATGTCTGGTAATTTTGGAAAGCTCAGTCTACTTGGGCAACTTGTAGTGCAATATAATGAAGTAGATGGTGCTCCCCAGATAGCATATGAATGCTCATTTCTCTTTTAAAGCTCAATTCTGCTTTGAACCAGGCTAAACTATAAAGCCTCATGAGGTTTCCTGTGTTATCTCTGTTTACAAGTAAAAAACAGATAGTTTTCCTAAAGGCCAAAACACTAATTCAGCCTGGGACCAGAAAAGCAAGCCAGGGCCTTTCTGGTTCAGCAGCGCTCAAAGGCTCTGTGATCTGAGAGGATTCAGGATTTGTGCTGATGCTGCATGAGTCACACCGGAGCCCAGCTCAGCAGGACGAGCAGGAACAGCAAAGAGGATGATGTTGTTTTGACAGCATCCGTGGCCACGGGAAGAGGGAGCGAGGTGGCCGACCTGCAGCCCCCACCGGTGAGCCTGGAGGATGCTCATAGTCCCATGCCTGGGACCAGCCCCCTGTGCTGGGCTCTTGAGTGATGCAGAGGAGCACAGAGCTGTGGGACAGTGAGGCCCCACATGCACCTCCACCAGTGGGGCACCCCAGCTGGCTCTGCCTGAGCAGCTCTGGGGCCAGTGGTCTCCAGCATAAAAAAGCCAGCCGGTAGATTGGGCTCAGGCTTCTTATTTCATCTTCTCTCAGGCAGGACTTGAACGCTACTTGTGTCTAGTCAGATTGCTTTAGCCTTGTCCTTTCTGTGTTGCCGGAGCGGGACATTTAACATTGCAGCCTGCCGGCCAACCCCTTTCCCGCTTAGAGAAGTGACTTTGCAACTGCAAGAGCCAGGGAAGCTCATGCTTCCTCTAAAAGGGAAGTTTGAGCTGCTGTAGCCAGCAGGGAGGTGCTGGGGTAGCTCATGCCTTGGTGTGACAGGACGTTCGCTGATGGGCTGTGACTCGTGGTGATGCTCAGATTGCCACAGACTTGTTCTGCAGCCTCTGCTTCCGTGATTTTCACATCAAAGGCACTGCAGAGGCAAAGGGAGCATGTGAACGCCTGCTCTCTCATTCTCCTTCAGAGGAGGACAGCAGCATCTGACTCAGAGTTGGTCAACTCACACCCACTCTATCTCACTTTCTCCATCAGCAGAAGAGGTGACCCACTTACCTGGTTCGCACAGATATCACAGAGGTTGGTCCTGTTCTGGTTTCAACCTTTCTAATGCTAGGAGAAGCGCCTAAACCGAGAGCATAATTACTCACAGCTACTTAACTAGTCATAGGAGGAAGATGGGTATCTGGGAAATCCTGTATGTTGTTGTAATTTGAACACATGCTGGAATCTGGACAGCTGGTTAAGATAGATGTCTGCCTTAGGGGTGAATATCTTTCTTGGTTCTGCTGGTTGCACTGATAGATCTCCATATACTAGAATGAGAGCTCAGATACCTAGCTGACATTTAGTCATGTGTATATAAACAGCTAAATTTAGGCGTCTCCTAGTTTAGGAGCTGCATCTCAGGTATTCAGGGTAGAGGAAATAAGCCAAAAGAAAGGCCTATATTCACAGTTTGGATACTGGCTGATCAACCTAGAAACCACCTATCTCTACAGAGCATATCGGAACCCTCAACTTTCCTTCCGCTCACACTCTGCGGATGGAGCTGAGCCTGAATGAGACTTCTGCAAACTCAAATGCCCCCAAATCTCTGGGATGTGAATCCTCATGCGGAAGCGAGCGATGCTGTTGGGATCAAAGAGATGGATCTGCACATGCCTGACAGCGGAGAGAGGCTGGAGCTGGCCAGGGGTGAGTGCTGGTGGCCGCTGAGGGCTCGGGGGGCCCGGATTTGGCCCCTGCAGAGCCTCGGGTGCTGCCCATGCCACGGTCCCCGCCACGACGCGTTTTGGTGCCGGCGGCTCCTGGCCCCTGCAGACGGTCATTTCATCCGCGGAACAAAAGGTAGCATCAAGGTGTTGCCATGGCGACTTCCTAGACATCCAAATCGCTATGGCATCGTGTGGGAGAGGGGGAGACATCCCAGTCATACACTGGGGCTGCTCGGAAACGTCGCTTATATTTAGCACATGCGGCGCGTGGAATACTGATGAATATTTAACACCCCGGGTGTCTTTCATACTTGCTTTTTTATTTTTTTTTATTTTTGTTGCCTGCTTTCCATAAATGCAACATTTGCCTCCAAATGATATGAATTTTTCTTGCTGCCGTGCTTCTCTCTTCAGCACTCCTCCAGATTTCCCCTGCATTTCATTTACCTTCTTCTATGAATAAAAGTCTCAAATAGCAGACTACAGTCCCCAAAGTGGGACCCCTAAATCAAGGTCAATGTCTGCAATTGGTCTATGGGTCTGGCTAATGAACTGGGAGGTTCATGAAAACCAGTTTCCCTGTGAGATTCTGCTGGATTTAAATTGCACTTTTTGCAAGTGCACAAATGCAAACTGTTCACAGGATATCTACGAATGGGTAAGAGTCACTTACGACCCACAAGAACCAGCTCTGATTAGCCTTTCTTTTTTTTATTTTTTTTGTTGTTGTTAAAAATAGCCATTTTCAACAATGGGGAAAAAATATGACTCATTCTCCCAGGCAAAACACACACCTATATATTTCCTGAAATCCCCTCCTTCTTCTACCTTTTTTTAAGGGGTGAAAAAGGGTCAAACCAGCCAGAATCCAACATTCTGAATAATTTTATGCTCTTTTCTATATGGCTTAAAAAAAAGCCCAAAAATGCAGGCGTGCTGGGCAGGACCACGACTCTCACTCACTACTGCCCGGGCCGTGCAGCTCTACCCTTCCCACTCTTTCCGGTGAGGCAGCACCAGCGCCTATCGGAGTGTAACAAGCTGGGATTTTAGGAAGGCAAAGGAAAGTGTTGGGAGCCAGGCAAAACAGTTCTGGCTGGGGTGCTCAGAGTGTATTCGCTTGCATGGTCCTGGCCTCGCTGGCGGTCTTGGGGCATCCCTATCTCCGAGAGTGCAGCGCAGCGGCGCGGCATCGATGGCGGATGATGCCGATGACAGGGTGCTCCCTCTCCACATGGTCCTACCTTTCCAGTTTCTCTTTAGCTGCAGATTAAGCTATAAGCAGGGTTAGAAACTGCGATCTTTCAGCTCTCACTCTGAAGTCATCTACTGGCATATACAAAGAGCTGTTCTCAGAAAAGCCATGCTCTCAGCAGTGACTTTTACCGTGAAACATGACTTTTTTTTTTTTTTTTTTACTATTCAGTAGCAGGGCATTGGGGTCTTTTTTGAGACTAGCAAAATTGCAAATGCTGCCTGGTTCCTGAAAGCTTATCTGTGTGCTTCCTGCTTGGGATCTCTCCAAGGCACCGAGGCTGCAGGCAGCACTCAGCTCTGTCAGTGATGCAAGAGGAGGACAAGTGCTGTGCTGGGTGCATTGTTTTGGCAGGGCTGATAAACTGGAACTACGTTTATTTGTTGCTGGTACAGGGCATATTTCCAAAATATACACAGAAAGGAGATTTTCGTTCTCCATGATAGCCAGCGCAGTCCTTCGAGATCTGCCCCATGGCTTCAGAGGGAGCCAGAGCAGCCTCCAGGGAAGTAAACAAGGGACAGACTTGTACTCTTTGCAAGCTGTTCTGCTGATGCACTATTTGCATGAGTAAGTGCTTGCAAAATCATTTGCCAGCTTGCCCTCATATGGCACCAGTTTTAATGAAGCCTGAAAACACCAATTACTTTTCGGGGGAAATTAATCCTTAAAGTTCTAACGAAGTTCTTGTTCCACAAAAGATAAACAATATGACGAATATTAAGATATCAAGATATTATTAAGATTACTTTATCCATGTTACAGTATTCTGAAGGCATCTGTTATCTGTAAAAAAGTAAGTTTTGTGTGTCATTACAAAGATGAGAGAGTAACTTGCAGCAAAGCCACCTTGGAGGTCTCTCCTGCTCAGCAGCACCGTGAGGGTCTGGCCAGTCCCCTCCAGCCACTGCAGCATTTAGCTTCATGACACACCAATGATCTCAGTCATTATTATCCCCATTAAGTCAGTGTGGAAGTTTAGGAAAAAATGTCTCTCCCTCCATCACGAGCCGATTGGAGAGCAAGAAATGAAATTTCAGCATGGATTCACCAAGGGGAATTCGTGTTTGATGAACCTGATAGCCTTCTATGATGGGATGACTGGCTGGCTGGATGATGGGAGAGCCGTGGATGTTGTCTACCTTGACTTCAGCAAGGCTTTTGACACAGTTTCCCATAACATCCTTCTCGGAAAGCTCTGGAAGTGTGGATTGAACGAGTGGACAGCGAGGTGGATTAAGAACTGGCTGGATGGCAGAGCTCAGAGGGTGGTGATAAATGGGACCAAGTCCAGTAGGAGGCCTGTGGCTACCTGAGTCCCTCAGGGATCAGTACTGGGCCTGGTGCTGTTCAACTTCTTCATCAATGACTTGGCCGAGCGGACAGAGTGCACCCCCAGCAAGTTTGCAGATGATACCAAACCAGGTGGAGTGACCGACACTGCCAAGGGCTGTGCTGCCATTCAGAGGGACAGAGACAGGTTGGAGAGTTGGGCAGAGAGGAACCTCATTTGATTCAACAAGGACAAGTGCAGGGTCCTGCACTTGGGGAGGAATAACCCCAGGCACCAGTACAGATTAGGGGTTGACCTGCTGGAAAGCAGCTCTGCGGAGAGGGATTTGGGAGTCCTGGTTGACAAGGTAACCATGAGGCAGCAACGTGCCCTCGTGGCCAAGAAGGCCAGCGGGATCCTGGCTGCACCAGGAGGAGAGTTGCCAGCAGGTGGAGGGAGGGGATCCTGCCCCTCTGCTCAGCTCTGGGGAGGCCACACCTGGAGTACTGGGGGCAGTTCTGGGCTCCCCAGGACAAGGGGGACGTGGAGCTTCTAGAGAGGGTCCAGTGTAGGGCCATGAAGATGATTAAGAGACTGGAGCATCTATCGTATGAGGAAAGACTAAGTGAGCTGGGCCTGTTCAGCCTAGAAAAGACTGAGAGGAGATGTGATCAATACGTATAAGTACCTGAAGGGTGAATATAGGGAGAATGGGACCAAATTCTTCTCACTGGTGGCCAGTGATAGGACAAGGAGTATCAGGTATAAATTAAAACACAGGAAGTTCCACCTCCATGTGAGGAAGAACTTCTTTGCTGTGAGGGTGACAGAGCCCTGAACAGGCTGCCCAGAGAGGCTGTGGAGGCTCCTTCTCTGGGGATCTTCTAAACCTGCCTGGATGTCACCCTGTGCCCCGTGCTCTGGGTGTCCCTGCTGGAGCAGGGAGGTTGGACTAGATGATCTCTAGAGGTCCCTTCCAACCTTAACCATTCTGTGAAATGGGATCATAACGCTAGGAAGAGGTCCAGGACCCAGCTCAGTTACCTAGGCAAGTCTCTGGCCACCTTGTTTCTCCTTTGTCTCATCCCAGCTTATAGCATTTTGCAGATCTATAGATGAAAAATCAGAGCTGTAGAGATGAGGTTTATACACTAAAAGTAAGAGCTGCTATCCAGTTCCTGCCCAGCCAAGGAAACAGCCTCTAGCTCCCCTGACTCCAGCTGTGTGTGCAACCACAAGGCTGATTCCCACATGGTTTTCTGACAAAAAGCACCCTGTAAATACGATGGTACTTTCCTCCCAAAGCACTAACTGGAACTGCATTTTCCTTTCTCTGCTAGGTATGTTTGCCTTTCTGGGCGTTAACAGTCAAAACACATACAAAGCCTTTTACTGGAGCACTGGATCTATCTGTGCATTTTCAATTGGCAAATAGATGATTTATTCATTTACGTCGGTAACCGTTCAAACACGACATAGTGTTCACCGCAATGTAGAGAGCCACAAACACTAGGTGTGTTTGGTTTGCTAGAACAAATCAATAGAACAGAATAAAAGAAAAAATGTGTTTTTTCATTTTTTGTTCTTTTTTCCCCCCCAAAAAAGGTAAAGGACTCTGCCACCATCTGTGTTAATATCTCTGTCAAACTAAATACTCTTCGCCAAATCTGCAACTCTGGTAAAGCATGACTATTATGCTTTCTGTTAGAAACCTCTTTATAATCATTTTGAATCTTTAGAAACATAACCTCTGATGCAAGGTGACTTCCAGATACTTCGTAAATGCGTAAAAATTCACTCGCTGTTTTACAGACCTCTCCCCATGAACGTTTTGAAAGAGAAGGCCCAGGTCTCACAGGCCAGGCAAGGCATTAAATGAGTAATATCAATTTCTTTGGAGTGTAATATCATTACAACTGTGCAAATCCTGGACTTTGGTTATTCTGGCCTGGGGCAACAGGAGATGGAGAGGGAAAGAGCTTGATTGCTTGGAATAAAGCAGAAATGCAACACTGAGGGGAAGAGAAAGAAACTGGTAAAATGAAAAATAGTAATAATAGTCTGGGGCTGTCCAAGAGAAATACAGTAAAATATAATTGCCTGATGATATTATTTAATCTCCTGTTAAGCTTAGGTTAATTTTGAAGCAGAAACATATCAGCAGATATAAAAAGAGAAACAGAACACCATCTTTGGTCCAAGATGTCAATGCAGTTTGGGTCCCCCTGAGGTTAAGGCCTGGGGGGGAATTTTACAGTTGCTGGACTCTCAGGAGATATATTTGCATGGAAAAAAAAAGCAATAAACATGGTCCTTGCAGACAGGAGAATTTCATCTCTTGCTTGATGAAGGCAGGTTGCCTCTCAGGACATGTTCGCACACCCGACACCAGTCCTCAGGGAGACCCAACAACTGCACTGGTCCCAGCAAAGCCCTAGCAGGGTTTGGCTTCACAGCTACTCCTGCCATGCGGAATCCCCAAATCAGCATTTGCCTTCATACTTCTCATCCTTGTAAGCCCTCCCATTCTGTGGGGTATGTACCACCTTGCTTGTGATTACTAGCATCCTTCCCCACCTAATTTTTCACTGATGTATTTCTAAGCTTATTTAAAACCACTTGAAAACTTGGCTCTCAGCTGTTCAAGCATTTTCCTCTCAAGCCATTGTCTCGTGTGATTCTTTCTCTCCCTGTACCTTCTGACACAGGTGACAGACAGCCCTCCCTTATAGCTCAGCTGGGAGCACTGTGCCCCCAGACGTAAAGGCTGTCTTCTGCTGGTGACAGGAGCTCATTCCTGACGTATGCTGTAATGGATACTTCCAGACACATATATCTGCCTGCTTCATTAGCCGTCTGTAAGCTCCTCCTTAAGTTACAGCCCTCTGTGATCTCCAGGCCTCCTGGGGGATTGATTCCCGTTCTCCGGCCAGCCATCGTCCCCTTCATTATATCCCCGCTGCAGCTGCTTTGCATCCTGAGCTCATTGCCTTTAGCAAGGAGGTGAGGGCTATCACACAAAGAGATTTGGGGCTCTGGGATCTCCTCTTGCTTTCTTGTCCGTCTACTTTTCTGGAGTAGATTCATTCAGCTCCTTTCAACTCTTTGTCCTCTCACATCTTCCACCACTTAGATTTGTCCCTTTGGGGCAAGAATTATTAGCAAGAGTCTGCTAGCTCCTTTCGGGTGCCCCTCTCTCAGCATGTGTCACTGCCATACAGATAGTCTTCTATGAATATTTTTGACCCTAGGTCTCCTTACTGTCTCATTTCTCCATCTTTACTGGGCTAATGGGACATTTATCAATCTCCCAGAATGTCAATGAAGATGTAAAATAACGATGCAAGGCGTTATTCTCTTGTGCAGCTTCCTCAGCAAAGCACAGAGGAGCTTCTCCATATAACAAATGCAGATCATCAGCCTGTTTTCTGTCTCAGCAACAATCTCCATTTACATCAAAGCCTCATTTGAATTAATATTTGATGCTGGCATTCATGCCACTATTAGATGCTGTTAAAATTCAGGGCCCCTCATCTTTCCTCAGATGGAAACAAGAAGAAAACGGGCAGAGAAGTGTCAGTCTTCACAAGTGGAATTTGTCTAGGCTTACTGCAAACATCCATGGTGTGCTTGGCACCAGCTTAGCTGGTTTGTTGTCATATGGTTCATATGATAGAGAAATGGTTCAGCTCCCTTGACCTATGTTAGGATAAGCTCATGTGTGGCCTATCTGACTCACAATAAATGTGATTTTCATGCTTACCATGCTGCAATCCTGGCAGACATAATGAAAACAGCTTGTGGTGGTCCTTACTCCTTTTCTGAACACCATGGTGATTGCTGGTCAGATTTATATTCTCCAAAATAAGAATGGCAGCCACTCCAAAAGTGGTGGAGCCAAATCTTTTTTTTTAATATTGTCAGATGATATATAAAAGGAGCAAAGGCCAGAAATTGTGGCTTCGGGTGGTTCAGATCAAAATTTCACTGGCTGACTGAAACCTGCCAGTTGGCCACAAGTTTTTCAAAGATAATGGACAGCAGCAGTAAGTTCAATAGCTAATTCACTCTACACTGAAGACTCTGCATCACCTGGATGTGCTGATTCTTGGAAACCCATTTTTTCTAAGTATTTCCTCAACTGCTTTTCATCTGCTATTACATTTACATTTAGCTATCCTTTGCTCTTCACCTTACTTTGCTTATTAAAAGCAATTTAAAGGGCAGTTAAGCATTGTTCTGCAAACACACAATTCAAGGTCTAAGGCAGATTAAATACAATCAAAAAAAGAAATGTGCGGTGGGGACAGAGGGAAGTGTCTCCTATGGATTCAAAAGAGATTTATGTTTGCCTTTTATTAGCCCTTGTAAGAATTATGTAGACATAACCCTAAACATATATTACATTGCTTCCCTCTATCCCCTACCTGGTAGGAGCTTTCTACAGATTCCAGGTGGATGAGATCCTGCCTTATGACGGGAGGACTTAGCTTTGATCCCCTTGAAGAACCGTAGCCAGGATTGTTACATACATTGATCTCTAAAACATCAACATGATCGATACCAGCAGCACTGTGCTGCCGTTATTGATGCTGACATGACTGAAAATAAAAGGCAACCATGTGATTGTGGCTAAGGCATGAGCACAGCCCACATCCACCCATGGCAAGGGCAGCTCTCAGGCCAGACCCTGCTCGTGCTGAACATTTTGGGGAGCTCTGCTGTTTTTTGGGTGCAACATTTGGCAGTTCTCATTGACACTGGGCATGATTTCCTCCTGCCCTTATAGTGCTTGCACATCCCTGAGAAGAGGGAGTCCAGTCCTGGGGATGAGGAGCAGGGACACAGGATTCTCATTGCTACTCTGCCCCCTTTTCCTGCCTTGTAATCCCATGGGGGTTTAGGGCAATTTGCACTGCAAACCCCTATCTTCTCGGTTTTATCACTCTGAAAGTGGAGATAATCTATACCTCACAGGAACATTGCATGGATAAATCAATTAACCATGAAATCACAGATGGAAGATGCAAAAGGATTAGCTATGGAGAGCAACCCTGCCAGGCACAAGTACATTTTTAGATTTTCATTTTTATTTTTTTTATCCCTAACTAAATATCACTAGCAAGCTGTTCCTTGCAGTCCTGCTTAACCAGCTAATGGGAGATCAGCACAAAAAACAGCTGCTTGTGCAGATGACCCTGGCACGATGGGAGTGAGAATGTTGATCTCAGCAGTGACTGGCTCTCCCAGTTAGGAGAGGTCTTGCTTTGGACCACATCCTTGCCCCACATCACTATCAGTCTGGAGAGCCAACTCCTCTGCAGGCTTTGCTTTGTGAAGTGCTGCAGGTCCAAGAGAAGAGCAACAGCTTTTATGGTCTACAGCTCAGAAGTGCTAGAAGGAACATAAAACCACTTGAAAACCGTATCAGACTGAAAGACGTTTGCATTGGAGATTCAAAGGTAGGTGAACCAGAGGGGAGCCCACCATGTGTGTGAGTCTGTTGAGTCCCTTGGGCTCTTGGTTCCCCAACGTAAAATCAGGAAAAGGCAGAGTCATGCTGAGAAGCCGGATGCCCCTCATGAGTTAAGCCACTCGAGCAGATACATTAGAGGAAACCATTGTCAACCATAAGCTCTTAATTGCAATGAATTAGCAATAGCAACGGGTCTAATTTCAGAAATTACTCAACCACTTACGCACCTCTTGCTTGTAATCACAGCATTTTCTCTGGATGTTTGTTAACTCCAGTCTCTCTGAGGATATTTTCCTTTCAGTGTCCTCTGATACTGAAGCGGTGTCTCCCGTCTTACGTTGTCCTGTTGCTATCACTACTCACCGCCCTTTTCACAGCCTTATGTGGATCTGTATGTGGAGAGCCAGAGTGGTCTGAGGGGCCTATTCCTGCCCTTGTCTCACTCTTGCCAGCAACCCCTCTCTCCTCTTGCTTTATTGGAACTGCCCTCTCTCCGACCACCCTCCTTTGAAGTCACTTTTATAGCAAGCTCCGCAACCTGGCCTTGAGAGCACGTCATGCCAGGGCTTGGAAAACACTCCAAAGTCAAAAGATTCTGCAGGCTGGCCTCATACACTCTTGTCTTCTTGAGCTTGCTGGCGATATTTCCCACAGATGATATTAGCTTAGACTTCATGACAATATTTTCAGAGGAAACATGCATTTGTTTTGTAGAAATACCCTTTTTTTTTTTCTTTTTTATCAAAGCCGTGTTGTTGCAAAGACAGCACAGTGATCGCTGGATTGTGCTGTTCTTTTTCTCATGGAGTAGTATTAGCTTTGCAGGAGCTCAGTAAGGTGGGATCTGCTGGATTTAGGGCAGTAGACTGAGACCCTTTTGGCCGTCTGGTTATAACAGCTGTAACAGTGCTGAATCCTTACCTACCCTGCTTTATCATGCAGCATGTTAACTTAAAATATGGGGAAGACTGCAACCTTCGGCAGTGTAGCCAAAGAGACCTTAGCTTGTGCTTTTTGTAGGCTATGTATCTGTAGGTGACTTTGCAAAATGAATTCTGCTTCCTGAACACAACGTTCCCTCTGTACCTTCTGCTAGTCTGAGCTGTCTTCCCCAGCACCCAGAAAGGAAAATGCCTGGACTGAGGCTGTGCTCAGACGCCACTTTATCACACACTGTGATTTAGCACGCTTGGCCCTTTCCACGCAAAGGAGCTGTCAGTCCACCCTGACCTGGGGCCAGACCGTGAAATACTTCCTTGCACCAAAGGAGAGCAAACCCAAGCAGAAATCACCATGCAAGGTGTTCTCCATGCCGCTGGGGAGATCACAGAAGATCCCCATCACCGCAGATACCCAACCTTCAGGACAGCTCTGAAGCCAACATTATTTTTCAAGCATTCCCACCTTTGTTTTCTAAGCTGTTGCCTGTAACGTTGGCCGCTTGGGTAAGCTACAGCCTGACCAGTGACCATATGATCATCACTGGGAGCAATCTGGACATTTTCTCCAGAACAATCATTTTTATTTCATCAGAAGAATGGGAAAATAAACATCAAAACCTTTGTTTAGCTCTGACCTATTTAGGTAGCAAAGTGCACAAAGAGTATTCCACTGAAATATCCCACCCTTTCCAAGGGTGGGATTTTGCTCTTCCTTGCTCTCCTCTGTCTGTTCGCACTTCAGACAGGCCAACAAGTGCTCTCTTAAATCACAGCCCCATGATGCCAAGTGACGGTTTCTCCATAGAAAGATTCATGAAGACAAAAAAAGAAAAAAAATAGTCAACAGTCTCGTCTCTCCAAGCACCTGGATTCAACAGATTCCAAATTATCACATACATCCATTATTCTTGTCACTGTCAGCTGAAAAGCCCCTATGGCCCAAGCTTTGGATATTTCAACTGTTTTCTATTCTCTTTTCCCCTTTGGATGTAATAACAATTGGCTTCATTTATTTGCTAGGGTAAACTGAAAAAAAATCTTGCTAAGGAAATACATCATTAGTGTATGATCATGTCAGGATTTTTATAATTTAAAAACAACATCCTTCTGCCTATATATATATATACATATATATGTATTTGACACTCACATTTTTTAAAACCAAATTAAAATCTGCATATTCTGCTACATACGGGTATTGTTGAGACTGTCACACCTAATAAGAGCACGAAAAGAAAGATGAAAGCTCTGTGCTCATTTCTGAGCAGCTGGAAATGGTGCTGAGAAAAGCAGAGCAATTGAGATTAAGAAAGAACCTTCACAGCGCAAGATAACCCAGCTGCCTGGAAAATCAAATCTATTGAACATAAAGATTTCATGCAACAAAACAATGCCTAGCTGATAAAGGAAAATAACAACCCTTGCATGGCGTTGTATAGTCTTCAGTTCAATTTGGCAATACATGGGCAGTGCTGTATTTTTAATCCTTAGAAAAAAAAGTCAAAGTTATCATCCTAATGGAGACTATTTCTTGTAGCTTTTCGCCAACTCTGAAAGATCAGCTCATCAGTCGATAATAATGTAGGCAATGCTTTACTGGAAAGAACTTTTGCACTGGGAATTACAATATGCTGGGGCCATTCCAGGGTCTCGCACTGGATTTAGGGGCCTCATTCAGTTTGCCAGTTCCCATGCTTAGGAGACATTCGTGCCTGTGCACCGTGGTTTGACATTTCTAGTGGAAAAGTGCTATATCTCATCATTTTTGTACTCCTAACCAACTCAGGTTAAGAATTAAGGATTAACATGATATACAAAGGTGACCAGAAAATGTTTTTCTCTTTGAGGTAAAATGTGTGTATCTTAAGAAGTCACAGTTTTCACCTGGAAAAAAAAATGGACCAAAATGTTTAGCTTCTCAAGAAAAATTGGTATTTTCTCCAAGAAAGTAATACTTCTCATTATTTTCATTATTTTAAAATCTTTTTAGCTGAAATCTAATTTTCCATCAAGAAGATTTTATGAGATCTCTCGAGATAATTATTTATCTGTGGAACAGCAAGATGCTCTATTAGAATTTTAAATTTTCATTGTAGTCCAATTAACTTCCAAATAAAACACTTTACCTAAAACAATTTTTTGGGGTACAAATATAAAACGTTGATAATTGCCATTCACATTCCATTCTCTTTTTTTTCATGCTATGGAAACTGGGAACACAAAAGGACACTTCTGCATAACCAAGGCCCAACCTCCCTTCTCAGACTCAAGAAACAGGCCAAGCACTAGACAGGACATTTTAGAAACCTTCTATTTTACTTAATGAAGAGACCTCATTTTCAGTGATTTTCTAATAAGCTGGTGTTTTATGAAAGCGTAAGGTATTCATTCAGAAAAATAATACTTTTGTACTTTTCAATGGAGACCATAGCAATGCAATAATCTTAATTCCTCTAAACAAAGCCTTTTATTCATGTATTAAAGGATGGCTAATAGGTTCCTTTTGGTGGCCCTTTGTTAGGACTTATAATGAATAACCAGTTATTCCTGCTCAGTTTGTTGTCCTGGCCAATTTTTAAATCAATGACACAATACCTTACCTTTCACCGAATGCTCCTGGTTTCCTTAACAGCCTTTGTATGAAACTTTGTCAGAGGGTTTGCAAAGCCCATGGAAACCATTGTTACCCAGTTCTCTTTGATCCCATTATTGTATTGGTGATGAAAGAGTTCAAATGGGTTAGGGAAAAGATACCGTATTCTCCAGAGCAGGCTGTCCAAATTACAAACCTGTGTTTCCAGAAGGTTCCTCTGCAAAAAGGCACTGGAAGTGCCAGAGTGAGAGTTGCTCCCCGCTTCTGCTTAGATCAGCAGTAATACACCTTGCAACTTGTAGCCCTGGAGTTACCTTCTGGGGACGAGTTCCTAGCTTGCAAAGTCCCTTCTTGAGAGGATATAGTTAACAGTTCTTTGATTCTTTCTCCCTAATTCTTGCCAGATCCAGACTCCGGCCTTTGTATCTATATTGCCTTGCTACCCTCCAGCCCTTGTGAAAATGATGTGAGTTCTGGCCTTAATAACAAGTCATGTAAAATATACATAATTGACCCCTTTTCTGAGAATAATTCAAAGCTTGCTCTTTAATCTTTGAATATGCATGTGCAAAAGGAATGCCCTCATTTCAACAGAGTCCTGTTGCATACAGCTGCCATTCACAAAGAAGAAACAGGGAATTATAAGATTTTTTTTTTCTTTTCCGGATGCCCTACTTTCCCTTTCTGTGTAATTTTTTGAAGAGGAGCTTTTTGTTTTTATGCAAGGCACCCCCTACATTACTGCAACTATTATAATTCAATTGTCTGCTGGTGATCAGAGTGATCCTATATCGAGGTGCATGGGCCACTGGGGATCTCTGAGGCTTGGGCACGTGGTAGCACTGCATAAACAGAAATATTTCTAAGCTTATTGGTCTGTATGGAGGCGTATCCCAAGAAAGTCTCAGATAAAAGTTGATCCAAAGGTCTGGAATCTGCTCATCAATAAATAAGAAGTGTTGTGGCACTGACACCTTGGTTCAATGCATGTCACTGTGACCATTCTCTACTGTGATTTGCTTGATTTGACTAACCCCAGCACTGCTTGGCCAGATTTAGGGCTAATCTCTCAGAACTAGCGAGTTCAATTCAAAGTTCACTGAATCCATGGCATCTTTCCACTCGCCTTGAAAGGATGTTGGAGCAATGATAGTGTGGAACCCAAAGAGCAGTGGCATGAAGTCCTTGTTCTCTCTCAGTCAAGATGAGGCAGCTGCTGCTTATCGAGGCTGCTGTAGTTTAAAAGTCCTGTATCTTCCACTGGGAAGCTTGGGTGATGAATCCCAGCAAAGGTAGCTGTGGAGTTCAAGGTTTCCCTTTGAATGTGATGAGATTCCTCAGTCCCCATCCATCTGTGGCCAAGCAGATGTTCTTGGAGTCCCACCATAGCAGAACACCACCTCATTTGTCTGCATTCCTGGGAAGATTTGCAGCTACTGCTGACCTGCCAGGTACAATTCATGCTGAAATCCATTCACTAACTCCCAGCCCAGTCATTAGGCAATTAGCCTGAGGTTCTGTAGCATAAACTTGCTTTATGAACACTTTGATGAGTTCAGTCACTTAGAAAATATTCCATGATCAATTTTTTTTCCTCTTAGACACTTCTTCTCCTCTTCAACATCACTACTAACCTGACTTCAGTACATATTTGCTGAAGCCAAAAGCAGAATCACACCTGTGTGTAGTATCTTCCTGGTTTCCACAGTTAGCCAAGTATTCCTCTGTATTCCCCTGGTTCTCAGACAGGTAGCTGGCAGCTGCCTGATCACAGCTGGCAGATATTCCCCTTGTTTTCTGCTGCTGAATGTTTTTTGAAGAGTTTTACAAATGCTGCTTCCATTCCTCTTCTGCAGGAATTGTGTCGTCATGGGAATATGCTCATGGGAATATCTGGGCACTGATGGTATGCACCATTGAGAGTAAAAGAAAAGACTACTGTACTACAAACGAGAAAAAAAGGATTTGCTTCATAGAAATTTGGTTAAAGGCATCCAGACTGCTCTATCAATACGTAACCCATGCCACAAAAAAATTCCCCTGACTCTTCTTGATGATCCACTGATGATTTATAGATCTAGAGGGTAATTTACTCAACAGTTTGGAAATTACAAGACTCCTAAGTTTTCACTTCTTGTCTTTACAGCTATAATTCACAAAAACTTTTCTCCTCTTCCACTTTAATATTTCTTAATATTTCTGTAACATTCATACATCAACTTCATCTCAAGCACTGGACCGTGGTTGTTCACACTGCTCTGTTCCTCCTCCCTCTTCTTAATCAATCCATCTCACACACTGCGTTCATTCTTCATTTAGCTATGCTGCCTTATGGTTCTTATGCCAACAGCAGTGAGAAAAAGGATGCTGGAAACACACTCCACTTTCATATTTGGGACTAAAATTTACCCAATTCCAGAAAAAAACCTCCACTTCTCCATCCTCTGGAGTCGATCGGTCCCTCCACTTCTTAAGGAGTTAGCTGCTCCAAATCAATATTACTCATGTGTTTATTCAATACTGCTTATTGCAGCTTCTGCAATTGTGTCTCACTGTGTGTCACCTTCACCTAGTTAGCTCGCCACCTTCCTCGCTGACTCTTGTGAAGTTGAGTTGGAAGACTGAGGAAAAGAGATCGCAAAATCAGGCAGAAGTTGAGACCTGCTGATGGGGCATGTCACATAAGAGAGGCTGCCAAAACTCCCTCCTCTGCGCCTCATTCTGTCTGCTCAGCCACATATGGCCAGAGGATAGACAGTCATAATCTTTGAAAACTCCTTGTTACTCTCATTTTCTGCTTTCTTTCCTGACAAACTGAAGTGAAAACTTCTTACCGACTTCTGGGGTCAAGGCTAGGATCAGCCAGTGCTCAGAAAAAAAAGCGCCACTTAAACAGTGAGTAGTATTTTTATACCCTGATGCTGCCCCTACTGAAGCAGATGGCAAACTCCCATTGACTTTAATGAGACCATAAAAAGCGCGTTGCCGTGCTGAGAGCTCTCTGTTCCTCTCGCAGTCTGCGTGCCACGAGCACCGCGCTCTCTTTTGCTGTCTCTGTACACTGAGCGCGGATCCACCGACCGCCTGCTGCAAAAACAGAGGCCAAATACAGCATTTTCAGAGAGCAGCTCAGCCAGTGGAAAAACCCGGTTGCAAAAATGAGCCAACCTCCTAAACTGCCCATGCATGCACCAAGTCATACAGATGTAAGGGGCTCCTTATCTGCTTCTCCGCAGCTCCTGCTCATGGTTTGATCCAGCTGGATGGGAACCACCTAGGAGCTATGTGACTGCGCTGAACGTGGTAATGATCCCAGGCTCCAACGGGATGCGTTCACCGGAGCACACTGCCATCCTCACCAGCTACACAGCTCCAGGGTCAGTGCTGTCTGCCCGTCTCAGACCATGGGCAAAACCAGCTCATAATTATCTGCAGAATGACATATGAATACATCTGTGAATACACAGAGATGAGCCCATCTTTTTTTGTATCTCTTATTCTATGGCCAGAACATCCACTCCCAACAAAGGGCAGAGCTCCTGTTTTTTTCTAGAGAATTAATAATTGGTAGAAATAGAAATAAATGTTTTCACAACTGAGGGAGAATAACAACAACTCCTGCTAAGGATCGGTCCTGACTCCTTTGCAATCCAGTGTGGTCATAACTAACCCAGAAAAAGGAAAGGCACCAAGTGCCAGGATGTGCAGGTGACAAAAAGCATTCTGGATACTCTGGATACTCCAGAGCCAAACTGAGGGGTTGCAGGAGGTTGAAAGAACACTGAATCTTGTGGCAATAAAATGGCAGGTGAAATTCAGTGTCAATTAGTGCAAAGCGAGACATGTGGAAAAATTATCCTAACTATACATACTCAATGATGGTTCTGAAGTGCTGTTATCAGCCACAAGAGAGATGCCTGAGAAGATGTAGAGAGTTTTCTGAAAACATCAGCTCAAACTGAGCAGCGATGAGAAGGAGAAAGTGAACATTAAGAATTCTAAGGGAAGAAATTGAGAATAAGATACTGACTTCATTATACCACTGTAGAAGTCTCTGTGCACCCATATTTTAAAGATTCTGTGTTTTTCTAGTGACTTATCTCAAAAAGCTAGGAAAGAGAGAGACAAGAGGCGAAGATGATCAAACGTACAGGCCTTTCATAAAATAGAGGAGACTAAATAGAAGAGAACTTTTAGGCTTAGAGAAGTGAAAAAGAGGACCTGAAGATAAAGGTCTGCAAAATCCCAGCTAGTATAACAAACAGGGACAGGAATAGATTACTAGTTTGCTTCTCCTAATATAGGAAATAGTAGTCACATAGTGATATTACCAAGCATCAGTTTAAAACAGAGCAAAGAGAGAACTTTTCTTACAGAAATATCATTAAACTGGAATCTATTGGTGAAAGATGCTATGGAGTCCAAGGCATAAATGAATCAAAAGGAATTAGATAATCCATTTTTCTAGAGTGCTTAAGTTCTTTTGTGGCTATTAAACATAAGAGTCTAGGTAAAACCTTTAGCTGAGGAAGAAAATGTATTAATTGCTTGAAGGCAGGATGATATCCATTTCTTATTCCTCTCTAAGCATCTGCTGGTGGACACTGAATGCTGGGCTTTATGGATATTTGCCCTGAACAGTAGTTGGATATCTTATCCCTTGCACACATTATAGGTCCTGGAATGTGGGACCCTACAGAAGCAAAGTAAGTGCAAACGACAGTTTTCTGTATCAGAAAAACATTGTATAGCATAAAAACTTCTGTCACCAATAGAGCTACATCTCCATTACATTGCTTGGGGACTTGGCTCATTGATGTCTTATGACAATAGATGTTTTGTGTGGCTTTCCAGTCAAGACCTCTGGCCATTGTATGTATAAAGTGCGGAAATATACACCTATATATATATAACCTTTCTGACCTTGATCCTGATTTTTCTACTGATTATCTTTTTAAAAATGGGCTATTTATACACATTAAAGTCTATAGCTGTGAACCTTGTGACAAATCACCCACCCAGCACCTTGTCAATGAGGTGGAAAATAGTGGCCATATAAGCAGAGCAAATGAAGTGGAAGTGGGATGGTGCAATGGTGCTCGTCCACCGCCTTTGATCTTGAAAGGCCAGAGGTCAAATCTGTCTGCTCTGGGGACCAGAAACAACGTGGGGAGTTCGTCCGCATGTAGGGAGCTGAGAAACAGCATCGTTACCAGGGGAGATACTTCATACTTGGGTCCTGTGATGTACGAAATTTGGGTTTGGAAGTGAAGGTGCTGTAGTTAGGAAAAGTGACCCTGGTGGTGTTACTCAAGCAAGTAGTAGCATCCAGAACGGCCACCAAAAGAGTCTCTTTTGCTGTCGTTTTTTAGCAGTGTGGTTTCATGAGGGGTTTGTGGTGCGCCGGACAATAAACAAGCTCAGGTTAAGTCACTTCGCTACCACTTCTCCTGTGTTTTTCTATATAATTAAATACTCTTTAATATCAGAGGGGAGAAATATCTTATTTTCAGACTAACAAAAAGCACTGGCTTTTCCTTCCTGCCTGGGGGACTATCCCTCTTATTTATTTTTATTGACCCGCTCTGCCTTTCCTATTTGATTTATGATTTGACAATTGCCGCTAACTGCACATTTAACAGTTTCTCCTGGATGTGTTCAACACATGAAAGTTAAATATTGCATCTAGAAATGCATTAAAGACTTTGCAATTTTAAAACCTGGCAGGCTTCAGCTTTTTTTTTCCCCTTTCTTTGCTCTGCGAGCCTCCTAGCACTCATTCAAAATATCTTCACCTACATTACCTTTTGCATTTGATCAGAAATGTGTTTACTTGGAAAATGCATGGTGCTTGCAGCACCAGGGGCAGGGAAAGGAGGACACGCGACGCAGAGTCCTCTTCTACTCCTGCTGCCATTGGTGTAAATGTCACTGCTGCCACCACTGCCCTTGAACCTGATGGAGAATATGCAGTGCAGGTTGTATTCTGCACAGTAGTGTCAAGGCGGCAAAGGACCTGATTGCTCACGGATTTTGAATCACCATCCCCACCCCGAAGGAGCTCTGAATATTATTTGCTTTGCTAGAGTGGCCAAAGGAAAAGAAATGTCAATTTTTTTGGATCTCTGTCTCCATGGGGCTAAAGCTTTTGATTTCTGGTTGACAGCAGAACACCTGTTCTACTCCATAAAATGAATAATAAGCTCCCCATGATGTGCATTAATTGTCTCGGTTTAATTCTGGCGCAGTCACGTGTCCATAGGGACTGCTTTGGGAGCAGCAGTCGGGCACAGCTGCAGCCTCACCTACGTTGTCATCGCTGCTCATCAGGTAGGAAGTTCATGGCCTCTGATGACGGCCCAGGGGCTCCCAGCAACCTGTTTTTTTCATTAGCAGTGAGGTTGATCTACAGTGCTGATGCAGACGGCCTAAGATGTTGAACCATCTGGCTTCACAGATGCAGCCGCCTGACAGAAGAGAGGCCTCATCCTGCTAAGGGACCTCATGGTTTATCCAGGATAGGGAACAACCTTTCTCATGGCATCCTGCCCAACTGAATACCCAGGCCCCAGCCCTACAACCCACTGTGGCCAGTGGTGGGAAAGGTGGGCTGCTTCTCTACATCTGCTGGGTCCCTTTTTGGGGCTGCATGAACCCCACAGTCAATAATTTGTGGTAGAAACTCAGATACAGCAGAGGGCCCTGGGTTTTCTCCTCCTTTGCTGCTCCATCCAGAAAAGGGAAAGACATCATTTACCCCTGAAAAAAAAAAAAAAAAAAAAATCTGCAATCTGCCCTAGAAAGGCCACATGCATCCAGTGAAGAGCTTTCCCAAGGCCAGCCCGAAGGAGTGAGTTAGGCTTATTCTTAACAAAAATAGTCATTAAGGGAAGGATTTCTCTCATCTGAACTCAGACATGTCAGAGTCAGGTCAGTTGCTTAATTTTAAGACAGTCACCCTAGGTTTCCTCCTAGTCACATGTGTCCAGAGGGCAACTTATCTGATCTTAGGTGCCTACTTTAGGATGAGATGAACCACCTGTTGGAGGCACCTACTATTTTTCATTGACTATAAGGACAGAGTGGGGTAATTAGACCAGAAGCAGATGTCTAATTTATAAATGTCCTAAATGAGGGCAGAAACATCACCTCCCACCCACGTGGGCAGGGCAGGACTGCTTGGGCTGTATTAAAGGGACACAAGCACAACTGAAATGGGTGGTAGCAACAAGCAGCTGGCTGAAGGAAAGGATTAGATGGTCTTGTGCCATGACTGAGATGAAGGGGATTCCAATCTGGATGACCTACAATAAGGCATCCAGACTATATAATCAAAAACCTAAGTTTGGGCTGTATCTAATGAATGCAGTCTGCAGATGATACAGTGTTGGGTGAGAACTCAAGTGGATAATGGAGAAGAGAAGCCACTAGGGATAATTTAACTGCAAGGTCATGATATGGTCTTCTATTACTTTTCACCTTTTCTTACCAGCTTCACTGCTGTGCTGTGTGGCTTTGGGTTTTGTAAATAAAAGATTTTATCCATTTACAGCCTGATGATCTGTGCATTAAAAACATTTCAAGGAAGATGGCTCAGCATAAAGGATTTCAGTACTTTCCGGTAGCACAGTGACATTCTGGATCTGGATTAGGGCATGAAGAGCCATTCCTCTAATGTGTTTGTGCATATGCATATGTATACAGATATGCATGCATAGATAGATAGATAGGTACAGCTGGATAGTATATATGCATCCAAAGAGCATCAAATCCATTTAAACTTCACAAATGGCAAGTTGATGACTGGCAATGGCAGGGTAGAAGCAGTGGCTCCCAGTGACTACTATTAACCTAGCAAGCTCTCCAGCAATTGAAGAGAGTAGGAGACAGGCCTTAATATCCACTCTCTGTAAAGAACATGCAACCAGGCATGAAGCAACAGAGGGTATCATGAACCAAAGCAAATCGGGGCTCACAGGGGCACGTTCATCTACCCCTTCCCAATCAATTAGTACAGTGAGATTATCACAAACATAACAGACCAAATCACTTAATCCAGATAGACAGTAGCTCAAGTGGATGGGTAGATGAGAAGAGGCTGAGAGCCCTTTACTGATCCAGAATAGCAGCTGCCCAAGTTTGTTGTTTTCATCACTTGTCCTGCTTCTCGTTGCTAATGAAATACATGCAAGTGCCAAAAAAAAACCCCAAAAATAATAATTCCAGGAGATACATTTGCCGTCAGAGGGCCAGGGACTGGAAGAGGCAATGTTAATTATTTCCTTCTCATCTTGTGCCCTTTTAGGAAAAGTAAAATATTTATCCTTCATGGAAAGTGATAACAAAAACAACCAAAGACGAGACCTGAGTACTTGCTTAGAAACATCTGTGGAAGAGAGAGGAGGGTGCTTTAAGATCAGAACGATGAGGTGTCCATCAGTTGGAGATGGTGATTGCCCCGCTGTCTCTCAGAGCATTCAGGGATCATAGTTGAACTGCACTTAATGGAGGTGCTCTCACACCACTAAAGCAGCACAGCAGCCAGTGCCTCATCTGCAAACTGCAGTCATTCCTGCCTTATGACATTTGATATTAATCATCACACTGTCGTAATTAAAATTTAACACCTGAATTAGAAAGATTTTCATCATTAATGACTGCATGCAATGCTGTACTCAGCATGAACCATCAGATAAGCATTTTCATTTCATCTATGCAAATCCTGCATCTGGAAAAGGCAGTGTTTGGGATTTTACTTTTTTTAAAAGAAATAATTCCACCCTCTATCCCAGGTAACATCAACAAAAAATACTACTTTTTATTCCTCCTCATAAGAAAAAATGAGAAAAGTTTTCATACTGAAATAAAAGCAGTAGTGTGTTAATATAATATATGCAATTCCTTATTGCCTGGAATATAGGCAATATGTTGCCTGGTATTGTAGCCTGGTCAATAATTAAATGTGATGTTAGGCTTTGCCATCTTACAATGTTTTATTAGAAGGGAAAATTAGTACCTGAGCTGGCAAAGAGAGGAAGGTTGAGGTCTAGAGCTGGTATCTCTTTACTGAGTAAGCACACATCAAAGGACTTCTGAAGTAGGTTGTGGGTGAGGATTTTGTTTTGGGAGAGGGAGAGCAAATCTTCTTTCAAAATCCCCAGAAGTGAGGAGAAAGAATATGCATTTTGCTGACACCAATCATTTAACTGCCGCAGCCAATAAATTCAACCAGAGCCAACAAGAGAAAAGAAGAAATAGCAAAAATGAATAGCAAAAGTCCAATCATTGCATAATCACTGCATTTATGCACGTGTACCTACCTATGTACACTCAGATATATTTGAGTTAGAGTTGTTTTCAGAACTCTTAAAAATAAATTACAGACTTGATAGAAAACCTTGTATTTGGGCTTTCAGAGCAGCCTGTTAATAAGCAAGGTTTTTCATTATTTATCAGAAGTAATTCAATGCTCTCTCTGTTCCTAGCCACTTTTCAAGGACAAGTCCTTCTGGGTGGCTTTACCGACTGATCCACAGCCCTCCATGGTTTCTGATGTGTGGTAGTAACTGCTGAAGACGCAAACTCCATGGTTTCCATCCTGCACATGGGAACAGCAGCTGCATTCAAAGCGTCTTGAGCTACATTAAAGCTGCCTTAACCACCCGTGTGGGAATTCCTTATCTCTGAGGACTTTAAAGCTCTAACAAAGCCATGATCAGGTAGGACCGATCTTGCCAGCATGTGCTAGGTCCATGGACATCACATGCCATTCACGAAAGATTTGCAAGAGGAAATTATTGACCCATGCTGGAGCTGGGACTGATCTGAACAAGATGGATTGCAAGGAGTCCTGGCCTTCTGGGTGGTTTGTGGACAGATGTGAGCACGGATCCATGGGGGCAACACATTAAGGAGCTGTTTCTGAGTACAGCCAGATTGGAGGAAATAGGAGGCGGCTGTTCTGTCCAATTATTGCTTCAAACTGTATATACTGTAGGGTGAATGAATGAAGTGGTACATTCCCACTCCAGATTTCTTATATGAAGAGTCAATTAGCAGTACTTACATAACTCTCGACCATTTCTTGGGTGAAAAAAATCGAATAATATACTGCCAGAAATGTGAGTGCAGCAGTTTGCTTCCTTTCCCACAACCACAGCTTTTTTGTAATGTTCTGGCTGCAAACAGGGATGTAGGAGCTTCAGGTTGCCCAGTGGGTTTTGTCTGAAAATCATGAAGAAATCTGGCTGTTTTCTGAAATCAACTCTTGCCTTAAGTACCTTAAATTAGTGCTCTGCTCAGCACTACGGTTTGATTGCATTTGTCAAGTGGAGAGCAAAAGGTGTCAGAGGGATACTAGAAAAAGCCACTGATAACACTTGACTCTAAGGGAGGCTGTAGATGAATAATATGTAAGATGATGGAATAAAACTAAAATAAAATAATTTCATAGTATTTGAGAACTGCCAGCTTCCATGAGTGCACTGCAAATCTTACAGCATTTCTTTTTTTTTTTCTGAATGTCCCAGGAAATACACAGTTCACTTTGACAGACACAAAGCTTTCATTGTTGCAAAGAAACAATGAAAAATATACATGAATATAAAGAAATGAATAGAAGAAGACAAACAAACTATACTTTCTCCAAACTTATTACTAACACATTCTCTTCTCTCCCCAGGAATTTTGTATTTATGGAGCTTGGCAGCTTGAAATATGTGATAGCAAATTAAAATGCTAGCTTGAAACTTTGCAGAAAGATGGAATTTATGGCAAATTAAACATGGTAAGTATTTTTACATATCTATTTAGGAAAGTTGGAGAATATGCTTATTTGGTTCAGCTAAAAGCCAAAATCTGAAAGCTAAACCAGCTGATGAAAGATAGATACTCAGCTTTAAAGTATGCAAAACGAAAACCTAGAAAACATAATCATGTTTTATTTAAATGCACACAAATACACTCGTTCTAATGAATAATATAAGTTCAGTGAAAATCATTTATTCTCAATACAACAGATGCTGAACTTGTGGACTTGATGAAGAAGATGTCGGTCGCTCATCCTCATAGCAGACTATCAGTTTCTGAATCTCAGCTTTTTTTAGCTGAGCCTTTTTTTTTTTTTTCCAGTGCTTTTGAACTTTCACATCTCCTGATACTTTTCTTACCCATATCTGAAACCCACAGTCCCAGAATGGCTGTATTTCTCCCTCGTAAAGGATAGGTAGCAATTAAAGTGTCATTAAGCTTCAGAGTTAAAATCCCCCTGAGTTAAAGGGGTCAGACCACCTCTTCCATGATAGTGTTAGATGCAGTAATGCACAAGATCAAATCTCCTCCAGAAGGTTTTCTTCATAAGAAGACAGACAAGACATCTTTTAAAGGAAGATAATTCTGAGAGAACTGATGAGGTCACTAAAGAAATACTGACACGGTGTATTAGCTAGGGCCAGTCTGATCTGACCTCTGCCTGTTCCATTGAATATTGTGGGATTGCTTTTAATATCGACTGTTCTTTTGGGAGCAGGAGGTCATGAGCTACATTTTTTCATGCGGTGTGTGAGTGGTTTGCAGATGACTGATGCCTGCTGATCTTTGGGGCTGCATGGATCACTTGTAGCAAGAGTCACAATGTGTGATTAAAAATACCTCTTGGATAGCTCAGGATTGCTATGGGGCAAAAGGTTATTAAACCTGACTGAGCTGGTACTGAAATGGTCTGTTAAGGCAACTGTGATGGAGCAGGTAAAGCCAAACAACCGCAGGGTGCATCTTAAATTTGCTCTGTTTGTCACCCTTAGAGCAGGTCTACATTCACATGGGCAGAGCAACCACATAGTAATCAGTCCTCTCCTTTTCTTCTGGAGAATCAGGGACACTCTGAGTGTCCATTTTGTATGACAGTGCCTTTTCCAGAGGAGTCCAAACACCTCACAGATTTTACCTTGCAAACCCAACACCTTTAAGATACTTTAACATTCATAACTTTTAACAGTCATACTTCTGTTAAAAAAAAAAAAAAAAGAGAGAGAGAGCGAGAGAAAGTTACTACCAGGTTTAATCACTGTATGATCAGGGAGGCAGCTTATCTGCGAGCTAAAGGACAACACACCTACTTCTCCCGGCCAGTAAATTTGGCACAAGAAAGCAAAAAGCCTTAGATGTGCCTCAGAATCATCCCTCCCTAAAGATCACAACAGCTATTGAAAACTGGTGAAAACTGGATGGTGGAACTAAGACCTAAATCTACCTATGAAGAAAAGCCAGTCTAGAGAGAATGTAGAAAGAGGAAGCATGGAGAAAAAAATTGACATTCTATGCTCCCTTTGGCTGAAGCTTCATGGCCCCAAAGTGTTGTCAGCAAGTTAAGCTGTCTTGGGGATCCTGGCTTTATTAATGTGTATGATCTTTATCACATTTTATGCCCTTTGGTGGACAACAGGGCTAGTGTCTCAGCCTGAGCGGCGGATAGAGCTCCAGAGCTCTTCTCTGGTAGGATAACTCACAGAGCTGGCTGCCCGGTTCCAGCCCATTCCGGTCTGTTTCTAACTACGGCAGCGAAACAATCCCTGTTGATAGAAACTATGATGTGTGAAGCCATGAACCACCAACTCCTGGCTGATCCTGAGGAGGAAACAGCAGCCTCTCTAACGAGCCTGAGGACCCAGCAAACCAAGCATTGCCAAATGGAAGGAGCGCAGTCCTTGCTACTCTTCCATGAAACACAGGCACGGAGCCATCCGTCTCTATCCAGACCAACCACTGCACCCTGCCAAGGATGAGCATGTCTGCATTCAGCTTTTAGTTTAGATGGGTAGTTCTCTTTTGAATTTGATCTCATGCTTGCTTCCACTTGCTATGGTTTGGCTCAAGTCACAGAGTGGTATTGGACCGCTGAACGTGTTTCTTTCCAGATGATGCTCAACTGGAAGATGGTGCAATAGTGCTCCAGGAGAGCAGCTAATGTGCTCCAAACATTGGTGGACCAGATGATCCATGGGATATAGCAAGAGCCAGTAAATGCCTTGAAATGACTACAATGCATTAAATGGATGCTCAGCACTGACAGTTTCACTTTACAAATCTGCTTCTTTTGGGCCACACTACTTGCAACAGTAAAGCATAGCCAAAGTCATCAAACCACATCACTCATTACCAGGAAACTCATCATTTGTTTTATAGGGTGACATTATGAAATGGTCTGATTACAAGATAATTTTCCCCGTATAGAGAGAAGAAGATCCCAGCTCGTCTAAATCAAAACACAAGTGCAACAATATAAGAGAACACATTTGTACTAGCTCAGAGCAGCTCATGATTTGTTCATCAGAGAAGCTCATGAGTATGGCAGGGACTCCAGAATCATATCCTGGCATATGCTAAACTATTTGATACTGCATCTTCTCTCTTATTTTTACCCAAGTTATCACAAAAGTAGCTGCACAGTTGCCCCTTTGTTCTACTCTGCATATCATTTGAAATTGCCAAGGACTTTCTAAAGGTTTCAGAGATTAGACAATTGGGTCTGGATGCTTCAGACTAGTGCTCTTGATGGATGAATGTGATAGAAAATGCAGGTTTCTGTAACTTACCAAATGGGGAATGGATGGGCTGGTGAACAAGGAGTTGAGCCAAAATATATGAGGTGGAAAGTTCATTATGGACCTGAAAGTCTTTCTGCCCCCCCGGCCCCCGACCAAGCTGTGACACCTCCATATGATCTGTTACAAAACAGAGTAGCAAAAACAATGTGTACAGTATACAGCTTGTATAAGATATTTTCTATGGTGAAATGTATAGCAGTACAGAATTACTTGCATTTTCTACACACACATCTTTTCTATCTGGGCCCTATAGCTTTGCAGTTCTTTTTTTTTGTAAAACTTAAGCTCCTGGATACACAGTATTATAGTTTCTAACCTTTGCTGCTAAAGAAGAAATCTTCAGATATGAACTTCCAAAAACTGATAAAAACAAACAAACAAACAAAAACCCTTTTTGGTAATAAGATTTTTAACTCAATGACATTAGGGATGGAAAGTGACTCATGATTTTGAATGTATGGAGCTGGCTCAGAATTACAGCTCAGAATTTAAATCAGCCCTTTCTTATATGATATTTCATCTATCTGCAAGTAGAAATACAGTTATTGCACGGGCACTCTTAAAATCTCTATGACACTTGACAGAAGTACAACTTGAACGCAACTGAGATCTGTCAAAAAATAAGAAAGGGGAAATTCAGAGGAAAAATTCAATTTCATTCTGTATGTGGTTCAAATCTGACCTGAGGTGTCAAACAGGCTGCGTAACAAAACCTACTATAATTCAGTAGAATGTCTATAGCCAGAAGGGGCCCACGGTGAAGGGAGATCGAAAAATTAATTCCATTCGCCTCTAAGGAAGAGGCAAATGTCACTGAGTTAGGAATAACAGAAAAGGGATCATTCAGTGAGGTCTCTCTGTACACTGTCTGATCAGTACGCAATAGGTGACACATCAGCATCTTCCCAACATCTGCTCTGAGTGAGAACAGATTTTATTAACAAATGTTGCATACACTAAATATCTAAATTAGATCCCACGTATTTTCTTATCACAAAGGTCTCCTTTATTGTGGTTAATGATGTTGTGACATTTAAAACATGTAAGCTATTTGGATATACTCTCCCAGGCTGAACGACTACAGCAGGTTGGTTGACTGCCAGAGCCTGAGGATTGAGAAGGGAGATCAGCGCCCACGTGGAGAAGTCAACCCATTTAGGATTTCAGGGCACCTCTGAAGAGCTCATCATGCACAACTTCTGCCCAGCACTTCATCTCTGGATCTCCATGAGTGTTGGACCAGTGCCCAAGACCAGAATCCCATCAGAGCATGCAATGCCGTGGGAATGTTAGAGGTGGCAAATACCCATTTCTCAAGTGACAGATTCTCTCAACAGACTTTCGTCATGTGAAAATTTTCCCTGGAAACCAGATTACATAAGGCAACTCTCTTCCCAGCTCACCAACTTTGCACCCAAAGGTTTTATTCCAGTTCCCAGCTATTTTTGGTCTGTCTATCTGCCTCAGAGGATTACCCAAGAGTGACCAACGCTAAATGCAGGAAGGTGCTCGTGATCTTGTGAGCAGGAGGGTGAAGTGCTCTCCAGGATGGAGGGGCTCTTCACAGGTCTGTTTGCACTGCCCATGCCATTCCAGCACCAGCCTGAAGATGCAATTCCCTAGCACCCTCATCCTCTTTACAACTTGCCTTTGAAACCCCTGATGAAGTGTTTTTCACTGGTGCTTATTCACACAAAACCTTGTTAGCATCCAGAAGTGAATCCAAAGAGAAAACGAGTTTAGGAAGAGTCGTATGTTAAGTATAGGGAAAGCTAGTTCACCCGGCTCCACTGCTAGCCCACACTTAGGTGCCTGGTTGGAGCAGTCTGTATCTCCCTCTGGAGATGGCCAAAGGCACCTACCTCTCCTCAGTGTCTGCAGAAGGAACTTCAGCCCTCACCCCAGGGACTGGGTCACTAAGCACTTAGAATACAGGAAAAAAAAAAGGAGCCTACATTAGGCAAGCTCAGTCCCATCCCTGGTACTTATATATTATGAAACAACTTTTCATTATATGATCACATATATATATATATATATATGTATGTATGTATGCATGTATGTATGCATATATATATATTTTTTTTCTCTCTCTCCCTAGAGGCCTGCTGCTTCATTTAGGACACAGCATGGTCTATCACTGAGGATGAGGCGAGGCTGAGTAATTTAGGAGAGTCATGCCTGCCGTAACCAGGAAGCCTGACACGAGTGTGGCAGAGAGGTGCTGGAAGAGCAAAATGGTTTCATACTTTGGTCAAAGTAGCTCCATAGACAGCAGGACAAGAGCTGCTGTTTTGTCTTACAAAAGTTTGCAATTTGGATTTTTTTCCTGTCTTGTACCAGGATGGCAAGAAATGTTACTGAAAACCTTTGCCAACTGAGAGTTTGAACACTTCTTCCTTCACCCAGCTACTAAATAAATAAATAAAATCAGTATTTCAATAGCAGCTTGGATTTTAACTGTGCTAGAAATGAAACACACTTTCCAAACAGAAAAATCAGTTTCAATCAAAATGGAGAGTAAGCTTCTCATTTGAAGTTGTCACAAACGGATGTTTTAACCATTCATATAATTTCTTTTGGAAGTGGAAATCTGCTAACAAAGTCCTCTTTTACAGAAAGACTCCATTTTAGCTATCTAATATTTTCCCGACCTTGACACACTTTTTAACTGCTTTTAAGCAGTCCTGATTAGGCCTTGTGAAAGCCGTTGTGGAGACCCATACCCCGTCCATACCTCTGCCACCAGATTCCCATGTGATTCCTGACACATCACTTAAACTACCACCCTGACATAGAATACGTTTTCTTCTTTCTCCGTGTTGAAATCAAGACGAAATTCTGGAATCTGATTTGGAGCAATACTGAACACTCACTAGTTGAACTCAATTTTCAGCAACACTTAAACTATGTGTTGCGTTGTATAATAATTTGAAAAATCAGGTTCTAGATGTCTCAAGTTATGTTGCTAAATAGGGCGGACACTTTTGATCTTAATCTCTCCTGTACTGCAGCTCCTCATCTAAAAAATGGTCATAATAGCATCTTCTCAAAGAGGTGTTTAGAAAAATGACATTTGTGAAGGTCTCTGATAATATACAGATAGTAGCAAGTGCATTAAAAACATCCATGAGGAAATTAATAATTTTGTCTTCAAAGTGGCATTTGAATAGTACTCAGCAATAGTGTGCAGCTTTTATACATGGCTTTTTGGCTACAATTCATATTCAGTATTTCAATACCAGTCAAACAGCAAAGTATGAAAGTTTTGCTAAGTGACATTTTTCTATATTCAAATGAAAACTGATTTGGCAAAGAAATTACATGATACTAATTATGCTTTGTGCATATAAATCAGCTGTGAAATAATTTGAAACTCTTGTGTATTTGGGAACTTTATCAATGAGGCAGAATAATTATCAACAAACTTCCATTAAGCCTCACTATAAAATGATCTCATTATTAAATATGAACACATTTCTGCACTTCAAAGTCAAAACGACTCCCCAGCGGACTGGGCAGATATCAAGGCTTGCATGCATCAATGTGCATATCTCAAAAAAAATTAATTATAATTATTTTGTGTTTAAAATAGGAATTTTCTTTACCTTTTATCATGGCAAGAGACTCCTGTGACCTAGAAACAAAGTTAAGCTTGGTCAAATGTAACATGGCACTCCAATAGCCAGTCTAAATATAATGTCAATAAACATAAAACCAGCACTGATACAATCCGCAGTAATGCAGAGATTCTTAATAAGTATGGAATATTTTATCTTCCCAAATACCAAACTGCGTATAGATCAAGCGATAAAAGACATCAATTTTGCACTTCGATCTGGTCCAGTAAACACTGATAATAGATCTTGCAAGACAGGCTGAAAAAAAGTCTATTACTGAACATCACCAATGAAATGTTAAATTAAAAGTTCCTATAAACAGATTCAGAAGACAAATAACTATCTCTTGCACAACTCTTTTCAGCAGAGACTCTGAACGCATTTTGCAAAGAAAGTAAATACCCTTCTCATTTTACGCTCAAGAAAACAGGCACACGTGAGTGAAGCGAGGGGCTGCTGCAACTCGGCAGAAGCCCATATATTTTAATCCTAAATTTTCTCCTCACTCATAAGTAATTCCATATATTTCATGTCTCTTAATGAACCCAAACCTTCGGCACCTGCCTTCTTCTGATCACAAGTCACCCAAAGGCGAGCAAGAAAGCCTGGGGCCAGGCTCTGCAGGCAGCTTTGCAAAGCAGAACTTAGCTGGCCAGGAAGGGCAATGCAGAAGAGCTTCTTCATGGAAAATAAACCAAGGATCAGGATAGGCATCCTAGGTGAAAGAGGGAGGTGACCTTGCGTGTGTCGTGCCTCCCTGTGTGGGCATTCCTCAGGCTGGATACAGGCATCCTCCCTTTGCAGAGGATGCCCGGGAAGGACGGCTGGGTGCAGCTGGGACACGCAGGGACAGGAGGAAGATGTTGGGCATAGAGGCAGAGGGTCACACATGAACTTGTGTGGAGTCCCTGGGATAACATTTGCTCCTATAATGTTTGAGGATTTATTACTTGTTGAAGAAGAGGTATCCCCCTTTCAGGATAGAGCCTGTGGATATAGGAAACAGAGAAAGGGGAAGGTGGCTTAGGTAGGTGTTTGTAACCCTTCCATTGGGTCTCCCTCAAAATCAGCACCTCCTTTCTCCTTACTGAAGGAATGTTGGGCTTCTCCTGACTAGCTAGGGAAGGAGCCACTGCATTTCAGTCCAGGAAGCTGGACTCTTAGCTGCATGGATCCAGCACTCTTTCCGAATACAAACTCCGCTAATATTTAGGAATCCTTCACTGCACAGCACACCTGCAGATACCCCAGAAAACACAAGTAGTTGTGTTATCTGTGTGCACATACCCTGATCATCTCCTACTCTCCCTTGCAAAGCCAGGTTACATCTAAGCCCCGGAGAGGACGGATGTCTGCTCCGCATCTTTGGCTGCAAACTCAGCAGGGGAGAGAGTGTCACCAAACATATTTTTGGATATAAAGGATCTCACAAGCCAAGCAGCAGTGACAGCTGTGAACAGAGTTTCTCACTAGACCTGTTGGAATCCTAGGAGGAAGAAAGGTGAGGGCCGAAGATGGTGTTGAGGCCTCTCTTTTTTTTGTACGTGTGTGTGTGTGAGAGAGATTTTTGCCCAGCTCCAGCAGTAAAAGCATTCTTGACTGTTCACAGTGAAACTGTTCCTACGTAAAATTCCCCTCTTACACCTTCTGCAGAAAAGAACAGGAGTAACTCTTGTAAAGTTGAAAAATGGAAGCTGTTATAAATAGCCATTTGAAATCAAATACGGGTGCACGCTAACACTTCCTTATAGATAAATTTCACCTAGTATTTCCCAGCTGTCTGTCCGTGTTCACTTGAGGGAGTTTCAGAGCAGTGTTTCATCGAAAGGCAACACGTGCGTAGGGACAAGGAGGTTTCTGATGCAGGGGCTTCGTGCTACATAAATCACCACTGAAGTGAAGCCATTCTAAAGTAGTTCTGCTTCTTTACCTAGCTCAGTAGTCCTTGCAGACTCTTGCTATGACAAATATTAGGAATTATATTATGCCTCGGACAGATAGAAGGTGGAATGAAATGAATGTCTTTGTTTTCTGGATTTAAATCCATGGGCCCTTTGGGGGAGGAAAAAAAAAAAAAAAAAAAAAGCCAAACTGGGAGTGAATGAACCATCACTTTGGTATCCAGCAGTCTGTTTTGGAGTTAGCATACCAAAACTCAGGGAACAACAGAAGCATAGTGTACTTATTTATTTTCAGACTCCACCTCCTCCTTCAAGTGGAAGCAAGCTTTATGTATTCCAAAACACATTTAAGTGGTGAAGGCAAGTTTGTTCACCAGCTGTTGTGCAAGCCCTGACACATTAATGATACTTATTATAACATATCACAGTAATAGGAACCAGCATCACTGCCAGTGGGAGAACAGCCTTTTTATCTTCTTTGCACATTAGTCAGAGATTTAGCTTCAGATTTTCTTGTGGCATAGCAGATGTCTTCAAAACTATATGTATTTCCATAGCACAAAGACCTGGTGCGAAGTAGCATAGGGTAGGTCTGTTACAACCTTTGATAATGTATAATAGCCTTATTGCTGATCCAACCAAGACAGAAGCCTGTTTGTTTTTTTTACCACTATGCCTTCCTGACATGGAGCATCCAGTGTTTCCAAAGAGGAGGAGGAGGTTGGGGGAAACCTTCCTCCCGCAGGTCAAGAGTTGTTCAGGTTGCCATGCCAAGGTTCCTGCCTGCCTCCCTTTAGGAATCAGTGCTCTCTTACTGAGGCCAGTGGAGGGAAAAGGGGGAACTGCTGGAAAAGGGACATCGCGTTAGATCTGGAGCCTACTCAGTGAGTGGAAAGCTTCCAAATGAGTGCAAGAGGCTGTTGCGCTGACCTAGGAGAAACAGGGAATGGGCCGAGGACAAGGAGGAGGAAGGAGTATGTAAAGATGAAGGTGTGAAAAAAACAAGCAGATAACGATGGTGTTAATGTCTCAGCTCTGCTGTGGATCTGTGTGCGTGCCTGGACATCAGGACTGTCGGTGTCACTTCTCTGACTGCAGTTCCAGTGCACTATATTGTACTTGCCTACCATTACTGCTATGATACCTGAGTTACTTGTGTTAACACTGGAGCTTCATATGTTTTGGTCCCAGGGTAGCAGTCTGTTTTGTAGGCAGTTTGGGGCAGGGGTCTCCCTCAGCCAGTGCCCAATGCATCTGTTCTTGTGGTGAATACAGAAGAGGTGGCCCAGATTATGCCCACATTATCCTGATTTGAAGAAACGCAGATGAGTGAATATGAATGAGGTTCTGCAACACGAAGGGTACCTGTGTCAGAAAATAAATATTGCATTTCTGTGCAAACAGATCTTAAGAGAGAGGCTGTATCCCTGTGAATACACCAGCCATTATGGTCCTAGGCTCTGTGGTGGGAAAAGGAGAGGAAATGTTGCCAAGTTAAAGCCACCAGAGCCAGAAGATTTGTCTCTAATGTGACAGATATATCCTCTGGATGTATTGGGGGATTCCAGGCTGGTCCCATTCCGCTATTCAGATTGTACTTTTGTCTACTTGTGCAGAGAGCAACAAAGCTCTGTAGATGCTCTCCACGCCCTTAGGCAGTGCTGAGGGATCCATTACAGGTCTGTAAGCCCACTTTCATAAATATGCCATTTCCTGACCCAAAAGAACAGCTAAAAGGGATTTAACATTTCCAGAAAGTGCTTTGTGCTCCAAACATGCTCTCCCAAGTCAAGCATCTGGGTCTCCCAAAGATAACCTACCGCCCCACAGATGGACCCAACTTTGATCAAAACAGGTACCTTCGCTCCTTCAGGCTTCAAAGAATTCACTTTGGAGGCATCTTACACTTCCACTGTGCAGGTCTAGACCTTGGCAGCTGCAACACTTACACTTTAAGCACTTAATTTCATTACTGAGCCTAGCCCAAGGCACTTCTGTTAAGACTGTGTTCTTTGCCGTGTAAGAATTGATCTGAGATCTACCTTCCTATCTTTGAGTAAATGTAATTGTGATTTAAAACCAATTGAGGTTAGCCAATTTAGCAGCATTAAAGCTCTTTGAGGATGGAAGGTCCATTACTTTAACATCCCACAGCTGAAGCTCCCTTCTGGTTGTTTGTTGACCTATAAAGCCGTGACATAAATGCATCCCTGACATGAAGAGAACGGAGAGGCAGGTATGACATTTCTCCCCGAGGCAGCTACTGCTGCATCAATTATCTTATCCACATGAGAAGTGGCCTAGAGGCACCTAATCACTCCTTAATTTACTTAGAGCCGACCAAAAACAGACCAGTCAGCACCTGCACTTGGTGCTCTGTCCCCAAGCATCCCCTGTGCTGAGCACTGGAAGTCATTATCAGATGCGCTAACAACCCCTTGCACAACAATGGACTGAATAATTGGGTTGCGTCATCATTCCTACCACCTGGCATGGCTTTATAACCAAGAAACCCTGCTACAGAATACAATATTTGGAAAAAAGTAATCTCACCTCCACCAAAAACACTGTCCCATAAAGGTTGGTAATATTTCTTCTGGTCTTGAATTAAGCTGTAATCTACCTCACCCTATGAACCCTGATGTGAGTGTGCAGATTATGTTACTAAACCAAATTGGAAAGGGGACTAGGAGGAGGGAGATTAAAATTCAAGCGGTGGTTAAAGCAAAGAGCTGTAGGAGAAAGTAAAGACATAGAGACACTCTCCCTCCCCCTTACACACCCCTTTTCTAATTACATTGCACTAATCCACTCAATTAAGAGTGATGAATTTTATGATGAAAAGCATAATGAACCCGTTAAGCACAAAACAAGTATTGGCATAAGCCCTTTTCACCCCAGGAGCTGAATTAGATCAGGAGGGTTACAGTAATTCCCTAATAAAGGGAGCTGGAGATGGAACAACGTGCTGGTGCTGAGGGCTCACTCCTCTATTAAACCAAAGGTCAAACTGGGCCAGTAGTGTTTATCCCTCATTGCTACTTAATGACCATGTTGCATTGACATTTCCAGGAATCTTTATCAGCCTCATCCCACAGGACTCCTCTACAAATCTGTTAAGCAGTTGCTCATTGCTCTTCAATTCACAGACTCGCTTGAAAGTTTTAGCCAGAAACCACAAGAAGAGAGGAGTTTGGGACAAAACGACTGCCCATGAGCCCCACACAGGCTGTGCTAACGGGCTGCTCGCGCCGCGCGCCGCGTTTCCATCGTGTCCGTGCGGTGTTCCCGTGCCATCCGCTGCCTCAGTGCGGCTCTTCGTGACGCTGTGTTAAATAGGGCCATAATCTGCAGCCGCTTCCATCCTTCCCGATGCCGGCCGGGGTCTCTTAGCAACGGTTGTTAGGGGCAACACCAGCATCCTGCATCTTTCCTCGGATTCAGCGGCAAGCGGGCTCCAGCGTGTGCGTGGAGGATACGGAGCCTCCCTTCCCCCTCCTGTAAATCCCAGTTACTCACAGGCTGGTGCCACGGGATTATCAGAAACACCCATTTAGCCCCATCCGCACAGCTCCTCCAGCAGCCACCGCACACCATGCCAGGCTGCAAAGCGCAGCCACAAGCTTAATGCAACGTTAATTTTTTATTCCCACTGTATTCTGATGCCATCCCCTAATTGCTCCGCTGCCTGTCCACTGAGAGGAATTGCTGCAATTCGTCTGGTTTTGCAGGATGCTGTTTCTTTTAGCCAGGACTCATTTGGTCCATCTGACCCAGCACTGTTGAGATCTTTTAGGATCTTTGATGGGTCTTCTGGGTTACAGAAGGTAAAAAAAAAAAAAATGGTGAAACCCTGACTGAAAAAGTAATGGGGATCCTCTGCCAATCAAACCCAAGTGCATATTGAGCAGTGCCGGCTTTAATGATGACATCTGTGATATGGGCTGAGAAGGGTATTGGGCTGCCTTGTTCCCTGGGGAATATATGAATATTTCATCTCAAATCAATTACTGAGTTGCTATTCCCACCGCTGTCCTTAAGGCTGTCAGCCAGCTCACTCTAAAACCCTCCTTCTGAGGCAGTTGACATCTCAGCCTTAAAATAAAATTTTTATAAAAGCCGTGTTGTCTGAAATTTGGCATTAAAAGGGCTTACCCTGGAATTACATTGCAGTGTTTTGATAAATTAAAAATTTTTCTTCTTAAAAAAAATCCCAGTGATTTTCACATACCTTTTTTTTCTCATTTGCATTTAAATTACTTCATTAGGTGGCATGCCATTTTTCCCGCGTTCTATTTGTCTTCCAGGAACAATTTATCCCTTCTCTCTTTTAAGCTGGTAAAATCTTCAAGTTAAGCCTGAGCCCCATGTTGGAGCGATGTTACGATTCCACCCAAAAAGAGCAAGACGTGTCAAAGTTACGGGTGACACTCTTTTCATTGCAAGCAGTTGCACAGCTGTCAGATCAGTACAGGAGATGAAATATTATTTGCCATAATACTTTGGCATTGTCAGCTGATTTATGGATCTTATGTCAGAGTTAGATTTGAATTTCCTTGTTTATGCTACAGCTGAATTGCACCTGTCTTGTTGCTGCCCCCCATGAGAGCCAGCCAGGTATTTCAAGCTTATATAACATTTGCTGGTCAAGGTGTTATTCTCTATACTTAAAATTAGCAATCTCAATTGATTCAAGGCCCTTCTGTGTCAACCAATCTAGGAATCTTGATCAAACCTTCAGCCCAAAATCTTCACAACATTCAGATGCTTCTTAGGTCAGAACCTTGCCAACTGGTGGTAGAGCTCTATAACGTAGATGTTACAAGGTAGGTCTGAGCCAGTCATTTGATCCCTCCTCTGAGTTGATGGAAAGGATGAGATCCAGCAACTCACCCTTTGCATTTGGAAAATGAGAAAATCTTCCTTTTCTCCCAATGTTTTTTTTGTACCGTTAAGAACCTCAGCTCTTTTAGGAGGGTGCTATGGCTTGGGTGAGCTTGTACAGCACCTAGCGTGACACAGACTTCTCCTGGAAAGGATTTCTGTGTGCCATGAGCACAGACCCTTTGACCCTCATGGTACCACAGACCTCTTGCAAAGGAGGTGAGGAATTAGCTGAGGGGGAAAAAAAAATAAAAACAAAATCACCTTGCTTCTGCAGGAAACTTCTGACTCATGAAGTGACATCATGAGGTGATGAGAACAGTAGAATCAGCTTTTTTAGCCCTTTTTCCCTGCCCCTGAAAATTATGATCACCTGGAGACACTGACTTCACTTCTGGGAGAATGGAGTTATTTATAAGATGCCTGGTTATTTATAAGATGCTCGCAGATTTGTTCAGCTCTCTAAATGCAAAGCCCTTGAAGTCCTAGGGAAATAACAGAATGGGAAGAAGGAGATAAACAACAAGAAAGGAGAGAGAAGGAACAAACTAAAAAAAAATGTAGGACGAAGAAATACTATAGTTCATTAAAAAAGTTCACTTACCAGCACAATGACATGGTTGAAACCAGTTAGATTAATCGCAGAAAGATGCCAGGGCTGGATGAGTCATTTAACAGCTTTGTAAGGAGACCCCCTGGCTCAGCTACTCTACCCCAGAGCACCCGTCTGCAGAACCTGTGTCAAGATGCCTGCAGCATCACCAAGTTTTGGGGGAATTAAAAGCCCATACAGTAAAATGAAGCTTGAATTAGACTGTAAGGATGCAGTTTTCTGCAGCTGCTAGATATGAATAGGTCTGAGAAGACAATAGTTGAGAGAGCATTACGGTTATTGGTATCCTCAGAGCTAACAGGAACAACTTCTTTGGTACTTCTGCGTGGGCGCTCTTTCTGTAGACCCGCATATGCTCCCAGATGTATTTGACTTCTTGCATTTTACATGAAAAAAACAGCCTTCAGGAAAATGCTAGCTGTAGGTTTGCATTAGCAGTAGAACAGATACCATTTCTTTTGTGACTGGAACTAATGCAATCTACAAGAAAATCAATGCAGGTTCACAAGGAAATAACTAGACAGTTCAGAGAGCGCACTGCAGTCGAACAGAGACACGGTCTGCTAACACTGAAAAATGCTCAACAGCCATGCTTTTGATCTTGCTTCCTTCACATTACAGCCAAGCCTGCCAGACTAGGGCATCACAGAAGCTTCCAAACATATCAATCTTGCACTCATTTTTACTGTCTGCTCTGATGCTTGCATTATGAAGACTGATCTGATTACTCAGTGCTGGATGCAGAAGTAGCATTCTCCTTACGTTCATGCAGATTATGAACATTAAAAAAAATACTGGCAGGTAACAGGCTAATTATTCTAAGATTTTTTTTTTTCTCCTTACGAAGGAGAGTTCTACATCTCAATTCCAAGACACATTAAAGCATCTCTTTTAATCTGTAAATCCGAACTTCTTTTAGGCAAGTTAGTGTGTGAGTACTAAAGCATTTTTTTCATGCTCATTTGAAATCCATTGTGTTTTTCTTCAGCTTAAAAAGGCTCTAAATCAATCACCTCATGATGCCTAGTCTTTATGGAAGAAGCAAAAAGTAACTGGTCCTAAACCAGCAGAGAGAGGGTGGTAGGAATGCACAAGTCCCAAACCATGGAATTCCTGTTCCCTCCTGTCCAGGACTAGAGGCACTTGGCGAGGTTCCTCTGGTAGTGATTGCTCCTAGCAAAAGACTAATCCCTATCTCCTACTCCAGCTCTGCTGCTTCTCTCACTCTGTTGCCTGGGCTTTATTAATAGGGAGGGTGAGGACAAGAAATCCTTGAGAAAGATGTAAAGTGTGGGAGGAGAGGACAACTTTTCTTGGAGTTGAAAGGAAAAGGAGACACGTGGAGACTGGAGAAAGCAGAGAGAGCTAGGATTAGCTGAGGAGCTGAAGAAGGATGTCTATCCAGACAGATTATCAGAAAGGACTCAAGGAAGAGAAGACTCTGAGATTGGATATGATGTTTAGTGAGAGAAAATAGGAATGAGGGTCAGTGGGACAGAGGAGTAGGGCTAGGAGCACATACCAGCTGGGCAGGGAGACAGCAGGGGAAGACTGTTTAGACTAATGACTCTGGATGAACACCAAAGCTCGAAGCATTTCCTAACTTCCAAGTGCGTGACAGCGCTGCTTAATATTGCTCTTTTAATTTTTTTCTAATTACTATATTAAAAGCCAAAGAACAAGAGAGTATCTTGAGGCAATAGCAAAATCTCTTGCATAAATCTCCCAGGATTTGTTGCAGGAAGCTGTAGTTAATAGTATGATTACTGATGTGCAATGACGGGTCAACAGCAGGGCAAGAATCGGAGCATGTTGGGGACTGTGCAGACGGCTTGCTGCCATATGCCACCCCAGCAGACTTGGTATCTAGGGCAGCTAATGGCAGCAGGTTCATCAGCAGGCTATTGGAGATGTGCGGATATACGGACTCAGCCCCAAGCCTGTTGGCTCAGAGAGACAAAATTGCAGTAACGTGGACTGTCCCAAAGGGATAGCGGGTCAGGTCCTCTCTGCAGCGCACCACGAAACACTTATATTCCTGTAGCACGTATAGCTTGATCTGAGTGGATTGCTTTTGCTTGGAAACACACAGCAAGGGAAGTCTCTTCAATTGTGTAAGTGGAAAAATATTTGCTGACTGTGATTTTGCAAAATACAGTAGAAAACACTAACGCAGAAAGAAAAGCCCCCATACCTCTGCCTACAAAATGCCTGGCAGAGAAGCCTTTATATCTAAGAGCAGAATGTGACAGACTAATCAATTCTTCTTTGCAGTTACCAGAACTACAACGAAGATGCAGCTGACATTGAACATATTAATAGCACACTAAAATAAAAATGGGTAATTTTTTTTTTCCAATTGGAACAGCACTTGACTAAGCAGTTTGTAAGATAGAATAAGACAAGAACTGGATTTAAAAATGCCTGGGAGATAAAGTCCTGTGATTTGTTTTTCATTGAGTTATTTTCCTCTGATTTTCTCTGAAAACTGAGTCATTTTCCTGATGGAAGTCCTGATTGTCACCAGGAAAAGAAACTCTGGAGCAGCATCTGTCAGAGTCCAGCTGGGCTTCCCTAACCCCAAACACAAGGTTTATAAATACGGTCTCATGCTTCCACCTGCACATTTACACCACTGCACAAATGAATGGTCTGAGCACAGACAACTTCAAAATTCTTCCTGGTTTTGGGAACAAGCCATGAGCATTGACACAGTGACATACCGAGGACATGCTAGTACCTGAAACAGGGCTTAAAAACTAGACAGAGATTATCTAAGCATTATTAACTAAGCATTACAGATTTTACTCCGTGGGGTAGAGTTTGATTTGTAACCCGAACCCAGGATAAATTTAAACTCACAGAATTACCTGAGGTAACTTTAGACTAGCTAGAGATAAAAGAGCATATCAGCAAGGCCAGCTGCATGAATATCTACCTATGCTCTACACAAATCTTCACCAGGAGGCATTTATGGCTCCCGCTAAGCTGTGAGATCCCACAGTATTATTATTATCATAACAAAACTTGTTAGTATCAAGCTAGCCAAGAGATGCGCTTGACCTATAGTCATATCTTTCACAGCACAAAGGTTATGACCTCAAACCAGAAACACTTGATTTTACGTAATATAAAAAAAAAAAAAGAACTGTTTTTGGTTCTGAGTCAAAGGGTGCAATGACCCCAAAGGGATGCAAATGCATTAAAGCAAATTTGAAACTCAAGTTTAATTGAGAGACAGAAGTGGCGGTAAGAAGATATAGGTGCCTTCTAGCAGGTACAGCTTCAGCAACAGCATTTTAAGTAAATCCACTTCAAAGGCTGAAATTGCAGGCTGAAAACAGCAGCAGCTATTGATCTGGGTTTAAACCAAAAACTGGGAGTTTTCATAGCTGATGAAAGAACTGAAAAGTTTCACTCTCGCGTGGAACCTTCGTCTCCCTGCCAACCTCGCGCCAAGTTTATACCTGTGCAAAGTCTGCCATGAAACCCATCTGACCCTCAGTGTAGGTGCTTTGGACATGCATACCATACCAGGCGCACTAAGCCCCACTCTTGGGGTCTAGCTGGTTCCTCACTATGGCAGGAATAAACATGATTAACTGATGCTACAAAAAGCAGTTTCATTCATCTATCGTATGAGGAAAGA
>VZSV01000034.1:5798735-5846018 GCA_013398735.1 Nothocercus julius
CCTTTGAAGGAGGGTAAATTGTTAACTGTCCCATATACAAAACCAAAGATTAGAGAGGAAGAAAAATAGAAATGTACTGTACAGTGTCCCTATTATTTTAAGTAGAGAAATCATTATTTAGACTGATAAATCCTGGTTGCTCTGAAAGGAGGAAGTAACAACAAGAAAATGAGAGAGGAAAGGTGAGATGCAACCCAAACAAATCAGAAAATGGTTCTTATAGTGATCACTTGGTGAAAAACATATTCAGTTTAATGAAATCAGTAGCTGCTCCTTCCTCTAAAAAACTTTGTCTGTATAAAAACACTGAACTAGTTCAATGGCACCAATTTAGGTCAAAGTATATAAACCCTCTAATGTGTATCCACTTAGGTCACATAAAGACACTTTTTCCCAAATATGAGAATTCAAAAAGGAGAATAAGTAATTTGCTATATAGCTGCATTCACTCTCAAAGTTATCTTGGTAGCAAGACTTAGGTTAAACTTCCTTTCCCTAAACCTAGGTAGTTAAAAAATTACAGAAGAAAACTTAAAACAGTACAAAGCCTGGACCATGACTAAAGACAGAGTTTTCTTCTAATTCTTGCGATGTCAATTCTGACAGTGTTAGTATGTACAGTTTTAAACTATGGTGATTCAGAGGAGAATATATATTCTATTTAGTAGTCCCAAAGGGAAGTTCATAATTCCTGACAAATGGGTTGCGCTTAGGCAGTAGCCACATTAACCATCCAAACTACATCCACTTACAGATGGAAGTGGGACTCTTCACTTTACTGCAGTAATTTAGAGAAGATTTTAAGAGCTATTTTCAGGATGCAGGATTCACCTTGCATTGCAGTTGCAGCAGTTAAGTATCCCACACTGTAAAGCAGTCTTATCCTCTAGCTTTGTCTTATAGCTCTCACTCATGTAAGAGGGTTGTCCCATCAGCTGATGGAGGTTATTTGCAGAAATAAGAACGATCCTTGTGAGAATAGCAGCTGAATGAGGCCCCAGCACATTTACAGGCGAAGATTATTGCTTAATGTGCAGAACTCTATCTTTGAGGCTTGGGAAAAACAGAATAAATAATGTATCCCTGAACCAAAATCTTATTTTCAGCCCAAGAACCACTAAACTGTTTCATAAGACTCTCTAGGATTATAACAAGTATGGTTCAGAATACATCCCAGGGATGCTTCCTTCCAAATAAATGGGCCAGATGAACATGCTGTGCCACACTCCAATTCATAAAGAGAACCAGAGGGCAGACTGTAAACAGAAGGAAATTGCAAGAAGGCCAATAAAAAGCAATTCTGATCTCATACCATCAGCCGGACTAGGCAATGGGGATAAATAAAGTCACAGACTTCTGTATTTATGAATCCTTATTGTTGCTAAGCTCTCCTCAGAACAAAAATGACTCTGGAAGGGAGGCAGTTGTACTCCTTTCAAATGGCAATGTTTAAGAAAGGAGAACCATATGGTTTTGAGTTGCCTCAATTGTGGCAGCCAGGAAACTAATCTGCAGATTTATTAGAGCTGGCATACATAACAGAGTAGCAATGCTCCTTTCATTTGCTGCCAAAGAAACCCTCTGCAGTGTAGGGCTTTACCTTGAACGGAGATTGCTTAGTGGGCATATGCGCCTTATTTCTGCAAATGGGAGTGGAAGAGAGTCAATTTGCAAATCAGATTGGAGCTCTCTTCCTCCTGCTGCTTCAATTTACTATGCAGACTTTATTTGTAGTAGAAGGAGCCTGGATTTCTGCCTCTTTTCCTCTAGTGAACTTGTTCTCCTGATTCGAGCCCTCTAAATGAGAAGAATATGAAGACAAGGAGAAACCAGTTACAGCGTTGTCATTGACCAGACTAAAGTTACTGTAAGTACTTTACCTAATGCTGTGAGCAACTGCTAGAAGGCTCCTAGCTATTATAATTTAGCATCCCGGAAACCCTGATTTTACTTTAAAAGATCATACAAAAATGCAGAATGGCAGACTAGAGTCAGGAGACTAGCAAAGGTATATAATCATGTCAGAGTGATTTTTTTTTTTTGGGGGGGGGTGGCGCACAGTATAAAGTGCAATAAGAAATTCTCAAGTTTCCTTTGGACATATTCAAAGAAGGATTTATAGAGTTCCCTGGGGTTTACCCAGAAAGAGGAATCAAAGTCTTGACTTCTGAAGAGAGACAAAGTGGCAGGGGATGATGGATAGATGAACTGCAACCCCTCACAAGTGCAAATGCAAACACGATTGGGATTTGGAATCAGCCCAGCTCGCCCGGGGAACATGCAGTGCCACATCTGAGGTCTGCAGCAGGGCACTGGGAATTTCAGGGAGAGATATGCTAGAGCAATGTTAAATCTATTTCGAAGATTTACTATAGGCAACAACTAGAGACACCATAAAATTTACATACTTTATCTAGGAAGTTAGTCATGAAAACCTCATCCACTTATTTTAAAGTAGATACAGCACTGGTTTATTTTCTTCAGCAAACAGATCAATGGCTCATCCTACTATCTTCACTACGCTCAGCACCAGATATGTCCAAGAAAGGTAGGAATGGCCACATGAGGACAGTTCTGTAACATGCCTCTGACCAACACATATTCACGACCAATTTCTAAGAATACATGTTTAGAAACACCAGTGTATCTCGTTATAGCAGTAACTTTTAAATACAAGACTCCATCTGCCTTTAATGCTAATCAGCAGCAGTCTGCAATGAATTAGGGGAATAAATCATCATGATTTTAAATGTTAACATTTCCATCTCCCTTTACTAGATGATTCCTCCAGGAAACTAAGCATTACTCCAAGCACAAAAATATTATTGAAGAAGTGAAGCTGTCTCCTGAAGGCTGTGCAAAATGTGAAGATCGATCTCAAATCAATGCAGTATAAATCCAGCGCTGTCAGGTCAGCGCAAAGGCGGCCTAAACTGCAGAGACTCCCACAGGTCACCAACCATGCTGTAACCTTATTTTCATACATCTCTGACGAAATAGGTCAGAAAATGGTTCCCTTCAGCTGGCAGCTCTGATATCCAAAATACCCTTCTTAATACATGTAAGAGAACAGAAATATATTATCAGAAGGAAAAACAGGGGAGTGAAAATATTCAGGAGGTGCTTGAAACTAGAGGGTCCATGGTTCAAGCAGGTGTAAAGGGATGCTTTGCTTTTTACCTGCCAGAGCTGTGCCATGCAATCTGCATAACAATACAAAACAGTCATAAACAAATATTCTGGTTTTCCTTGTAAGGTATTAGGTGTGCAGCACCAAAGGGCTAGACCAAGTCCTTCAGGTAACACTGGCACAGAGCTAAGGAGGAGTTGTTGGGCTGCAAAAGCACAGCAGAGGCTACCTGTAGAGATGGCATGCCTGATACAGCAGTGTGGCTCAGCACTGGGTGACCCCAACATAGGACATCCATGGCACAGACCCGAATGTACGGAAAAACTTCTTGATTGTGAGGTGACTGAGTCTTGGCACAAGTTGCCAAGACAAGTTGTGAGTCTCCATCACTGGAGATACTAAAAAGCTCTCTGGATAGGGTCCTGAGCAACACGTTGGAGCAGGGGTGCTGAAGTAGGTGATCTGCAGAGGTCCCTTCCAACACCAACTCTTCTGTGATTGTGTGGGCAAGGGCTGCGGTGCCTTCAACCTCTGCCCTTGCTGGGAACATGCTTCAGGGTTGGTACCTCAGCAGGATTCACTCCCTATTCTGCAAAAGGCTGCGGGAAAGAGGACAGAGGCATCTTTACACCTGGAGAATCCGGTTGCATTGGCCATAGGTGCAGCTGTTGGTATTTTTCCTTCTAACTACTGGAAGAGGAAATAATGCATGTATAAGCACATACAGACAATGAAAAATTAATTACATGGAAATAGTACTGCATTTTACAACCTTAACTTATCGCTTTGGTACAGCTGGCAATAAAAATACTTCATTTTTAAATAAGTATCTACACACACACACATATATTAGTCTATATATTTGCGCCACTGAACTCAAGTGCCATAAGGGAAGATTTCAATCATCTGCCTCATGAAATTAATGTGTCTTTGATCATAGAAATGATTTTATTTCAAGAGGTGATTTTTTGAAAGCAAGTATCTATAACACTCATAAGCAACATATGTCTGAATTTGTCTGCAATTTCAGCTCTGAACGTTAGGAATGCCAAACGATACAAAAAGACCCCAGATATCTGTCAAAGTAATTCTGCCTGCTGTGCAGAAAAAGAGAAGCAGGAAATAGTGAGTTATATCTGTACCACAGGGCTGAAGCCACTGCTAGCACATATGAAGCAGCATATGTGCTAGCAGTGGCTCGACAGTACCCTAACGCCATGTCCTCATCTGAAAGATGGTGAACAAAACCAGCCTGATAAATTTATGAGAAAGGGGCATCTAGTCACCAGTGTAAGAAGAGACAGACCGTGCTATATGTGCTTTGAAATTTCTTTAAGGATGATGTCAACAGACAAGAAACCATCATGCTGTCAGGCCTCCCTTAATAGGCCTTCACTCTCTGAAATAATGAATTAAGTCATTTAGAATTAAAAATGTGATTCTACCAAAATAAGATCAAGACGTGATGAAAGAAACAGATTGCCTTATATATACAAGTGATGGGAGTCTTATTCCTTCCACTAGGAAGGAAGGTGACCATTCCGCCTTTCCAGGCTACAGCCAGGATGAAGAAATGGATCCTTTCTGATATTAGGGTACAGTTGGTAAATTGGCCTGTGATGGAGCATGCCCTCCAAAGACTCTAATGGCTTGCCATGCATGCTACTGCTGTAAACCACAATAACGGCACTTTAAGCCGTGACTCCACTGCATCGTGCATCTACCACTGCATGGTAGACCTGGAGAGCACTTGGAGAGCATCAAGCTGTTGGGAACCCAGTGCTCCTGATAGCCGAGACCATTCCTGTTTCTCTGAATGGTGCTGCCTCATGCGGCGCACGCAATGGCCTTGGGTATGGGCAGGTCTCCATACAGATGGGAAGCTAGAGGAATGGAGAGGACCTAGAGTGAGGAAGTCCTACCTGTCTGCTTAGATATCAAGATCTCTGCTGTTTTGACTACTGTCATAAGCATGTCAATGTAGAGCACAGGGGTGTTGGGGGCCCTAGAGGTATTACACGAGAGCACTGCTTCGCATTAGGTATCGCAATTATCATGACATTATTCTAGCATATATGGCTATAATTTTATTCTGTCAACTATTAAGCATAGATCTTATAAATAACTAAGCAAGAAATTCAGTGCCAGAGACATTGAATACATTATTTTAATTGCAATCATCTTAACTCTCCGAAAATGTAAGCTATTGGTTGTGCAAAGCTTATAGCAAGCAGTTTGCTTTGCAGTATGAAGAAATAGTTTAGCTACATCACATAAACAAGACATTTGGGAAAAGGACTCATGTTTCATGTAGTTTCAGTCTTTTAAAATATAATATACATATATAATATATTATGCCAAAATCATTATTATTTATTATATATATAAAATATATATTATGCCAAAATTATGCCAAAAATTATTTTATATTATAATATATATATATTATACATACATAATATAAAATACATACATAATATAATATAAAATAATTTTTGGCAAAATACAAACCCAAAATACAATCCCAAACCTTGAGCCTTCCAAATGTTTTCTCTCCTCTACTCACTGCACATTTAGAAAGAAACAAACAGCTTATTTCTGCCTCTAGAGTCTACATTTCAGTCTGTCAGTTCCTCACAGTAACCTCTGAAGATGTCTTCCACTGCTGGTTGGTAATCCATAATCAAAATGAATGACAGATCACACAGTAGGATTTTTGTTTGCAGAACTCTGAAATCAGTGAGTGTATCTGAACACCTCTCATCTGTACCACTTTGTCCCTGCACCTGTTTGTTTGTTACAAACAGGCCTGAACACCCTGATGTAATAGATTGCTGAGCTCTTCTGTTCACTTCTCTGTTCATTAATCTTCATAAAATAATACGGCATCGAGAATTGCTGGAGTTCTCCCTGTACTTCCTGCTGCACTCTGGGCTCTAGTGAATAAATGAAGAATATCTAATATGTGGAGGGAAAGGTTTAAGTCTATATTCTTTTATGCATTGGAATGTCTACAGTCTCTGTCCCTGTGGAAATGTAAAGCTTTGTATAGATTGATTTGCTATGCAGTGCACATACAGTAGGACCGTCTGAAGGCATATTCCAGAGGAGTTAAAACAATGAAGCAAGTTGCAGGTAACACGGTGCTTTGTGGAATGCATAAGGCAGCTTATGCCAGATGATGAAATTCTGTTTTTTTCAAAGGCGTGGTTGCATTAAATGTATTTCATAAGGGCTTCTCAAAAAACGCCTTTCAGGCAGACAGAAAAGTATTAAATTCTATCTTTTGAAACGGGACAGGCAACTGCTTTCTGCAAAGTTTTTGTTCCCGAACACAGACATGTCACATTTGACATCCATTGGGAGTTTCCCCCCTAGTTATGGGGCTAGAAGGAAGCTGATGTGATGCCCAAATCTTAGGGTGGCAGGACCTCCAGTGCAGGTCCCTGAAAGGTACTCTCAGAAGGAAGGTGTCATGCACGGCACTCGTGCTTAATAAGACACCAAAGGCAGGTCTTGCGATCAGCAGCTGATAAACAGGGTCGGTGGCCTCAGCACATCACCTTGAGCTTTGCTCACAGCACAGCTGGGGTTGGAAAGGACCTCTTCAGATCATGTAGACCGACCAAACTGAACCTAGCACTCCAGCTGTGGCTTCTCCATGGCTGAGCAGAGAGGAAGGATCCCCTCCCTCAATCTGCTGGCAGTTCTCTGCCTCACGTCGTTTCACATAGCGTTGGCTTTGTTTGCCACAAGGGCGATGTGCCAAGCTTATCCTCTTGTGCAGCAGGACCCCGAAGTCCTTTCTTGCACAGCTGGTCTCCTGTTGTTTGCCCCCAGCCAGCACTAGTTTTTCCTTCTCAGATGGAGAACGTGGCATTTCTCCTAGTTGAGTTTTATGAGATTTCTTCCAGCTCATTTCTCCAAGTTGCCGAGGTCCCTCTAAATAGTAGCACAGACATTTGATGTTATCAATCACTCCTTCCAATTTTGCATTGTCTCACCCTGTACAACACTTGGTAACTTGAGCAGCCCCAAATTAGGTAGCACAGTTGTGTGTCAAGTAAAATACATTTCACTCCTGGTCCTAATTGATTTAGTTTGCATCTTTACAGTGTGCAAAGGGCAATTTATACAAACTGTGGCGGTAGTTTTAGGAATCTGAACTATTCAGATTAGCCTTTTAGGATGTGGCAAAGACTAGAGATGCAGGGATATTTTGGGGCCTACCAGTGTGTGAGCATTCGCCATAGAATAAGTCAGATACATAGTATTTCCCCCAGAATCTGTAGCTCTAGGGCATAAATAATATTAACTCTACATATGGACAAAGTTAACAAGATATTTGAGAAAGCACTGACTGGTATTGCCTTGTACAAGAGAAACTAGATATTGAGCTGTATTGGATAAGTCCTTGATGGTAGGGCGATAAAGATACTTTGCATGATATCCATCAGACAACTCCCACAGTCCAGAATGTATATGGCTTTAGATTCACCTTTATTTAGAAATATGACCTCAAATTCAGTTCATCCTAAAAGGACATGTAATATAGGCAGGCTGAATGGCTCTCTAAAGCTCTCTAATACTCTGCATTGTGCATAAAGGTAGCTAACCAGGGCACTTAGAGACAGTTGCAGTGGGGACAACTAAGACTGGAGAGAATAGAAAGGCTGAGATTTCTCCAAAAGCTGCTGAATGCACAAAAGCTCTTGTGTAGAATCAGAGTGAAACCTTGTTAGGACATGCATTTAGATAAGTGCTTTGTCTTTTTTTTTTTTTTTTTTTCCTGAAATACCTTTGTTCTTAAGGAATAGTACTTTGTTTTTTAGAAGGTCAGCAGATGCTCTATCAGTGCTCACAAAGCAGAGATTAATGTATCAAACTGAACTCTGACATGCTGAGGTGGTGGCACAGGACCAGCTATCAAGTGGAAGAGAACAAACATGGATTTCCATCTGAGCATGAGAGTATCTCAGAGGCTCAGGTCTAAATAAAACAGGATAAGTGAGAAGAGGAAAAGAGACACTGCTAGAAAGTAAGATGGGAGAGGAAGATTCTGCATACACACAGACTATTGCTTAAATCCAAAATGATTGTCATACCTGGGAAAGAATTTTTTGTTCCTTATAAAAACAGTGAATTCCCTCATTGGAAAATAAATAAATGTGTGTGTGTGTGTGTGTGTGTGTGTGTGTGTGTGTGCGAGAGAGAGACAGAGAGAGTATACATAGTACTAATCCTTTTTCGAAAAGAAAGAAAATGAGCTTGATTTCTATAGTTTTACTATAAGCTACTTTGATATAAAATTCCTGATAAAAAATAACATCACAGGAAGTATGGTAACTTTTACTGGCGGTCATTGTTAAAGACAACATAAATTTATTTGCTATGCTTATATCTATATATACCTTACATCTGCACGTAGGCTGAAATTCAAGCCCATGGTTTGAATTTTCCTTGATGTACAATTCTGGCATTCTCCTACTTTATTCCAGAGGTCAGTGGTCTTGTTGACTTGATTAGTGAAGAGGCCACTTAGGTCAGTGGTACAAGGATGCTTTTCATTTCAAAGCTTTCTGTGGAGTTTTCCCTTATTGCCTTTTAAACTGCTCACAAGGAACAAATAACGTTCATATTTTTGATTATTATTCACTCTCAACACTCCCTCTCTCTCAAGGCCACATTTACTTTCCACCTTCTTCAGGGTATACTTACCTTTCTTGTTTGAACAAATTTAATTAGCAAATGTTGATAGACATACAAGAGCTTGCTACAACAATATATAATCATTGTGATTTCCATGGAGGATAAATATATGTTTGGAATGAAAACAAAAAAAAAAAAAAAAGGAATGAAATGGGAAAAAGAAAAGCTTTTGTTTTCAAAATGTGAAGATTTTGGAACTCCATGCTGCACAGAGAACACAGAGGACTTGTTTCTAGGAAGACTGTAGTTCTATGAAATGTCTCCAAATGAGCCTTTATACACTTCCATTCACAAGATTTTTTGCACTGCCAAAAAAGATGATGTTCTGTCTTCTTCAAGCCATGGCAAAATTCACACCTGCGAGTCCACAGAGATGGTTAACTGCTGTCAAACACGTTCATCTTTGGAGACAGACAAAAGCAAGCAGAGCCCCTCCACCTGTAGACCCTCCCATCTGAGGAAAAATAAGGTATGCTACCTCCTTCCCACACTCCAGGCTTCAGCGTGAAGAAATTAATGAGCTCTGCCATGATTTGAAGAGGTAGATCATCACGTGTGGTTCTGTGTTCCTTGTCTTCCACATACAGATTCATGTTTGCACTTCTGGGAGTCCAAGAGGACCACCATGAGCACCAGGTGGCCATGAGAAGGTTTGGGAGAAACCAAGAGAAGAATAACAGGAAGATGATGCCAAGTGTTTGTTACAGCAGCATGCCTTGGTCTGTTAACCTCCCAGAGCTCTTTAGAGAACCCACATGGCAGAACAGCCCTAGACTTCACTTTAATTTTGTGTGGGGAGAAACACAAAGTCAAGAAACATCATAAAGCAGAGAGGCCTCCTGCCCTCTCAGGGTCCCTTGCAAACTGTATCACCACTTTTTTCCTTGCAGCCCGATCTAACCCTGTAAGTTACCTGTGAACTGTTTGACAACTGCACATGACAACAACCACCTGTAGGCCATGAATCATTGAGCCTTACAATACCAACAAAAAAGTTATTGAAGTCAGAAAATCTGTTTCTGTTGGTATAAGCCACATATGTTCCCAAACCAGGGGATGTCAGGAGGAGCAGGCAGACGAGCACCTTTTGCCACACCAGCTATTTTTATAATGTATCTTTTCCTTCTCTGATCCCCAGATAGGTACGTCATGTGCATTGATGATATTCCGGTAAGAAAACACTAACGGCCCCAAAGCAGGGTTTGGGATTCAAAGTTCTGAATCTGAGGATGAAAAAAATAAAGGTTCAGGATGTGAACGAATATATCACTTCAATCAAATCTGCTTTCAAGTGAAAAATAAGAGAGAGAAAAGAAAATGGAAGGGAGGGCAAAAGAAAGCAGGGGAATGACTGAAATCTTGATCCAAATTTTACAGTTGAAAAGTCCCTCTAAATCATTCCTCTGCTGTGCCACATATGCAGGTAGCCTGTGGCAGGATTATAGGTTCTGCGCCCGCTGCTTTAGCCTACATTCACTGCCCAGAAGCACAACTCAAGTCCAAGTTTGCTGGTAGATGCCAAATTCGCCTTTGAGAGAGGCTAGTGGGTTGCAGGAGAATATCAGCAGCAACAGAGCCGCCTCATACCCTCTCACAGGGACACTGATCCTCCCTCCACAGGGTGAGGAATGTGGTCTCTGGGGACCATGGCCCGTGCAAGCACTTCGTATCATCACCACTGCTTCACACCAGCTACCAGGGACCAGCGAGCAGCAGCAGCACAGCCCTATGTTGGGGTGATGGAACCCTCTAGAGAGGTCTCATAGATCAAAAATTATTTTCCTGGTAGAAAGACATTCATGTGGTACTAAAACTACTGTATTTTACCCCTCTGAGAATTTCTATCCTATTTACCCATTTATCCTTGTATCTCCAAAAGTGGCTTTATTACAGTTATAAGATGGTCAAAAGTGCCTGTAAGTTGCAGTGTTTTTTATCTGAAATACATGCAAGACCTAATTTCTCCTCTTTACTGAAGGATAAAGACAAGAGACAAAAAAATCTGACCATTTTAAGTACATGAAGAGACCATACAAGATCAGGAGCCTTTCCAGAAATACTCTTACTACACTTAACTTGTCCAAGTCACATTAAAGCTTGGACTGCATATTCATTTCATCTTCACTATTTATATCCTCAGCAAGCATGTAGAAGAATCAGATTCACAGTACGGAAAAACAGAACAAATGCCGTTTTAGAAGGTTCCAAAAGCACAGAGATTGAGATATTGACTTTGCCACTGCTTTTTTTTTCAAAAGGAAAATTTGATTTTCATATGTTGCTTTCATCATAAAAGTTACTTGTTCTCCATAAAAAAACTTGCAAACCCAATTCTTGATAAACAAAAGTGTGAAAACAAGAGTTTTTCTTGTAGATGGGAAAGAGCACTCTTTCAGGTGTGAAGTTTTCACTGAGAAAGCAGCTCTGAATTTTATAACTAACGAGGTCAGAAGTCTTGTTAGGTGTAAATCGGGATAGTTTCCATAAATTCAAAGTAGTTATGCTGCTGTATGTCAGTTTAGGATGTAAATTAAATTCCTGAAGAAAAAGATCACACTTTGAAATTACAGTAAGATATTCTCAAGTTGCCTATAAATTAAGACACCTTCTCATGACTTACAAATAGAACAAATCTTTTAACAAGTGTTAAAAATTAATAGGGAGTGCAAAAAAAGGAGATCAAAGCCAAGGTAGATCCTTCAACAAACTGTCAAAGCATCGACAGAAGAAATCTTTCAGCTTTAGTTTATAAGAGAGCAGAAAAACATTTGTCTTTTGGTGGAATGAAACAGGTTTATATCTAAAAGAAGAGAGTTTCAAATGAAATGTCGATGAGAAAAGAAGTCTCTTAATTTTCCTTCTACTGGTGAAAACTTTGTTGATGTGAACCACAAAGTTATGAACTGATTATCCATTTTCCCACCAAATCCATCCAATTGCCTTCAACACTGAAGAAAGAGGACACTTGTGAAATCCTCTAGACTAAGATGTGTTCACTTACATGCAGAACATGCATTTACAGCTGCCACATTATCCTTCCAGAATCTAATCATTTAGCAAAGATGTTGTTCTAGCTGCAGGTCTCACCTTGCAGCCTCCTAAAGGTAAGTTTTCACTGTGTTTATTCCAAAATGAACTTTACACCTTAATTCACACTGGATGTGTGTTCATTGCCACTCCTCTTGACTTACCAGCTTCTGACACCTTTTGGCTACATGTGCTATGAGCTGTCCACTAACACCCCACCACAGTGCCGGATAAAGTTCTCTTCTTGCCAACTTTGAGCAAAGGATCCTCAGGGAGTGTGTCAGGTCAGCGAGTCTTGGAGATATGGATTGACCATAACAATGAAGTACCTTGAACTGTATAACTCAGACTTTAGAGTTCCCCTGAAGAAGATGGAGATCTTCTTCTTTCCTTCAAAGGGAACCTCCAGTGACTCTATACAAGTGACTAAATCTGAGGATATATAAACCACTTTGCTGATGTTGCAACCACATGTCACATAACATCAAGGAGAGTAAGACAACTGTGGAGACTTGGAAGATTTTTTTCTGTCAGGATTAACACAGAATTCAAACCCTCTTCCGTAATTCTGCAGAAATCCAGATGTTGGCGGTGTCCATCTGTGCTTCTGCTGCAGCTGGAGAGGAGCAGGGTACCAGTCTCTTGCTATCCAATGCCCACAGGCAGAGTCTGCCATCACACTGAAGTTAGACTTTTACTATTAGGAGGAACCTGAAGTTGGAGGAGAGGAATCCCACCCCAACCATGTCCTTGTCTTCCAAGCAGCTCATTGCACAGGCAGTTTCTAAATTCCATTTTAGCTCTTTTTTCCTTGGCAACAAGGCAGGACACAGCTTCAGAGCTCACATTTAGCCCAGCAGCCTTTACATGCATGGCTAGCAGATAGACCCACACAACCATGCAAACAAGCTAGAAAAAGATAAGGGCATGTCACAAAACATATCTATAATTGCTTTAAGGAAAAATAAAATGCTGGTTCATCTACACCTTTCACAGCTGTCAGTATAGCAAACAGTTTGGTTTAGGTTCATGCTCCCAACAAATACTATTTTGATTTGTGACAGCAGTATAATTAAACTACAAAAAAAAAAAAAAAAAAAAAAAAGAAATTGAAAAAGAGCAGTTGGCAAAAACATCTATGGCCTTATCTTATAGTACCACACAGTATTTTTAAAGCTGATTTACCTTCCATCTTCCAGCCATAGGGCACTTTTTCTTCCTTTGCCCCAGGATTGTTTACTCTGCTTTATATTAAGACCACTAAAGAAAAGGAAGTGACAGCAGTGAAGAGTTGTCCGACAGCTTTCAAGGTGTGCTGAAAAGGGGAGAGTTACTGTCTCTCTCACAGCTGGCACCACAAATATATAGCATACATCCCATGTCTCTTGCACAATTTGACTCAGTCGAAGTCCAATGGTCCATCCCTGATTTACATCAGCATTAAAAAGGGAAGGAAGAGAAATCAGCCATTGTAAATCTTTTCCCTGAGTGACAATTTTGAAGGGCTCATTCATCACTTTGAAACTAAGGTCTAATTCACAATGCAGATGAGCTGAAAAATGGATGATACGCCCAAAAGGTTTATTTTATTTTATTTTATTTTATTTTATTTTATTTTATTTTATTTTATTTTATTTTATTTTATTTTATTTTATTTTATTTTATCTCTGTCATTCCCCTAAAACACCGTTTAACAGATGATATTACTTTTTCCTACAAGGACTGTTTCACTAGACTCACAAAGGCTTTTAGGAGCCAAAGTCCCCTTGATTCAGAGCCTTCAAAGGCTTCAGCCTTTGGAGTTTGCTATTTATCCTACAGGAGAGAAGCAAGAGCAAGTAGTCCATGAACTGTCCCTGCAAAGACGCAGCTGTGGAGCATTGCAGGACCTGTTGCATTCAGCGGTTCTGCAAGGGATAGGCAAAACTGCTCAATGCAGCTTATTCCTATCTCCCATTGTGTCAGAGGCACAATATTATATTCAGTAAAATTTTAGTCTGATATGCACTGTCATGCACAAGCAGATTCTTTGCCCATTTGCTATATACACCTTTCCTGCAGCTTAATATTTCGAAAGACCAAAAAAATAAGGTAATACTTCAGCAAAGTGTCTTCTTCAGGTGTGTTTCCCAGCTGCAATTCAACATGCTTGAGACACTTGGATAAATCTCACTGGGCTGCAGGAAGAACGGTAAGCATCATCACTTGCAGCGGAACCATCATGACACTTCAGCTTTGAATATGCTTTTAGGCAAAATTTAGAGTCTTCCTTAGGAGAAATCTTTGACACTCAGACCATATGGATACCACTACAGAAATAAAGGTCAGGACAACTTTTAGATGAACTCAGAGACTACTATATTGACTAGTGTTACAACAGTTTGCAGCTTTAATGAGCTAATGGTGGACAATGACGTTCCTTTCTGGGAAGGTTGTTGGTGGTCAGATCTATATCACCTTGATTACATATTCACAGCGTAGGTGTGTGCATGTGTGTAAACTGCCTGAGGCTTCCAGTGGAGCTTTTGACACCTAGTCAATGGAGTTTAGTGTGCAACTCGTCCAGCCAAAATCAGGCATCTGTGGAGGAATGAGATTAATTCCTCCCTATATGCCCCTGACTTGAGAGTCTGTATTTGATGAGCTCAGTGTTTATATTACAAAGGGATCCTAGCCTCACTTACTCCAATTTGTATCATATAGACAGCTGCAATTTTTCATCTGAATCCCAACGAATCTCAAACAAAGCCTGATTTCCTGTGCATGGCACAGAATTAAACTTACACAGCTTGAGTGACCTAGTATAAGATTAAGCTGAGGAAAGTGTTAAATCTATGGCTTCAGCTACACTAGCACATATTGCTTTAAGTCCCCCAAAACCCATGAGATCATGGGCACCAACAAGGTCAGCAGAAAACCTGCATGTATATTCCTGCATAAGCACTGAACTTGTGAGGTTAAAAAGGGACTGAAAGTACATGCTGTCCCTAAATCAGACATGAGACAGACATGCCATACTCAAACAGATGTGAAATTCATACTCAGAATCTTTATCTAGTGGCGATGATAAAATTATTAATTTAATGGCAGGTATTCTACTGGCCCTTAAAACTGCGTTAGCAATTAGTCCACTGAAATACTAAAGATAATAGTTACATCTCTAACACAACATGCCATTATATGGTGATTCAGACACTGAAAGCATAACTAATTTTAGACTGAATTTTGCAAGAGATACATTGGTATATCTTAAGACAATATCCAAAAGCATGTGTAGGCCGTTCGAAAATACTTGCAGAAACCTGAACAAAGACATTTGCAGAGGATTATAAGACTAAGTCTTTGAAGAGCAGAAGCAGGATGTTAGTCATGTCCTTCCTCAAACCACATTACTGCACTGTCACTTACTTAGCAATGGATTAAAGTGCTTTGTACTTGGAATCCTATTAGTGGCTAACAACAACATAATACAAATTCTGGGTCCTGGAGGTGCAACACTGCGACTATGTCCTACTGATAGCACTGTTGTAAAGAGGTGGTTTTAAAAAAAATGCAGAACACTTTTTAAGTTGTTTCTGTTGTTACCTGCCACAGCTTTTCCTGTTACTATTAGTGTTTGTTCTAAAGCTAATAAGCACACATACATAAAAATATTAATAATGTCAGGGAAGAGAGTAGGGTCCCCGGCGTTCATTCTGTACATAGAATTTCCTTCCATGCTCCCTTATGAAAGGCTAGCATTCAGCTGCTCTTCTCCAACAGGGAAATGAACCTTGTAAGTTTTATCTGCTGCTTTTCCTCTTATGTACACATGGCATCCTTCACCCCCACAGTCTATAATTCCCTCTTCCTACTTACTAATATCTATAGCAAAATGAGGGAAAACTCTGCCAAACAGTCTTTGTTCCCCAAGTCTAAACTGTGGCAGCCCTGTGCTATATCGTTGTGCAGAACCAGGATGCAATCTTGCTCAAAATTATTAGTTACAGGAGTCACAAATGTGTGTCAACACTGAGTTGGCAGAGCAGCTACTGTATGTTGCCCGGGACCCAGGGATTCAAACTTGAGGCTCAGTATAGACTTAAATGCAAGGCCGAAACAGAAATGAACCCGTAGTTCAATCACTGCCTAGCAAAATGTGTATTAGAGCCAACTCAACTCAACGCACCTCAAGTGCTCTCAAAACCTATGGTCTTATGGTCCCAATCCAGTCCTCAACACCTGTGGTCCCTTGATGTCCCTTTTATCAGTACCTTGTCCAACACTGACCTCTGTTCTTGAGATGGGACATTTTCTCTAATGAATGATTTTTCAATTTTCTTAACATTTCAATTATTCTTCATGAGCAGGCTTCCATTAAATTGGCATAAGATTTGGATTTTCATGCAAAGTATATCTGTACTTAGATATTCTTTTGGGTGCTATTAATCCAGATCTGCAGAAGAGATACCTCTTATAAAACCAAGGTCAATGCTTTTTCCCAGCTGTTGTTTATAGTCTCCTTCAACACCGTTAAATCTAATGCAAATTGTAGGAGGGTCTAAGTGACCCAGGAAGTTTTCATGTGCAGTGTGGAAGTGCTCAAATCAATCCATGCCTTATTTCACCTTCAGTGCATCTTCCAGGTTGGATGGCCAACCTCACCAGGCAACGCAAGAGCTGCAGGTTCAGCAACACTACGAAACTTGAACCAGGTACTTATGCCAAGCAAGTCCCATTGGAAGGGAGCAGACCTTGGAAAGCACTGACAGATGAAACCCCTGATCTCAGTAAGTCAAGCCAGCTGCTCCAAACAGGATATATCTTTTATCCCATCACTACAGAGAAGGTGTGTTTGGCCTCAAGAGCAGCAGCTTTCTGACGACACAACAAAGCATCCTGCTGACTGTCTCTTGGATCTGTATGCTTTTGGGGGAGCCTTTGAAATTAGCCTCCTTTTAGCATGTATTTATGAGAATCTTGCTGAAAGTGCTATTCTGAACTCCTTGTTTACATTCTTATTTGTCCATTTCATATTTGGCAAGGTAGATAAAAAAGCCCCCCAAGAATCAAGACAATCTTTGTGGCATTTTCTGTCAGCAGCCACCTAGATTACTGTTTAATTTTAGCCAGAAAATATTTTTACAGTGCATTTCTCAGTGGTATTGTCTAAGATTCAAAGCAGAGAATCTTTTATAACTTGGCTGTTTACCATGACAACTTTCCCTGTCCAGTTTCCATATATTAATATTCATTGTATGGGTTTTTTTTAGCCTCTTCATGGGGAAAGATAGTTTTATAAAGAGATTGAAAGTGTCATAAGAGACAAAGGCAACATTATGAAGAGCAAAACAGCTCCAAATTCCCAAGCAAAATTCTATATAATACATAGCAGAAAACTGATGCACTTCTCAAGTAATAGCATCACTACTTACAGTCTCAAGTGGCATCATTTCATTTCAGCTGTAGAATATTTTTGTAGAGATTCTTAAGAGAAATCTCTGGGGACAAACCTTTCTTGTTTGCCTAATAATGCAAATTTTAAATAGGCTGCCAAACAGGACCTATCTGGGCTTCATCCTTTCTTCTTTTTTTGAGGCTTTCATTTGTCTTTAGTGTAGTACATGAAATAGCCCCTTCAATCTAGAAATCTTTTTTCTTCATGAATCAACATCATTAGCAATCAAAGTAACAGCTATGAGCACTGAACACAAACATTTGGACTCCCATAATTTACATGTCTTTAATAGGAAGCCCAGCAAAACTTGGTTATAAAGTTTTCTTTGCAAGTTCCTATTCCTGTCTGGCTTGGGTTGTTGCAATGAAGGTGACATGCCCAATTTGGAGTAGACTCTTGTGGAGCTAAGGGCTGTATCTCGCACCACTAGCTGCAGTCTCAGGCTTCCCTGTTGTAGTATGAACCTCCACAAGTGAGGGTATAGAGTTTGAAACCACTCTAGTAAGATCCCTTTTTTCCCTCCTGTTACTCTTTTTTGTCTGTAGTTCAGCTTCCCCCAGTGGTTTCTTTTCTCTCTCTCATTACAGGGTTATTGGAGTGGCAGAATAGCACTCTGGAGGTGTCCAAATGGTCCTGGATCAGGGAAAACATTGAGCAACTAAACTACAAATGCAGAATATATGTCCTCAAATATAGGATGAATATAGAATACAGGTCTTCAAAATTCAAGTCTAATATCCTGAGTTTTAGAAACCAATGAGTAAGAACAGAGAGCTGTCATTTAATTATCAGTAGATTGCCTTCAGGAAGCTGAAGTAAAATACGTTGTGCAATCCAGAACCAGATTGGGAAAAAAAAAGGGGGAAAAAAAGGACAAAACGCCACCAAATAAAACAAGGCTTGTTGCCTTGGCTAGACAGGTTTTCCGATTTCCTACCTCTGTCTTCATGATCTAGATGGTTACTTTCACCATCTCAGGGGGCAGCACTAATCAGCAGAGTGCCACAAACCAAACCAACAACTGGGGAAAACAACTCCAACATTTTTGATTAAAAATAATCAATAATGCAGCCTGAAAGGCTTCAGCAGGTAAGAAAGGCTCAGGGGATGTAATGAAAAAGGCCGAGCAGACGAAATGCAAAGCGGGTTCCCCAGCCCCTGTGGTGGCTTCAGGCGAGTAGAGAGGGGACAGGGCTGCGGTGCGCAAGCGAACGCAATAACTCTGCCGAATATTGCAATCTCTAGTTCACTGACCCCAAATGATTACTGTGCTCCTCTCATGCGTTTAGTAATTTTCTGTCCTGATTCAGCGGGATTCCAGGCGGCAACCCACAGAAACACAGCTCTTTACCCTTGCGTAGGGAAACCAATGGAAAAGGGAACGTGCAGCCCCCTGCGTCTCCACATTACTTTATAATATCACATTCCAGGGTCAGTTTTAAAACCTCTTTCAGATCTAACAACAAGAGTAGCCGCCACACTGATTCACTGTGAAATAGCCTTGTCTTTAGAGAGGTAGGTTGAGAAAGTCACAGCTAAAAATAAATAAAAATAAAAATCAGCCAACAGACAAGTCCAGTGCACACTCACGCCCCAGTTCAGAAAGGTGCTGAGCTTATGAGTCCCTTGATACTTCCCAGATGCTCCTGCACCTTGGGAAAGCCTTAAACACACAGCAGCAGCTACACAGTTACGATGACATTAAGACAAAGGCATTTCTTCAAGGAAAATAAATGCACAAATGATCTTGCAGTTTGTGCAGGCAGAATTTTGCTGGTCAGTCAGGCAAAAGTTTGAATTGTATTGCTTTTCCCTTTTCCATTGTACAAGCTTTTTGTTTTTAATTTTTTTAAACTATTCCCTTGGAAGTCAAAACCCTATTTCCCCTTACTGCCCCCATTTGGAATTGTCCATGTTGCTTAAAAACATAAGAAAAAGTGATCAAATGTGTCCTGAAGACACCTCTGCTCCTGGCCATGGACAGGTCCTGTCTGCTGTTCTACCGAAGGGATTCAAGACGCCTTGACCTCAGCAGCCCAGCCTCACGCAGGAGGCTCCACACGTGTTTGGTGGGATGCTGAGCCCCACTTTTCAGACACACATCATCCACATTTCTCTGGTGCCAGGGCCTTTTTGGTCCCCATTACTGCCCCTTGCGCTCCTGGAGAAGCAGAGAGGACCCACCAGCAGGCTGCAAACATCACCATCCTTAAGCAAAGCCTCTAGCTTAGCTCCCTGGCAGATATGGACGTGATTAAGGCCTTTTCCCACTCAGCTATTCCCTGCCTCAAGCACATTTTTGCACCCATATTTTAATCAAGCAATTTTAAAGGAAATCAGTATTCTCCACTGAAGTGTATCTCGCCAGAAGATCCCACCTCTGTTGGCCAGGACAAATTAAGCACATAACATTGCTCTTCCCCAGACAAGGTCGATGCTTCAGTTGCAGCTGAATATATACCTGGCTTTTACTACAGACAGCAGAATTTCTCCGTTGTTAACACTGCAATCCAGATGAACTGTAACTCTGTTCAGCCACACACATGTTCCTTGAGCAGTCAGCAACAAAAGCAAAACAGACTAAACTTTTATGAGCATCAAACACAGCCCACATACTCGAGGTACATAAAAACGTTTGGCACAGTGCAAAATTTATAGCCACCCTTCTAATGCAAGATGCATCACAGCAAACTCTTGATTTGGCTAAGTGTTTGATATCCTCACACAGCCATTACTGCTAACAGGATTCATAAGTCACATTCCTTTAGCATTTGCAACTTTAAAGAGGACCATTCAGATCAAATTTAAATCTTACTATAAATTTCCCTGGAGGAAAACCAGCAAAGGATGCAGTCATCCTTGCCAGACAGAGGAGCCCAATCTCTGATTTGCAGTGATCTAAAAGATTTAGAGTTAGTGATGACAATTTAATTCTTCACCATGTTTGTAGAGTCTCTGGTACAATAAAGCTCCTGCCTCCAGCTGCAGTCTAGGTGCCAGGGTAATGGCAAACACGGTAACAGCAAAGGTGCGTATAGGGGTATGACTGGGAGAAAGGGAATAGGTTTACAGTGATTGCAATTTACTGTCAGAGTGGAGGGAGATTACATTAGATTAGCAGGAAGCTTGCTCCCCAGTATAGAAAAAAAAAACCCAAAACAATACCTACCACTGATGTCCCATCCTGTGTTGAAAACTTTGACTCACCTACTTTCAAAACATGGCACTTACGTTTCCTTACATGGCTGAATGAGTAGTGCAATAGGAAATAATGAAACTACCACATTAGAGCTGGAGAAGTTGAGGTTGCCTTTCCTTAGCCGGCACCTAAGAGTTAAGTTTTCTCTGCTGCAAAACAAAGGAAAAATCAATTCACCCAAAGTGCCATGGGAGAGAAGAGAGAGCAGAAGGGGAGCATTCACATGGCTAGTTACTGCCTTGCAGCTGGGAAGCAAAAATACCTACCCTGGCCTCCTCCCTTGGATCCTGCATGCTCTGCAAGCTTCATTTTCAGCTAAAGTTGCCTCAACTACCATCTCCTGTGAAGGCCTTTCTTTCCCACAGCCAAAACAGTTTATTTTTAAGGAAGAAGGCAGCGACAACGCAGGACAAGATAGATATCAATTTTTGCCTTTCACTCTCCAAAAGCAGGGAAACACTCTCAAAGCTTGGAAACAAAATATAAACCCACAGAAACAAACAAACAGACAATTTTTTTTTTTTTTAAATCAGGGAGAGCCTGCACATTGAGACAGATTGCATCAGGTTTTAGATGAGACCAATGGAAAATCCACCTTAACGCCAAGGGAGATTCAATGACCCAGTACTACCTCTCTTGTACACGTCGATTTAGGACACAGTACAGCTCACATGCACTGCATGCCAGCAGGACGCCTTCAGATAATTTGATTCTGGCACTAACATAACACTTTCTCTAATCACGACAGGCTCATCGACCAGATGTTGCACTCTGGAAGCCCTTGCTGTGGCTTCTCTCACCGTGGTGCCTCTATAAATACTGCAGCTCATAGCTGCCACGTATTGCACTACCTGATAAAAATTAAGACACTTTATGTGAAGCTTTGAATGCCTCTCCTAGGGGACGCTGCCTTCTTATTTAGACTGGCAGAAGTAGAACTGAAACTAATGAAGCTGTGGTGGAAGGAGACATGGGAGAAAGACAAGGGGAGAAAAAACTTCTGATATAAAGGTCCTTCCAGTTTGCTACCTAGAGGATAAGGACACTCAGGATTTCTCCTGCTGCACTTTTTTTGGAGATCAAATGGGAATCATGTGCTGCAGTTCATGAATACACAGTTAGCTTTGCTAACCTGAGCAAAGCTGCAGAGATCAAGGAGACAACCAAAACAGTATGCATGTACATCTGCCATTTTCTCCATATCTGTAGAAGTTTCTAGCTTCATTAAGGGTGGTTTGATCCCCACTGCACAGCTCTCTCCAACAGTCCCCTAAATTTCGGTCTGCCTTCCCAATATGCTGCTTGGTGCAGGCTGTGGGACTGCAGCCTTCTCTTCCCAGGGCCACCTGCTCAGCCAGCAAAAAAACAACTTGAAGAGAAGCCTTTGTGTAACCACCATATCCAAAAGCTTGCTAGGAACTGGAGAAAGATGTTTCTTTTCTCCTTGCTTCCAGTAACAACTGAAATGTGTGAAACTCCTCAGTTTTAGATGGTGTCTTCTCTCCATATTACAGAGCCCAGCTCGGTATCAGCAGGAAGCCACTCAGGCAAAATCAACCAAAAACTGTGGCAGGATTTCTTCTAGTGTTTATCATGCAGCATGTCCAGTATGGCTCATGGAAAAAGCCATTTCTACTTCCTGCTTTAAAAGTTTAATAGCTCTAAGATACAATCCGATTTAGAGTTTCTCCTGATTTGCCACTGTGCTTCCCTGTCATTTGGCAGGTTTCCTTGAGCAGCAAGACAAATCTGCAAGAAAACTGTGTATAACAGCCCTTTTTCCTAGATTTGGCTCAAGTCTTTCACTTCACCTCCCCCCAAAACATGTCCTTCCCACATCCCCTGCACTCCCTTCTTCAGCATCCTCAGCCCCTCACATGGCCTTTGCATTGTCACCATGTGCTGTAACCATAAGGCACAACAGCCTTCAAATGCCATCAGACTATTACTACTAGATACACAAGGTTACACATTGCGATGCTATTACCAGGAAGAGCCTGAAACACAAACACAAGACCAAGTGTTCAGCCTTGAAAAGACCCAGCAGACTCATTTTAGATTATGGCAGATCCCACATAGAGGCAGTGTCTTGTGAAGAAGGAGTGAGTTGCAAGAGTGTGGACCTTGGTCACTCTGAGCAAGCTGGGAACTTACTTCAGATGTTCCCTCTACGCCAGGCACTGGCTTAGAAAATGACCCAAGTTCAGTCAAACTGCAGCCAACTTCTCTTTGGTTTGAAACTGAGCACAACTCCTGGATAGTCATTGACACTGTGTAGCATTTAAACTGATGTGAGAAAAAGCCACTGTGCAAAAATCAGGTCAGCAATATAAAACAGAGTCATAACCTTCTGCTGTTGAAGTTTGTGGTCACGTTTTATTTGAACATGCACAGATTCAGGCCTAGAATAGTTTCAGGAGGAGGAACTTTGAGGCAATGAACTCTTCTGAATGATCAAGATTTCTTAGCAATTGACTTAGCATACCTGTTTTTCTATAGGTTTTTAGTGCTTTGCTTTGTTTACTGCTGTATTATTTTTTTCCCCCCTCTGGATATGTTTATTTAGATAGTCTTTGCTTTGGAGAAAGCAGTGCCCTTTAGACTAGTTAACCTTCTGTGTTTACTAAAAGTTTTACCTGTCAGTACACAGGTACCCATGGTTTCCTCCTCTGCAGAAAGATGGGGAAAATAAATAAGGAAGTATAGACATATTCTACACGTTAGCCACTGTATAAAGGTAACCTGATCGGTGATCAGCGTTGTATTTTTTCTAACAAACTTTTCTGTATAAGACCATGATTCTACAAAAATAAGAATTTCCTTTTCAAAGCTGACCTCTTAGTTATTCACTGGATTCCTGCAACATTTTGGTGGCTTCTCTCACTGCAAATTATCCTTTAATGACTCCATCTTCTGGGTATTAGGAAAGGTAGTTATACTTCTGGTAGGGAGCACATGAAGAGAAGAACTCTCACATGGATATTTAGGATTCTACTATATAAACAATTATAGCATTCAACGTCTGCAAAAAATCAAGTGGCAAATCAGCAGTGAATATCAATTATGCATCTGCTGCTTCGCAGAGGCAGATGGCATTTTAATTGTGCATCCAAAACATTATGGACAATTTTCTCCAGCCCAGACTCATTGAAATGGTAGCTTTACTACCTAAAAATATCAGGGCAGGGGATATGTGAGATGACTCATCACTAAAATTTTATTTTTGCTTGAAAAAGAAATATTCTACCAGAAAACCAATAATTATCTCCAAGATTCGTAATTCATATGCATCAATCTTGCCCTCTTGATCCAGATAAAAAACTCTACTTCAGAAAAGCAATACGGTGATTGTATGGGTCACAAGACTCAGTTTGGAGTGTGAAATTGTCTAAAAGTTCAATGATCAGTGAGCTGAACTCTTTTGATTGCATCAGTAGAAATTGGAGGAAATGGAGCAAAGAGGTATAATAACATGGATTTACACTGCCCTCCCTGCTTGATCCTAAGAAAACAAGGACCAAATCCTATCTCAAAAGGCAATATGTTTTTAGGTTTTTTTTTTTTTGTTTGTTTGTTTGTTTGTTTGCAATAGTAGTGGTTTTATGGAATTTAAACATTCAATATTACAGTCATTGATCACTGGGAAATCAATCAACACCAGATTATGCATGGAAAAAACAATTATAACTAGCCAGTGTTGTCTGTGTTAATATGGAAACATCAAAAGTATTGTAAACTCTTATATTATTAAAGATTATTAAAAACTTAAATTGGCTGCCTTCCTACTCAGAGGTGACCATATACTATTGTGTGTATAAAGTCTGTAGCAATGAAGTGTGTTCCTGCTCTATTACACACAGACAATAATACAGATATCAATACACACAGACAATAACACAGATATTAGTCCCATTACATGCAAAACACCTAGAGTTTGTTGTCACCTACTTGTGCCCATTTGTGTGTGGCCACACAATCTTAACCAGTAATTTTCCAACTGCACTTTGCACTGCATCACACAAGTGAATAGCAGCCATTTTCCCCTCTCCTCCACAAAAACACTTGGCAGTAGCCACAACAGACACTTCATAACTGGAATGGGGTAAAACATACCTTTGGTTGGGGGAAATTTAGGAATTTAATGACTGAAATCAGTATTTGAAAATGGCATCTCAGATGTTAGGTGCAACACTGCTAAACAGAGACAAGACAAACTGGAATATTCAAAATGGGATCTATGGCCAAGACACCAGATAATTCTGGACTTTGGAGCTCAGGTTTAGTTCCTGACTGTGAATCATAGCTTGCAGAGAATTTTTTTATGGTCAGCTCAAAATTTAAGAGCTATTAGCTAAGAGCTAATTTAAGAGTTAATGGAGTGCACTCCATTAGTGGTGCACTCCAAAGTGAAAGAGTTCCCTATACCAACTCAGAACAATCTCTCAAAAAAAGTTGGTCAAAATATTCACAGTTCAAAAACATTGTATTGAAACCAATGCAAGCACCATGTTTAAGTTTCCTATTGCAAGGTGTAGGACAGCAAAGAGATGTATCTGACATTAGACATGCAAAAAGGAATAGAATGCAAGTGGATCAACTCAAAGGCAGAGGACCCTGAACAGATAAAATTTGCAATATATCCCATAGAAATTCATTTTGTCAGCATCCTTGCTGTATCAGCCAACAGGGCAATACAGGCCTCTTCTTGAGCAAACCTTCTGATTCCAAAAAAAACTCTGACGAGGGAGGGAAAATGCTAAGTTTCACAACTTCATCATTGCTTTTCTTAGGCTGTCATGGTATCTTCTGTTGTCTCTCTGATTTTAGAGCTCCTTTGAAACCTCATTAACAGCCAGTGATCTTACACTACTCTGATCCAATAACTTTGATCTATGTGAAATACTCCTTCTTTAGGCACATAGTTAAAGAAGAGAGCATTAAACTAAGCTTTATTTAATATAGCAAATGTGTGCCATTACTAGCAGTATCTTTTTAAAAGGATAGTACTAATAAAAATATCATCTTCCATATTCTTTTTCTTTCATTATCACTTTTTTCCCTCCTTTAAGTAGAAAATAAGGAACTCTCAATCATGCTTGTCTGCTAATGGCTTCCTGAGGAGATAATATTGACCCTTTCAAAAACTGTTTTGGGGGAGAGTTTAGTGTTCAGTAGAAATATCACCCTGCTCCTCCAGAGACTCTGATCTACTGAACAGTTTGAGACAGAAAAAACAGGAAAATGGGAAAATTTCCCTGTAGTATGAGGGAAATCTCGAGTGGAGGTAGGGTAGCTAGAACCTTCACAAGAAGACTGGTTTTGATTCTTCACCCAACTCTTCGAAACTCAAGCCAAACTTGAGATAACAAGACACAATCACCAACGTCTAGCAATAGCCTCTTGGCTTGCCTTGTGAGGAACTTCCCACGGGCGTCATCCTGGTGTGCATGCTGTGCTGCTAATGATGCTGATATGAGATGAGAGAGATTGGAGCTTTATTTGGTTTGGTGGGTGGTTTTTTTTGTTTTTGTTTTTAGTTAGTTAGTTAGTTTGTTTTGTTTGTTTGCTTTTTAAGCCCTTGTCCAGGTAAAATCACTAAATCCTGCTAAAATCACTGTTAGGAACCCCTGTGATGATCCTTCAGAAACGTGAACATTTAATCATGTAAAATTTGAAAATCACACTCTCAATTCAATTATTAGATTTTTATTTTTAAGAAAGTGTGAAAACTCTAATGTTATAATAAAACTATAAATGTAGATTCATTGAGATCACTCTTTTGCTCTTCTGCCTCTGAAAAGAGGCTAGAATATAGGGGAAATTGGTTTTGGAAAAACTCATGCCAACTTCTTTCTATTACACTAGCTTATATAGTGGTAGTAATAATGACCTTGAATAGACATTTCCTTGAGTTCTAATGACCTGGGGTTAATGGCCCACGGCATAATTTTATGCAGTCAACTATCACAGCCAGCAATTAATTATCAGGAAGTACAGTGTGCTTTGACCATTATGGCTCAATTACTCTCATATTATTCAAAAATGAAAAAAAATCTCAATCATCTCATTTACTGTGAAGCTGTCCCAGATTTTACTTTAATATATTATCCTTAAAAAAGGCTCAAGCCTATATTAAGCCAAACATATGCTCTGCAACACTCTACCATTAACTTCACGAAAAATATGGGAAGCCAAACTGAGAGTCTTGGAATATGAAGATGACAGGCTGCCCACAGATGGAAAAATGTTGCAGAGGAACACAGCCACCTTAAAAATAAATTTCAGCTGTATGGTGGCTGTAAATGGTTTGAAAGAAAGTAAGAGAGTGGAAGATGCACTGCAGAGAACAACTCTTCTTGGGCAAGTGGTTGGCAGAGTGTTTGGGAGGGGACATGGGGAAGGGAAAGAGGTATTTTGCTTTCGCAGAGACTCTATAATTTGCAAACCAGGACAAATTTACAAAGAATGCCAGGATAGAATCTTTTTGCATCCAGCTTTATGCCCCCCACCGCTTCCTGCAATTCATTAGTTTTGGTATTGACTAGTCCTAGTACAGCCTAGTTAGCATGCACTTGCCCAGAAGAAATACTGTGACCAAATGTCATCTCCAAAGTAGTGCTGGAAGGCAATGGAGGTATTAGATCTTTCGTAAGAATAGACCCAGTAGCAACATCCTTTCACATGGTTGAGAGATTTAGCTTGAGGCCAACCAAGAACAAAGTTCATGTCCCCTGAAGGTGGTAGTAGGTTTGGGTTGGCTTGATAATGAATATTCATTAAATAGCCTTCAGAATAGCAATAAAAACTTGTTTATGAAGCAACTGATTTCAACCTCCAAAACTCCCTTCCACTATTTTTGGTGCTTGGTGATTTTTAATTAAAAAAAAATTTAAAAAAAATAAAAAAAAGAGGGAGACAAAATTTATGTATTTCTCTGTAGACACAAAGAGTATTGTGTGTAAGAAATGCTACCTAAAGCTTGCCAGTGGTGGCAGGAATGGAAATGCCTTCACGGGTGGCACTTGTGGTGGCCAAAGAATTGCTTGGTACAGCTGCAAAAAGCAGGGGACAGCGCAAGACCTAGGAAGAGACCCAAACCTCTGTCTAGTCCCTCCTTCTGACCTACTACTAGCCCAAAGCTTCTTGAGGAATGTGGAATGAACCAGCCGTTGTTCTCATTGACACACTACAGGAGCGCATGTTGCAGCAGCCAGCTGAGCACATCAGCTACCAAAGCTAAAAATTCAGCATTTTCATGGGATTTAGCGAGGAAGGAGATACATGAGAATTATCTGTATCTGAGCCTTAAAGCACTAGTCATCTTAGCCTGTCAGAGGACTGGATGTTTGCCACACTGGGAAAAGTACAGTAATTATATAAATACAATATTCATAACCAAAAATCAAAGAACCGAATAATTACAACTGCCCAGTGTTTCAAGCCCTTCCTACAAATTAGCAGCTATTCATAGCTTTGCAATTTAATTTTGACAACTCCAGCATTTCTGAAATTTTTTTGGACTTAGGGGTATCAGTCAACTTTTCTAATGCATTTTATTTTTTTTTAAATTGAGCAATATTATTCATTTGTATATCGACAATGCAAGCTGTCATACTCAGTCATCTAGTCAATCTGTTAAGATAGTACTTTTTTCCTAATTGTTTAAAGGTTCTAATTAATCATAATAATTTACTGAAATGCCCACAAATTCCCTTCTAGAAATAGCCATGCTCTATACCACCACAAAAAAAAAACCAAAAAACAAAAAAACCCACACCACTGGCTGCATCTCTGACAAGATAATTTTATCAGTCATTCAGAATGAACAGCTGGAATAAAAGGCACAGCCATATCCATAATAAAAAAAGATAATAAAACAGTAATCGGTCTTACTTCTGTATTAAAGCGTAGTAATAAACAGAAGAACTGAGATGTGAAACCTTCAAGATCTGCTTTTTTACAGTTCTTTCAAGATTTAAAACACATATGCGCAGAGGGATGAGGACAAGGAAATTGATGGCTAGCTCTGCAGCAAAATTGAAGGACTAACAATTCTGCAGTCCTGCAGCTCAGCGGGGTAGAGGGTGACATCCACTACAGGGAAGCCAAGTGCAATCATGGAGAGTGTTTAATCTCGTTCATCAGAATTAAATCCCTGTGTTTGAGATCTTATTGACAGTTTAGAGAGGCATGCAGTATAGTCCAGACACAAGTTAGCTCTGCACTGTAACTCATGGTTAAGAAATAGCAAAGTTCCTGCCTCACAGTGAATGAGCAGGCAGCAAGCAGGCAGGAATTTGCTTCTCTCATCCCACCCTCCAAGAGAGCAACCAGCTCAGCACTTTGAGAAAGTCTCTAATCCCATCCAGCACATGAGAAAGAAATAACTAACCCTAAGCGAAGGAGCCAAGACAGCAGGACATGGTCCTTGTAGCATTTAGTAATAGTTAGTAGTTATAATTACATTACTATTATTATTGCTACATTATTATTATTACATTATTAAGTAATAACGAGACTTTGTGGCTATGAGCATGCTGGAAGGAAGATCCTGTAGAGCTTGGTCATAAGTTTCAACAAAGAATTATCAGTCCTAGGACATTTGTATTGTTTTAGGACGGTGGTTTATCTTTCCTTGAGGGATGGAAAGATAATTTAGGAGAATCATCTTTAAAAGGAGAACTAATGCAGCAGCAAACTGGGATTTTCAGTGGGTAGTGGGAAACTCAGACACCAATTATTTATGCTGTGATTTAGATATGGGGCTGTTTCCACACTGCGTACTATGGCAGATATCTGCCTTAGACATCTGTCACGATGTTTTCTTCCCAGGGGAATGAGGAACCATTCAGCCCAACATGTGATAGTAGGCACTCCAGCAAAGCTCTCACCTTGATCCTGACACTGTGAACACCGTGGCATCTAGCACAAGTGTTCAAAAGCAGCCAGGAACAGAAAGGACCATAACTACACTGGTCTCCTCCAAGAAATAAGGATAGAAAAAGATCCAAGCAACAGCAAAAGACACAGGAAGACAGAAAAGAAAGCAGAATGTTCTTTCCATCACATGGCACAATAGCGGATATTGCAGACACAAAATGTCCTCTTCCCCTCAAAGACTGGGAGGAGGATCCTCCAGAAACTACTTAAGGACATGAAACTGACCAAGCACTCTGAATTACCTTTTGGAAGCATCTTAATTGCCTTTAACTACAGAGGTAACCAATTTCCACGTGGTTAGAGTTGACAAGGATATCTCATATTCACCTTAATTCCAGCCTTGATTTAGAATTCAACTTAGACAGATACACAAAATAATAACTTGTACAGTTTGAAAACATCACAGAATACCCTGAAAGGAAAGATGCCCTTATGGTAACAAGCAGTTGACATAATTTTACTAAGTGCACATGTTTTCCTTCAAGAAATAATATTTTTCTAGCAAGAAAAAATTTATATACACAGAAGAGAGACAGAAAACCTGGATTATAAAAACGGGAGACCCTCCATGCGGCAGAGGCTATGGGAGCAATTGGCACTCATTCTGGAATCATAAAACCATGTTGATCTTTCCTACCATTTTAAGAGTGTTTTGGCCTAACTGGTATACACTATGCTGTGTACCTTGCTCATCTAAACCTCTGCTGTTATTTAACATGATTAATTATGGTTATAAACTACAGTAGTTTGAAGGTCAAGTCACTGAGATCTAATTTCATGAAATGCAGTAATGCTCCCTCAAGAGAAACCAGGCATCGTAACTTATTGTGGTGTTAAAAACTGTACAATCAATATATGTCTGCAGCTCTAAAGTTTTACAATCAACTAATAAGATAGACATAAATATCCTACTAGTATTCCACTTACTCCCAACAACATTAGTGATCTTAACACAGTAGGTGTTACCATTCCTAACAAGACATGGAATTTGCTATTTCATGCTTAAATGCTTCCTCCTTCAGATTGCAGAGGCTGAGGAAGGAACATTTTAAAGATTTGGTAACGCCACAAGCACAACCAATTTTCTCCATGCTGAGCAACTAAACACCCCGTGCCTATTGCAGTCTCTGCAGCAAGGTAGAGGCAGCAGCACTAACCCCAAGACCCCAGACCCAACTCATTTGTAATACAAGTCAAACACAAGTTGTTGACCAAACCAGAGAAGTTACAGTTGCAGTTTCAAATTTAAGTCTTTATAAGCAAATAATATCTTTATGCCAGGAAAAATGTGTGTTTCTGACTAAAATTTTCCTTCACTGGGCTTTTTCCGTAGCTTGTATGTGTGATGGTGAGACAAATAAAAATAAATAAATAAAACACACAACTGGCTAGAAAATCAGAACTAAGAATCAATTTAGAAGAATTCAGGCCCTTCTACCATCAATATTTTTATCACTAAGGAGAAGTAGGCCCATCTACATAGGGCTATTGGTTTAATTAAGTTCTCCCAGATGCTAATGACTGCTTAAGCAAGGTGCAACTCCTCCCAGATCCGCTGCCTGGGAGCAGGACTTGGGAAAGCCTCAGGGTCAGCACACAGATCTTTCCTCTAGGGTGCTAATGTCAGGCACCTTGTGATGAAAGGTGGTGAACTCTATCCGCTGGAGACGTGAATCTCTCTCAATAGACTGAAAAGGAGTAGGGCACGAGCAAACTCCTGATTTAGATCACTGGAGTGCATAAACTTCCAGGAAACTCAAACAGTAGCTCTGTACCCTGGCTTCTTCACCTTCAACACAACGTGCTCAGAGATTGAGCAAGAGGGATTTTCAGACTGAAAATGATGCTGCACTGCCAAATATTCTGCAGATTACAGCGCATAAAAAGTAGATGGCTGGATGCATAACTACACATGCATAATATTGCAAGGGAAACGTAGTACCAAAATATTCCTCACTGCTAAAAGATAGGTCTCTTGATGAAGAAAGCCCATCAAAGTATTAAAAGCTACTTCCCTGAACTTCCCGAAGACATCTAATCCTTTAATCTCTGGAGAATGGCAGTTTTAGAAGGGATGCCATTAGCTTGTTGTGGGATGAATTATGCACGAATTTATTATTGATTCAAGGGGAGACTGCTCAAGCATGAAGTCAAAGCCAAGACAGAACAGAAGGGAAAGAATGAAGTTTCTATAGTTCAGTATTCATTCATAGTCCAACCAAAAAAAAAAGAAAAAAAAAAGGCAAAACAAGCAGTTGCTTGATCATTTTACATAGCAGAATAGCAGAAACCCTGCCCATGACTGCTGAGAAAGGGGGGACCTGAGGTGCCCAGGCTGCAGGGCAGAGCCACAGGAACACCCAGCCTGCCTCAGAATCCCCAGTGTAGCCCAATATGATGCTCGTGACACGGCTACAGAAAGTCACTTGGGAAGAGAGAAATTTTGCAGACAGCTTGACACAGTACCAGGCTGATGCAGTTAGTTCCAGTACAGAGGTGGGGGAGCATAACTTGGGAATTAAGAGGGCACTGAAACTAAAAGCACATACAGCCCAGATGATCCCCTCGGGGTAACAGGGACTTGTCAGTTTGACTTTGAAACAGAAAAAGAAAGAGGCTATTTAAGCAGCCAGGAAGGCTGGAGGTAAGAAAGGGGTAATAACAATGAGCTTATACAGCAAGTCAGTCACTGGCAAATATAAAACAAACCATGCGGAGGTCTAATAGCATATTTAGTGTTTCAAGTAATGGACATAAAATTTGCTTTTCTCAATTTGACCTCAGTTAACAACACACAGCATTGCAGGTCTATTATGCTGCAGCATTCCCATGATAAACTCATCCCGACAGGGAGTGCTGGGGACTGTTTCCTATTGCAATCAGAAAAGAGATCAATAGTAATAATTACACACACATACACGCACTCTTGCTCTTTGCTTATAGCAACTCTGCAGTGGAAACATTACAGTGACATTTAGGCAGAAAAACATCCAGCAGAAATATTAAGCAGAAACTGTCCCTGATGCTGCTGCTGCACAGAAAATGGTGGGGGGGAAGAAGGGGGGAGGAAATTAGTAAAACTAAACAACTCTAATACCCTAAAGGGTTTATTTTAATTGCAGCAAGTCAGTGGCCTGTCTCTGGACACAGCCCCCATGTGTTCCACTAAATAATCTTCTTTGAAATATTATAAATATGCAGAACTTCAAGAAGTAGGTCAGTAGCTCAACATGTTGTAGCAAATAGCTCGGATAAATGCTAGTTCTTTCTCTACCATCTGCAGACAGTACCAGGTCCAACACACCATTTTGCTAGTCCAAGGGCTACGCACTGTTCTCACAGCCTGTTCCCCAAATTACAGCACTGCTGAAGCTCCTGGTCATGGCCAGCATCATGCCCGTCCACCTGCAGAGAAATCAAGCTGCCCCTCTCAACACCAGGTTGTCTCGCAGTCAGCAAGGGCAAGACGAGGAGAAAGCAGGAGGATGCAAGGATTTGGGATATTGAGAAAATTAATATAATGCAGCAGGGAAAAAAAGCTACAGCTCAGGTTAAAATCCAGAAAACATCAGCTCTGTTGTAAAGGTGACTTCAAAACCCTGCCATAACTGCTGAGCTCTGAGCATTGGTCCCAGTGCATTCAAAGCCATTGCAGGAGTAGCGCGTGTGCCCGGCGAGCCCTTTGCAAAGTTCCTTGGGACCTGCCAAAGCCCAGCCCAGAGCTCACCCCAAACCCTCCTGCGGATGTTGAGCCCCAGCGGCTCCCTCTGCCTTTTCCCCTCCCCGGCGCGGGTTTCGGCATCACTCACCATGAGCAGGCTGAGGGCAGCCTCGGGCGCGCGCTGCACAGCCATGGCCGTCTCCTCCTCCCCGCGTGCAAATCCTGCCCGCGACTCGCCCAGCCCTCGGCCCGCCGGCACGGCCGAGCATCCGCAGGAGCTCCGGAGAACTGCCGGGAGAGAACCCCCCGCGCAGGCTGGAGCGCGTCCGCGAGAGGAGGAGAGGATGGGCGAGGGGGTGGGGAGGAGAGGAGGGAAGGAAATAACCTTCCCAGCCTGGGAAAGGAGCTTAAGCTAGGCCAAATTTTACACTAGGGAGAGGAGGGGAATGAAACAGGGAGGCTGCTGGAGAAATGAGATATCGGAAGCCGCAGGGTATTTAAAGCTCAGATGCTCGCTGCCACAGCGAGCGGCGGGAACGGGGGACGTGCATCAAACACCTACGTGACAGGTTAGGTCCCAGCTAGTCCTCCCCCTGCCCCAGCTCCATATAACTGCTTTTAATTGCCGCTTTCCTTCCTCCACCTCCATAAACACCCAGGCTAAGCGCAACAGCAGTGCCCCGACTTGACATCTCTGCCCTGGCGATGCTACAACATCAAGCACTGCAATGTACCGCTTCCCAAATGGCCAAATCTCTTCTCACAAATCCCTGCTTCTCCTTTTTTTTTTTTTTTTCCTTTTTTTGTTTTTGGAAAGCAGACGCCTGCATAATACAGACATGAGCTATGCAGCAGAGGAGGCAGCACCGGAGAACTGCAGTTACCTTTATCGTGTTCAAGAAAGAGTTGGGTTATAAGAGAGCTGGGTTATAAGCAAGAGCTGGCCCTTATCACCTTAGCCCCCTAAAAACAGGGAAAAAAGTCGTCTCGTCCTCCTTCTCTGCTCCAAATGGATCCAGCTCCCCTTGGAGCTAGCACACTTCCTAGGAACGTGTAATTACAGAGCGTGCTGTGCTCATGCCGGCTGCACCACAGCCCCCTCCTTCCCTCTGCACGCTGCAATTCCCCGCGGAGCCCCGGCCGCCCGGGAGGTCGGAGGCAGCTAATTGCGAAAATGGGGGCAGTTAAGACCCGAAGACAAATTAGCCCTGAACACAAGCTGCTTGTTTAAGTACCGCATGCAGACGGCAGAGCCACTTTCTTAAAGGCTTCACAAGACGAGCAGAGCATCCTTGTATGACAGCCCGCATGCCAGTGCAGAGGCCACAGCTCTCACCTAGATGTGTTGTAGGACCCGGGGTTAGCAGCTCTAATCCATCCAGACCTCCGGTGACCTAAGTGCCCATGTTTGTAGGGCTCACAAGTCTCACGGATTTTAGTGTTTCAACCCTTGCATCCCCTCTCTGAACCACCACAATTTTGGCTTCATTTCCAGAAGGTTTAGCACAATGACAGTATCTGTTCATCTTCCAGATCCTGCTTGCGCGTTGTCCTCCCCTTCATGGTTTTGGAATCCAATTAGAAGTTCCAGTCAAATCTAACCAGCGAGAAGCAGTTGCATGCATGTCATTCCTGCAAGTATCATGGAAACTGGAAGGTGGTTTATAAAAGGTGGCTGCAGTGGGGTCCCCATGAGGGCAGGCAGCAGTCCAGCCCCCCGGGCACCACGGCAGGCCTGTCAGCACCTGCATCACGCTGAAGCACCACGCAGGGGGCCAATCTCTCACTGCTCACCCACCACCACATTTCAGCAAACAGGACATGGAGCTGTGGGAAATTGCAAACGTTTCCTGAGGTCATAGAGGACACCTGTACTTCTCATAAAGCACATATAGCACATGCTGTATAGAGAAGCCTGGGCTTTTCATGTAAATACAACGCCCACCACAATAGTGCCAGTGGAAACCTAAAGCAGAGCCAAAGGTCAGTGGAAACCCCCACAAGGTGAGGCACTAAGCCTGGTGATGCAGGGTGACCACAGGGCTTCCTTCCCTGCAGACAAGTTCTCCACGAGGAGGTGAAGGAGGAGGAGGCCACTCATGCACATGAAGGATGCTCCTCCAAGGAAAAGAGGAGGTTTCTGGGTCACTCCTCCTTGGTTTTGGGCCATAGGCATCAGCACCCAAGAAGAATCTCTTGCTGACACATGTGTAGGTTTTCAGTTCCTACAAGGGCCATTTGCACCAGACATTTTTGTCACCTCCACACCTCAGACTTTGGCAACAATATCAGGGAAAGAGGGAGATTCAGTTGTCCCAGTCATGCTGATGTGGAGGCCAGCTTCTCAAATGAGTACCACACTTGAGTACCACAGATCTGGGCTTCAGTGACTCATGCAAATCAGACCAGAGTGTTGAAGCAAAATTCCTCTATATTTCCTAATGATAGCACCCATCTTGGCTATCAGAGGATAGTACTCATCTGAGGCTACAAGCAACAATATGATCTGCTCCTTTCCCTCTGAACAGATTCATCTTCATCTATGCAGATAAACAGATTGATGACTTTTACTAGATAGAGAAGCAGTCTACTTAAAATAGTCTCTTGAAAGAGGAAGATAGGTAGAATATAAGATGCAGGCAAGTTTTGAAAATGTCTCAGATCATCAAATTAAGAATTATGTAACTACTTTTTCTTAGCAGGATCCTGACAAACAACCCAAGATATATATTTTTCCTTAGACTAACCCAACGTGAAGCACTACACAGAAGTCACTGCAGAGATGAGACTTTCAGTAATGCTTGTGTCTAGTAAATGAGGTTTTCCTCGACTTTGCCAAACAAGTCCTTTTAAGGCACTAGGCTACTGCCAACTTTTTGGTCCCTGCTAAAATTAAGAGTCCTGAAGAGTAGATGACTCTTCCATACCTGCAGCTCCTGAATAATTCTTTCCGAATCTGTATGGCAAAAAAGTGGGTCGAACACTAGGGGATTTTTATGGGTTGTTGTGCTCTGGAAAAAAAAAAAAAAAAAAAAAAAAACAAAAAAACAAAAAAAAACCCTATATATCTGTTCTGAGCTCTACAAGTGTCAGTGTCATACCTAGGAATCCATCTGTGCCTAAATATATCATCTATGGCTCCAAGGTACATTTGCAAGCTTATTTGTCTGTGGGTTTTCCACATTCTACCACTTTGGCAAATAAATTCCACAATGAAAGAGGAAAAATAGATCACTAGTCACTGAAGGCTGGCCAGAAGTAAGGAAACAAATTTTAAAAATGTACTAATTTGATAGTTAAAAACTAATGCTATGATGAAGATATGACAGTTTAAAAAGTTTTAGATGTCCAGTTTTCTTTTGCCATATAGCTTAAGGAAAATGTACCCTACAATCTATTAAGATAATTGCTCACAATTGCTCAAAGAAAACTTATTACAGCAAACACAGAATTAGTGGAAGAATTAACACTAGTAAGTAGACATAAAGCACTTGCATTCTAGTTTGTGGCAGGCAAGGTTGCTATCAAAAGAATTCAGTTGACAGGAATAATATAGGAATGGATATACCATGCCAAAGTGGATCACCTTCATTAGAGCTGGTGGTTGCTGGGGATGGGATCTGAGGTTCTGATAACATAATGTTTAAGAAAATTGTCTGCCAAGAGCATGGTATGGTGACTGCTTGGGACCTACAGAACCTGTCAGGGACCCATTGCCCACAACAGGAGGCACTGCTTTTAAGACTTCCCATATATTGCTGCCATTGATATTGCAATCACTAAAAATCAAAGTGCTATCTCCAGTCACTTGTGACATTTGAGAGATCAAACTCCAGATATGACTTGTCTTGCATTAGATATGTGCTTGAGTGAAAGGCTTTTTAGAAATACGAGTTACCAGAAGGTCATTTATTCAAAGAGGCATGTAAAAAAAAAGAAAAAAAAAAAGCATTCAATAAAGAGGAGCTAAGTATAAATCAAGTTAAAAGTTGCTATTTTTAGTAATTTAGTAAGACTTCTATTATTATTCTATCAGAAAAATAGTAAAATAAGGTTGTCATTACTACTATAAGCATAAAGGTGACCAATCCACACTAATTTACTAATTTGCACCATGCAAGCAACCAATGGATAAAACATTTCTAAAACTTTTCTGAAGTTGTATTTGGGTTGGTGCTAGGTATGCAGTTTTTTAACCTTGAATTTAAAGGAGAATGAGCTGCCAGAGGTGTGGCAATTATAGCTGATACGAAGGCATTAATTGCTATGTGAATTTAACGAATTTCCTTCAGTCATTCACACATTTCTTGTGCATCTTTGCCTTTGTGGGAATTCCAGTGATTAGCTTCAAGCAGGCATTAGACACAGAAAACAAGTTTGCTTTATGAACTCCCATGGCAGAAGTGCTGCTTCTGTTCTCATCCAAAAGAAGTAAGCACATCATACAACAAGTCACAATGAAAGCGCACAGCTGGAGTGTCCAAGATGCCTAACGAAGCTATGGAGAAGTACACGGAAAGAATAGTCATATAATTCAAACAGACAAATGCAATGGCCTACACTTGGTTTGCAGCATATCCCTGAGAAAGAGGAAAGGTTGACTCCGGCAAATAAATTATTCATTGCAAATTACTCACTCAGGTTTAATAAAGATTACAGGAAGGAATTTATTACATTAGCTCTTCTCCTTATATTTCCTTCCCTCAATCTGATTTAGAAAAAAATAAACCCAAACAAACCCTTTCCCCCCTGTCCCCCTCCACCCCTCTCCCCCCTACACACAATTGTCAAGCCCCACAATTGGTTCCCACAAGGATCTCTGACTGTTTATTTTGAAAACCTCAGCTCTGGATGACCGTGATGGATTATTTTTAAAAATACCAAAGCACTATTATACAAGAAGAAATATTTGCTTCTGAAACTTGCAGACAGTAGCAAATATTACTAAAAACAGGTTTAACCAAGACCTACATTATGAGACAGGTTGAAAGGATTAAGATGAAACTTAGCTCTAGTTTCCAGGTTAGGTGCTGATTTATAGCACATTCTTCAGAGAAAAATAGTGTTGTTCATAGGTGGTATAAACCAGAAGTTCTGCCTCCACCTGAGTGCTCTCTTGCTTGAAACTCTTTGTATCATTATTTTTAGAGCTCTGTATGCAACCCACAAGAGGCTCATGGCTGAGCAACCCAGCTCCCAGAGACTATTTATGTTTGAAGACTGGTTAGGTGCAATAAACACCACTCTGAGACATTAAGGGTCCTAGAAATCTCTTATTACGAGGACAAGCACTAGCTGTCACAGCAGTTTCCTGTAATGCCACCATAGCTAGAGACACTCCTTGGACCCTCTGCAGGCACATCTTCCACAACAGTGACAGTCGTTGGAGAGCAAACCCCCTTTCCAATACAGCACACAGCACACCTCTTCCACAAAAGCAAGGGCAAGACGTGGAAAGCAAGATGACCAGGCCAGAGGCCCCCAGTAGACAATTGCTTGGGCCAGGAAGCAAACTGCGGCTTCCTATGGCCTCCATGCAAACCACTAGGCAGTGCAGGGCCAACAAGACCTTTGGTATGCAAGTATGAGACCTGGAGTATTCGGAGAGCTTCTACCAGTAGCAAGAGCCTGGGGTGTCAAGTTCACAAAAGCACACCCCAGTCACACACGAGAACTTGCTGGAAATTGGATGGAGTCTCATCAGAAGTGGTGTACCCTCAGGTAAAGGGAGACCTAGAGCACCTGCTGAGCTCCTGTAGGATGGCAAACATGTCTCAGCAGCTGCCCCTCAATTTCAGCATGAGCTTTGGTCAGCATGCAGGTAGAGGAGTTATTGCTGTCCAGTTAGTGGAGTTTCATGGCTCCTTTGACCAGACCCTTTGACCATCTCCCTTCTGCAAGGGGCAGCTCCCTTGTCTTCCAGTTTCAGAGGAGCTCAATAGCTGCTTGGCACTCACAGGTCTCAGACCTATCCATGTTTTCTGTATGAGCTCCAATACCCAAGTATATCCCTGAACAGTTATCACAGCCAAGACCTAGCAAGACCAAGAGAGAGGAGAAAAAAAAGGCACACCTGCATGTTAAAAATAAAAAGTAAGCATATCATAACTTAAAGTATTACTTAATAGCATATTAATTAGCATTCAGTAACTATCTGAACCAATTAAGAGTCATGGATTTCATTTAATAATTGTTTAATATTAATCTGACACTTAAAAGATAAGGAGCTCAGCACGTTCAGATGTGATGAGCCTAGCTGAACTTAACAGATACAGCATTTGAGAGCCTGTGAGCTTGTATCACTGCTATGGTTAAATTTGTCTCTGGAAGAAAAACACTCTCCCGTGCTGCCATGCAGTCTTTTCAGGTAGATTTGTGCTGCCTTTCCTTACAGAGCTTCCTCCCTTCAGCCTCAGAATAGCCTGTCCATAGCATGGACCTAACTATGCAGCCAAACAAAAGCCTACCTGAAGTGGCTACTGCTGTATAATGTCTTAGGGCAGAAAGTGAGTCAGAAGTTAAAGGAAATAATAGCTATCTGAATGCAAGTGTTACTTAGAGCAAACAGCCAATTCTGAGTTTCTGTCCTTAGACCAGGGAGTCATCTAAACTAATATGAACAATTTAGGAGTACTGTATCTAAGATGCCTTCAATGGTAAATGGACTAATACATGCAACTTCAGAGGGTAGGTTAATGATTCCATCTGTCTTCAAGGGTAATGAGTATACTCTGGAGATGCTGTCTCTGTCCACTGGCTGACTCAGAAGCCAAGTGACTGTTTTAACATTGACAACAGATTTCATCACAAGCATCAGCCTAAAGAGCTACTCCCATGTACCAGTCATGTACACTGAGCTTTCCCACCCGAGATGGGAGGAAGAGCCCAGATTCAGGGAGCCGGGGTTGGCAGTGGAGGATGTACACAAGTCACCTGCTCCCAGAGAGTCCAGCCCAGGGTATGCCCAGCACTGAGGTCAGCTTCCAGAAGACACCTGCCCTCCATTTAGGTTACCCCATCCTGCTCCTGTGACTGGAGGTAAGTCCAGAAAGACAAAACTGATTCCTCAGTTGCCCTAGAAAAGGTTGCCCTAGAGAGGGAAGAAAGCCAGACTGATAGCTCTGGCACAGATAGATACCCAAAGGGGTAGCTCATCTGCCTAGGACCTAGGAATAAGAATAGCACAAGCTCCTGGAAAAAGTCAGCATCAGTATTTTCATCAAAGAGATGGAGCTGACATTTATTTGTAGCACAGTTGCACCTTGATTATCACGCAGATGTTTAGATGATCTGGTGCTGTTAGATATTGTACATCCACCTTACTAGACCAGGGATGTTATTATTGGAGCAATGATTTGTTATAACTCCCACAGCAGAATTATCCAAAGGGTTCATGAGCTCTCACCTGCTTCGGAGTGAAGCCTGAGGTTTTAAAAAAAAAGTAATAACAAAAATGAATACTTGCACAATCTGTTCATCTGATTCAGCTGAGAGCACAGTAGCTTCCAGCAAATTATTAGAACCTCTCAAACAATCATGGTTGTTTCAGCAGTGGTTGTTGTAGCATGACTTAAGTAAGATGCATTGCTCACTCGAAGGATTTTAAAATCCATAGTGAGCTGGAGAGAGTGAGAACACTTGGGAGAGGGGGCAGGCCAGGAAAGAAGGGGATGTTATATATAGATATGTTGAAAGTTACACTCATCACAGTAAAATGAAAAATTTTAATGCTTTTGGAATGTTTTCAGCAATCCTTATATTAACACTTGCCAAAGCAAGTTATCACTACGTGCGGAACTTAACATTTGGTTGCTATTTCATTATATAGTCAAAGGAACAGTGGAGTGTTAAAACAGAAGTCTATTTTAAAAGTAAACTAGAGAGTTAGTTTTATTCATTTAAAAAGTACTCTTACAAGGAACTAATTAACTGGAGTATTAATAAAGACAGAACAGTTCTTACTAGGTAATATCTACAGTCATGAAGTGTATATGAACATTAATATGCATAAGAGAATCCAGGGTATCCAAATACCCTTCCTTAGTTCAGAAATATGTTCTGTGATACTCTCACAATTCACCTCAGTCCATTAATTGCCCTAAATATCATGGCTGGTAATCTGCAAATTAGATTATAAAACCTCACTGAATATAAACAAATGCTAAGATAGATTGCCTCTGTTTTCTCAGCAATCAGTTTGCAAAGCAGTCACTGTATTTTATGTTTTAACTGTATTAAAGAGCCAACAGTGATTTCACAGTAAAGTAGCTTCATAATGAATATTGTTTTTATGAATCTTAACTCCAGTCATTAAATTTTATGGGTGCCTATATAATCACAAGTATCTTCCAAAATCAAATCAGTCTATATAATCAAATCTTCCCTACATGTTGCTGGGAGTCAAAAGTTAGGACTCCAGGCCCACATAGGGCCATTGGATGTCCAATTTTTCCACCCACTTGTGCCTTCTTTCCCTCTCCCAGAAACATCAGCCAGTGGGATATTGAGAATTTGCAGTGTTATCCTGGGATTTCTAGACATGTGGTATCTCTGACCCACGAGGTACGTGGATAATGGATAATGGCTCTGGTTGGGATACTCTATACCTAAAGAACAGGGGGTGACTGTAGTGCACATACTCACAGTAACTTTCATGTCCTGGGATAAAGAATTAAATATATTTCAGCACTTTTCTACACCACAGCAATTAAGAACTAGGTCCACAGGGAGACAAAACCACACCAATGGAATCTCAAGGCGATGTACATTGTATGGCCATTGACACCACTCCACATTTGACATGCATCAGAGCAGGGTGCCAGTTCAGCCAACAAGCAAGAAGCTTGGTGAGCACGGAGCCCACGAGCCCTCAAATCCCAAACACGAGCCCACAGCCCCTTCAGGTTTGACAGGTGAGTACAAGCAAAGACTCAGGACTGCATACAGAGCCCTTCTTTACCACTTCTCATTTGCTATTGGGAGCACTGCCAAATAAATTCACTTTCATTTCAGGGCAGAATCAGAAAAGTCAAGTCTCAGACTCTGGAGGAATTGCTACTGGTTTCAGCCTTTAGAGTAACCCAGAAGGTGAAGGAGATTGCAGATGAGAGAGACTCTGAGGGTAAGTGCCTCACTTTTCAGTCAAGGGCTGACACCCCCAAACAAATCAGGGAAGTTCAGGGTCTAGTGCCTGCTGTGGACAAAGGTAATAAAATTTGCGTAACGTTGTACTAAGACAGCTGAGCCACCTTCAGGACTTGCTCTACTTTGCCAGGATCATCCACCTGGAGCTACCTGGAGACTTCACAGCATACGGCCTTGTGCAAGATGGGCACATCTTGCAGAGGCAACTGCAAGGGACCATTTCAGATACAGTCACAGAGCAGCAGGGAATTTCTCAAGTTTATCACACCAGAGAGTGTCTTAAATTAATTATCCCTCCCATCTCCAAGGTACAGAGACATGGTGCCCCCCTCTTTAAAGACTGAGGAGGGTCAGAGTCAAGTGGTTGCTAGTTCAGTTAGCCAATTAGTCTACCATGAATGAAAACTCAGTTTCATTAAGTATGAGAATTGTTGCTACAAGTATGAGAATTAGCTCTACATCCTCCACACCTATGTGTATGTTACTGTAGTATCTCCCAGGTATTTCCCACTGCAAAACACACCCTTCAGAGGGACAGGCCACGGAACGGAGCATGCTGATGACATATGGCTTGAAAACAATCAGCAGCTCCAAATGCGCTGCCAGAACTGATGCTTTGGCATGACGTTCTGCTGAGTTTGTTTCCCTGATTTTCCAAATTCAAACACAATATTAATACACCAAGTTTTCCCCGTTTGGGGTGCAATAGCTTCGTTTGTGAAATACCATGAACTTACACCAGCAACTAAAGCATGCTACTTCCTTTCCCAGGCATCTGGAAAGCCATGGTTCTTTCCTCCCAAGGCAAATAAATGGAAAATATTTCATTCTGCTATGTTAGGGGTTTAATTCAGAATTTACTGAGTTCAGTAGATTTTCATACTGAAATTAAGCAGGATTTAGACCAACCTTTCACTGATAAAATATATTTGACTCTTCTGTACACAAACATCTAGTAGCTTAGAGATGTGCATTCTGCTTGAAGTGCCTTCCCTTGACTAAGCCAAGGTCTGTTAGATTCTGAAAACTTTCACCACATAGGGATGTACACATCTAAGCTAAGGGAAATGCTGTCAGTGGTATTCTGCTTTCTCAGTGATAAAACACTTCAGTGCTCAGATATGCAGAGGCTAAGGTGCAATATTCAGATGGTGAATTTTGCACCATTATCACACTTTGACAGCTCTTGTTGTCCCAGCATTTTCAATAGAACATGAAGTGGCGCAGGTGGGAGCAAAGAAAAGCACTGCCTTCACTGTAGTCATTAGCAAATCACATAGTCAAAAAAGGTCAAATTCAAACAAACAAACAAACAAAAAAAAAAAGATTTCTAGTCTTGATCTGCATCACCAGGGGATAACATTCCATTTGCATGATTAATACATGGGATTTTTAAAAGAGAAAAGGAGTATTTGTCACTGCACTTCCTCAAGAGCCCAGAAAGAGGTTCTTCCACCTGGTGTCTCCCAGAATCCAGGAACAAGGCCAAGAGTCCAGCTAGACTCTCTGCATGGAAGTGCAAGTGCTCTCCCAACTCAGATGTCTCCACTGCCACCCTCATCTCCAATGCAACCTGGAGGGTCCCGTCGCCTCCTGGTCCAAAGGATTCAAGACATGAACCTGACTTGAACCTGACATGAATGTCATGTCATGGACAAGAGCCCAATTCACTGAATGTTCTCCTCAGTGCAGATCTGAGCAGATGCTGCACCAGAATCACATATATCTATGCTTGGCCTTCCCCTCTATGAACTCCACTTGGATTCATGCTGCAGCTGCCAGAGACAGGACATCACCAGGAGATCAGCTCATCTAGAGCCACCAGCTCCTCATCATCTGTTAAAACAAACAGAAACCTCCCTCACAAGTTCAGCTCCACTTCCTCTGGCCAATGGAAAGTTTTTACCTGCCTGTGACAAACTAGGCCCCTCAGGAAGGAGAGCCAAGCCCAGTACCAAGGGGCAGGAAATCAAGCAGATGGTGTTCAGTCATTACACCTACCCTCACACATCTCTCCACAGTCTGGGTGGAGGGGAGAGGGGAGGAAATGTTAATATTCCACAACTTGTTTCAATTCTTACCTCAGGGTACAGATTTCATTTGCCAACATAAAAATGCAACATTATGCCAAAGCAAAGCTATTTCCAAGGCAAAAAGAGATCATAGAAACATTACCGCAGACAATTGATATTGCTTCTTCCCCAGAGCCTGAGCGAGGCTGCTCCTGCCACAAACCCTTCCTCCTCCATTCAGCTCTTCAAACGACTTTATAGCATTTGATAAGTCTCGGTGAAGAAGCACAGGTAAAGTGATGCCCTGTCTATCTCGGTGAGATTGGCCCTCCAAGTCTGGGGGGTTTATGTGTTCCTCCTGGGATGGTAGGGACTGAACAGCTATTCCTGCATGTGTTTATCCACATTTTTGAGAAAAACAAATTCTCATATTCCTGCTCTATAGCCTATACTCTTCAAACAAGAGTGAAGTTTGAAAGTATATAGACTCATTCCAGTGAAGTAAATGAGAAATGCAATCCCATCAATAAGAGACACCGCAAAACATGGATCCAGACTGGCTGGAACTACACACAGACTATAGTCACATTTGGCAAATAATTTCCAGGGGAAATTAATGGGAAGACAATTAAAACAAGTGAACCAACTATTTTATTTTAGTAATTTCTACACTTCAGAAAGAACTTACATTTATAGACATAGCTAAGATTGTGTTCCCAAAGTAAAGATATGCTTTGTTTGTGAAAATTGGAATGCTTGATTTGATATAAAAAAAAAATAAGACCTTTTTTTTGATGTGAAAAAGATAACTTTTGTTTAGGGCTGATGTAAAATGTTTCTTCTATTTCTGAATTCAATCAACAAAGGAAAAAATCAAAGAAGTCAATTATATGCTTAGCTGTATAAATGACATAGACATAGAAACAGGTAATTGAGCTTGAACCTTCTGGATTTTATTTTTGTGTCTTTGTACCAATAACAGAACACTGACTGTTTCTCTCAAAATACAGCTAAATACTCCAATTTGACTCATGCAAATCTTTTCATGTATATTTTGCAGTTTGAGGAGGCCTTCTTAGAAGTGTGTGACCTTTTACAATTCTGGACATAAGCAAAATGAAAACAATTTTCTTTACAGTCATTCCAAATATCTCTTTGTGACTTAGGTAATGAAAATCTCCTTTAAAATATCAGATTGAATTAAATTAATTTAGTTCTCCCAGCTTGCATTATGTTTCAAGTGTTCTTAGGCAAGTTCTCATTCATATAACATCTTTAATGCTTTGCTTACAGCAAATGGCGTAAGTAGAAGCCTGTATACCTTGCATTAGATAGTAATGTTTGTTAGACAAAAATATGATGCATTTATTTTCATTCAGGGAACATATTTAGAGAGCAATCTGTAGCCTTGTTACTACTGATGACTGGATGAATGCTGAGCAACTATAAGTGCATTGTGCTTTTTAAAAAATAATGAACCAGAATGTTTTTATTGCTTTGCTAATTAATACAAGGTTTAGTTCAGGGTTGTAACTTGGCACAAGACTGTCATGCATTTCCCTAGCACAAGAGCACCTGGGTTTCCCCTATTGATTTGAAATGAGAGGAAATCCTTTCTGCATATTTTATAGGGTACCCTATGGAAATCTATAGCTTGGCTAAAACTTTCAGCTCATTTCTATCAGAATCTGTGAAATGGCAAAAACTGAAAGTAGGGAATCATGCCATTGCTATTGCATTTCACTAATTTACTTTAAAGTTTCCAGTCTTAACAGCTTTTAGAACCATGTAATAAGAAGACTGATTGTACCTGGGGCTGCATTACACAGAGCGTAGCCAGTAGGTCGAGGGATCCTTCCCCTCTACCCAGCACTGGTGAGGCCACCTCTGGAGTGCTGGGTCCAGTTCTGGGCTTTCTAGTCCAAGCCAGATATGAAAATGCTACAGCAAGCCCAGCAAGGGGCCATGAGGAAGATTAAGGGTCTGGAGCTCCTCTCACATGAGACATGACCCTGAGCAACCAGCTGTGCATGACCCTGCTCTGAGCATGGGGCTTGGGCCAGATGATCTATGGAGGTCTCTTCCAACCTCAACCTTTCTGCAATTTTCAGACAGCTGATAAAGGACATTAAATGCTATTGTTACCATTTGCATTTACTTCAGAAAGCTTTTTTCTGTAATGTCTTCTGTCTCCCCATAAGTGACTCACTCAAGGCTCTGACGCTTTCTTTTTAGCGTTCTTCACAGAAGATACAGAACCAACATGCAGGATCTCAAGAAGTGTGTCCCAAGATCCTGTCTGAACAGCCCCAGGTACTCGCTCCCATTAGGAATGGTGCATTGTCTGTGGTAGCAACCACCCCTTTTACTCCTCCTCCTAATAATAGAGACAAAGTTTTTATTCATTTTTGTTTTATGTGTTTGGTGAGTAGTTACCTAGATACCAGTAAACAAGGGAAAGTCAAACATGAGCTTAAGAAAAGAATCAAATCCTAGTTCTCATATTGCTCTTGTAGACCTGAGCCGCATACTAAGCAACAAGATCTTAGGAAATTGTGCATGTCCTTCCCTTACAAGCCACCCTTCTGTATGATACAAATTCCATGCCCTAGTGGAGCAAGGGAAGCACTAGATGAAGGGGTTTTCTTTTTCCCTCCTGAGCAATCCTACACAGCCTTTGACTGGAAAGGCTGTACCTCCACATAGGACACTGCTCATTCAGTAAAATTCATGTTCATAATAATCTATAGTATTACACAACTGTGTTTGTTATACATCTTATAAATGTGCTTAAAGTAAGATACAGCATTTTGCTTCCACTGAGACTTTTCCAGAAGAAAAAGCACATGCAGACCTGTATGGCTTTAATATGGCCTTGAACATATTTGCACAACATGCTTTGCTGAAAGTATAGGAAAGATCACAGAATCATAGAATGCTTAAGGTTGGAAGGGACCTCTAGAGATCATCTAGTCCAAACCCCCTACACACGCAGGGTCACCTACAGCAGGTGGCTCAGGACTG
>VZSV01000034.1:5848941-5884800 GCA_013398735.1 Nothocercus julius
GGATGCCATCTGACTTTGGCTGCGTGGTTCTGACCGCCCTGTCTGTGTGACACTCCCCTTCCCCCTTCCTGCCTAGTTTAAAGCCCTCCTCACCAGGTTGGTCAGCCTTCTGGCAAAGAGACCCGTGCCCCTCTTGCTGAGGTGGTTCCCGTCATTCCCCACTAGCTGGTGGCCATCAAACAGAGTCCCGTGGTCATAGAAGCCAAATCCCTGTTGCCGAGACCAGCGGCGCAGCCAGTTGTTAATGTGCCATATCCGCCTTCTCCTCCTCGAATCCATTCCCCTCATCGGTAAGACAGAGGAGAACACAACCTGGGCTCCCATACCTTTGATGGCCATCCCCAGGGCTCTGAAATCCCTCTTGATGTCAAAGATAAGGAGAAAACCAAAGAAACACAATCTTCTTTCCAAATTCTTCCCTTCCTTCATTTTATTACACTTGGTTAAGGAAGATTCAGCAACAAAAACAAACAAGCAAACCAACCACCAAACAAACAAAAAATAGAATGGAAAAAAATAAAGAAAGAATTTTTTTTTTCAGAAGAGCTATAAAAGGCATTGGAAGAAGAAAAGGAGAAATACAGTTTTAGAAAAAAAAATACAGTATTCAGCTGTTGTTTCATCATCCACAAGCTTTGTTTTAAATCACTGGCACCAATAAGTCACTATGAATTCAGTTGACACTAGTCAGCAAGATTTGATGGAATTACAATAACCTATGCATATTTATGTAACAAGATGTAACAAGAAGGACATGCAGAAAAATAAAATGAACTGTAAGAAATCAATAAAATGTAACTGTCTAACCTAATAGGTGCTCCCTGTCCATTTTTTCCAGTTATTTGATAAAATAATAAAGCATACAGTTTTAATCTGCCTGTTGCATCTGTCCTGTGTCTGTGAACTGGTTCATTTATTGGCTGTATTAATCTATTTTAAAATGTAAAAATAGTGCTAGTGCCTCTAGAGATGAAACCAAATTCCTGTCTGTTATTATAACTTGCTTTGATAGAATTAACATTTTTACTCAGACAGTCACATTTCTCAAAGCCAATCTTAGGAAAAGAGAGGGCACCATCTTCTCTGCTACATGAGGAAAAGAGGCAAGATAAGAAGAAATGGAGCAGATGGAGTAAATTTTCAAAGCTGTGTGTGGGAGTGAAGCATTCAAATTCCATTAACCAATAACGGAGTCGGAGGATCAGACTCCTACTCACCAGGCTTTGCAAACAACAGGTTCACATTTCTCTAGTTTCACTAGCTTCTTGCAGGTCTCTGAAGCTGCTCTGGCTTCTTCCTATAGGCTGATCTTTATGCAATGGCACAGGGTGACCTGTGTCTTCATGTTTGGGGCAGGGCTCTTTACCTGTCGAATAGAAATTGAGATACGTGTAGGGCTGAGCTTACGTATGTGCTGAATATGCTTATGGATATAGCATACAGAGTGGCTACAAACGTGCCATGGCTATGTCCCATGAGCAGGATCAAGCAACATGTCATCAGTGGTTTGGTGGAGATGCCCCTGGTGGCCATGCTCTTCTTTAGGATGGAGGAAGGGTGGGAGGAAGATGGACACAGCCCATATGTGCTCAGACAGGGTATTCTGCCCTGCTCCAAGTCTGGTACCTACAGCATGTCCAACACATTGACCTTGCAACCCCATAATCAAAAGAAATACTCAGTTTGGGCTGGTGGGATGACCTCTGCGAGTAAACATTGGTGGCTCCAGCCTTCCACATAGGAGGAGCTGATGATTCCAACTTTTTTAAGCCCAATTCCTGTAGTCTGTGTGAAGGCTACAGCGACTCTGCACGTGCATCCTGGACTCTCGCCTTCTCCCCCGGAGCATCTCCACAGTAGCACTTGTTTTCTATTGTGTGATTAATCATTCCCTTATGCAAAAGCAGGTACTCTGTCCCTGATAGCTAATGAGAAGCAGCAGTCTTCAGCTCCCCTGTATTTTATCATGGTAGCTTTATTTTTAACTGACATTAATCACCCAATTATTAAGACTGACACAGAACTTACACCCTATCGTTGGAATCTAATTAACTTCCGATCCTATAAATCAGTCTTGTACATGAAATGCATAGTATCTAGGGGCTGAATCTCTTATTTGTTTCATGGGGATTCTCAGCAGCTCCCGTGACGAGTGAAGTGCAGCACAAAAGGAGAACAAAGCAGCCCTGAAGAGCCCATAAATGTGCTCTGCTGCCTCCCTCCTGCACAAACGCTGAGCCTGTCCCACAGACCCATTGCAAAGTGCAATGGCTCAGCGACTGCTCCCAGCAAGCTGAAATGCCACACGGACCACGGGGAAGCCAAGGGATGCTCTTGGCATTGCCACTTGCTCCCCCATTTCTCCAAGAGGATTCCACAGGAGGTGCCGGAGGTGACACAGAGAGAGATGTGGGCAACATTAGAATGGGAATGGGGGCTGCTGGAGGTGGCCTCTTGTAATGGCTGTGAGAGAGACAGATGCCTGGGCCCTGGCTCATGGTAAGTCTCAAGTAAGAAGGAACCTGGGGTCACAGCTTACTCTAGATGCACTTACCTTCAACAATATCTTCAGAAATTTGTGTAGGAGTGACAGCACCTTACAAGTCTGACTGAGCTTCTACTAGCAGACTTAACACCTGATTTGTTTGTAAAAATACAGATCAACGCAATACTCTGTCGTGAGAGACACCCTGGGGACATTTCAAATCCAGACATGGTCCTGACCCACCAAAAGAGCTCGTCTAGACAGCCCTGGTCATCAGGAGGCACGTCCTCCTATTTCTGATTCCTCTGGGTTCAGGTAGGAGGAGTATCTTGTCACTAGACAAAAAACAGAAATCTTCTTTAACCCACATTAGGGTAAAGTGAGAATATAGACATTTCCTTTACACATATAAAAGAAACAGTGTAATCATGAATGTTTGTAAAAGACATAATTTGAAGATATATATATATTTATATAAAAACTTATAATCTGGTTATGCCAGTATGAACTCTCCATAGTCTCTGTTTCTCTCTCCTATAGCATTCAGGTGACGAGCTGCAAACATTATCCTGAGATATCTTTTGTCGGGGGTTCAGTCGGGTTTGCAATCTTCAGACAATCTCTCTTTCAAAGAAGACATGAGATTTGGTAGATAATTTTATTTCTGGAGTCCTCAAGACTGCCTGGATAGATTTAATCTTTCTTATTGAAACGTGTTTTTTATAACCTCTTCAGAGGTTATAAAGGGAACCTTGACACTGCTTTAATAACCATAAGCATTGTTCCACTTCCTTGGACATGCAGGCACAGCTTTGTTAGTGCAGATGTCACATCCTTAACAGTCCTTGACTCACTGAAGGGGAAAATTTCCCCTCCCTCCTCTCAGTATTAAACATATCCACAATCAGAAGCTCATATCTGATTTTCCTCTGCACAACAGCAAACACAGCATCAGCATTTAAATGTAGTGTTAATGGTGATGGACTATAAACATCCCCCTAAGACTATGCCGGCAGTTAATTCCTGCATTAAAACAAGGAAAGTGGAAATGGGGAGAGGGCTTTGACTCGTTTTGACAAGGCAACTAACTGGCAAGAGGTTTGGCAGAAACACCAGAAACACCATGTATCCAGTTTGAAATACCAGGTATTTTGTCCAGAAGGATCCAGGCTCTGATGCCATCCCTGGTTGCAAGGGATGGTCGCAAGTGGAGCACTAGCAGTGGGCTGGAAACCCATCTGAGGAGCAAGGCTGAAGCACTTCTCCACGCAACTGCATCCTTTTTTCCCCGTACTTACAGGCTGAAATCTTTCAGATGTGCGTGCAAGAACATTCATCTGTTCGACACGCGGTAATGTAACTCACAGCCTCCTGTGCCAGCCTGTAGCTTTAAGCTTGCTCACTCCAAGCACATCCAACGACACATGATGTTTTCCATGATTTTTTTCTTCTCCTGACTAGATGATTGGTGCTCCTAGCTAATCTGACAGTTTTAACCATGATAATCAATTGCTGCTTTCACAATGCAGTGACTCTTCTTGTCACACTTTCTATTAAAAAGGCCTTTAAAATACGCTTCGGTTAAAATGGGCAGAACAAAATGAGGAAATCTCAGCAGAGTTCCTCTCTTCAAACCAGTCTCCTACTAAGAATATTGCATAGGAATGGGAACCCAGCAAGAGACTTACCTGGTGCTGCATTTCTTCCTCCAAGAATCTGCAGACTCCTTGTCAGAAAGTTGCTCTCGGACTTGTAATGCTGTAACCCGTGTCATTTTGTTGACAGGAGCTATGGGCACGCTGCTGAGCAGGCTAAAGGCCACACTAGACACTAAAGCACGATACTTCCCTGCAGAAATATCACAATCTGCTGGTGTTTATGGAGAATCCTTACTGCCTTGTCCTGGGGATGAACCCAGCCTCCATCTTCCCTATCCGTCTCTTTGCTAAAGAGTTGGGCAGATCATACAGCACAGTGGCCCTTGCTGGATCTTCTGGACCCCTCCACATCAGGCTTTTAGATAAGGTTTGTGGGATGGCTGAAGACAAAATGCCTTCTAGGACTGATCGGAGAATCCAGTCCTGGGTTTCAGGGTAGGAGACATAGCCAGATGGCCATTGCCAGTTGTTTTCTGGCCCTCCTCAAGTCTAGGAAAGGTCCCTCCAGCTCACAATTAAACAAGATAACACAGATTAAAACAATGTGTCAAAGCCAAAAGATTAGTAGATCCTCAAATGTCACAGAGGTGCCAAGTTTACCAGTTGTTATTTTTGCCCATTGCCCATGAAACCTGGCAAGAGAGATCCCTGCAAGTTAATGTCCCACGTCTTAAACAAAGAAAACAAGACACAGCTCTAGCCCACATAGCTAGAGGAAGGACGGAGCAGCGGAGCTTGCTGAGTTCCCTCTCCCCACTTGAAGCAAACTATTTGCAACACCTGAGAGGAAAGAGATTTGCCTTTTCCCAAGAAACTTTACATCCTATTTCAAAATCCCCACTGCAAACTGGCAGAGCCATCATGCAGGAGGCTTCTGTTGCAGGCCACAGCCCTAGGACAGAGAGCAAGGCTGGTGGCATGAGCACTGCATTGAGGTCTGGGGCTCGTTTCTTCCAGGACATGGCTGGAAGTCTTTCTCCTTGTCTCCACCTCAGGAATGACCGTCGCCATTAACTGTGGCTACAAGCCCAGGAGATGTGCCAAGGACAGGGCAAACTACAAGACTGAAAAGTTGCCCTGAGACCTTTTTAAGTCCTCAGACACCAGCCTGGTAGGATTATCTGCCACTGTCGTAACTTCACTCTTGGGAAATAAACATTTGCTCAACACAAACAAAAAAATCAGTGAAAACACTAAATCTAAGTATCTTCAAAGATCAGAAGTTTCAGCTATAACGCTGAGCCGTATTATGTTTCACAGGGCCTGGTTTAAATTTCTGGCAGAGCCACTGGTCTCCAAGGGGTTTGGAACAGGCTGTTTTCCATGACTCAGTTTCTCTTCCTGTGCAGTGGAGTCAGCAGTAGTAATTTGATGTATGATCCATTGGTGAAAAATCTCATATAAGAGCTGCTATTATTACTGCTCCACTCCCGAAGGCAAACTGTGAAGATCTTTTCAAACGCCCTTTGGAATAAAGAAAATATGATCTTTATAGAGTGTAGCTCCATATGAAAGGATTTCACAACAGCTATTTTTCAGCGTGATCTAGGAAGCACTGGGGTCTTCTTAAGGAATATTGTTTTCTTTCTCATTAATTTCCTGCTTAAGGATTCTTCTTGGCAGCAGTAAGCATTATGCTTTTCCATATACAATAATGAACTGTCAGCTACACCAGCCAGAATAACCTTTTATTTCTTATTAGGAAGAGCAAAGTAAAAGCTAGCAAGGAATCTACCAGGCAGGACAGTGTTTGTCACTGCTTTCAGTAGCAATGGGAGGTGCAGCACAAACAACACCATGGGCACAAGGCAAGCAAAAGGGTTGAGGTCCTCAGAAGATGATTTTGCAGGGCTTCATTCAGACTATGAAAGATGCAAGCCAAGAACTTCTTGAAGTGGCACCAAACACCTTGAAAGTTTCTTCCAGTGGTATTATCCATGGATTACACCTAGATCCACACCTGTCACCTTCAGGGATGCTTAAATGCCATGGTCTAGCTTGGTGTTGTTTTGCACATAGGATCATCTTTCAAAAGTCCTGAAACTAGATAATTAAAAAAGCAATTTCAAAAATTGATATGGTCAGGGGCCTGAGCCTGACTCTAGGTCTAAGCTACATTTTTCTTCAGTAGAAGGTTACAAGGTAAATATCCAGGTGTTTATTTTTTTCTAATACATATAGAGCAGAAGGCTTTGCATGACTTCCACCGCTTAAACTAGTCCACAAGTCTTCATTTAAAATTAATCACAGTGCAATATTATTCCACTTGTCAACAGTTCAGGAGGAATTGACAGATCCTAGTTTAACTATTTAACTCTGCCAGGAGTAATACATTCTTTCATGCATTAAATTAAAAATGACACTTGAAAATATGTACATTATGGACCAAATACAGCACCCAAATGGGGAGCAAAGATTTAAACTGCTGCTTGATGGAGGATTGCCAATGAAGCAAAATGCATCTCATTATACACCCTTACACAGAACACATTCACCAGGAAAGCTCTTTGCATATAGATGCATTTCCAGTGGGCAGACGCCTGCTCTCAGTGTGGACAAACAAGACCTGTTGCCGTTCTCTTTCGGTGAGCAATCTCTGGACACAGCAGCCTGTTCCAGAGTTGCTAGGTCAGAGCTCATTTTCAGCCCTCGATATTTTTGCCTTGCAGCCCATAGTCTGTTTACAAAACTGTCCTTCTGCTGCTGTCTGTCTACCTAAAAAAACACTGAGAGTTTGAGGTGATAAGACTTAACGTAAGACTTACTTCTACATAATACTTCTTCTACGTAATTGCTTCTACATAATAGAAGAAGCAATAACATCAATAAAGACAGATTTGACTTGGTAGTGGAGTGTCTTCCTTCCAGAAGAAGGGAAATTGCAAGCTCTGAGTTTGATAGATCTGGGTTATGCCACCTTCTGCCACGGTCTCCAGAGTTTCTCTCCAAGATCTCTGTCTACTGTGAGGTCATGGTGATACACACACTTTCCTCCTTTCTCCATTTTCCTTTGCAGTGTTGTCTCTCACAGCTACAAGTGAAGAGATGCACAGCTGCATTCAGTCCTAGTGCTGACATAGGTTTCTAGTCTCTTAACAGACATATGGGATGGGACTTGTGCCATTTAGTCCAAAAACAAAGGATCTCTGTGTGGGTTGCTGTCCTCTTCAGTCAGTGGAGAGAAATAGGAATTTGTAAGGAGGAATCCATCTCGTCTTTTTAGATGAAATGAATGACGCACACAATAAATGATTTATATAAACTGGACTCCTCTGGATTTTCCAGGTTTTCAAGAAGTTGTAGGAAGGAACTGCTGCAATAGAAAGGTCCATTGATAAGTCTATGCAGCTCTGGTTTTGTAGGCATCTAAAGTGAGGCAGGATGAAGGAAGCTATGCTTTAGAGTGAGAAGTCACCTCAAAAAAAAAGGAGCTTTGCATGAAGAATTTGGGAAGTACCAAGAGTCTTAGGGTGAACTGAAAAGGAAGGGGAAGAAAGAAGATGTGACCAAGTCCAAAGTTTGCCAAGGGCTGGGAACCATGGTCAGGAGCTTCCAGTGCTACTCAAAAAACAGCAGTTCCAGGACCAGCTTTGATAGACTGGCAGCTGGGCCAATCAACAGAGGTAATTATGCACTTTCCAAGGCAAGATATAGATGCACTGTATGGCCTGGAACTGCAGAGAGAAAACGAGCCTCTGTGGACAGGTACACGAGAGAGGGCCTGTGCCTAGAGAAGAGCCCAAGGTAAATGCTGGATCTCAATCTGTCACAGGAGGATAAAATAAACATGAGCAAGTTACCCAGTTTTCTTGCTAGCTCCATATCTGCGCATGCCCCCCCCCCACCAATGCAGATAGCCCTTTGAGAAATAATCACAGCATATTTTTAGCAAATTTATTCCCTACAAGTATATGAGCTGCTTTTAGAATTCTGTCAAAAATCTGTCCCCTCGTAGGAGATATGGAAAATTGTCTGATGAAAACATATTGTCTACTAAATGGTAGAGGTTTGTCAAATAAAATTCTTATTGACTCGACCCCCTCCAAAAGAAATTGAATTAATGAAAGCAATACTAATTAAAGCACCTATTAGCCTGAGGTTGTAAGGAGATGCTGAGATATTTCCTTTGACTGAGAGTCCACTGAAAGTATGGGATATACTGAAAGTCTGTGTGCTTTGTGGGTCAGGCCCTGCATGATATAGTGTGCCAGCTCTGGCACCATCCACGCCCAGAAGGAACAAAGATATTCTCATCCTGGTGGAAGGAAAGGCTTTCCCATAGCTGCTGAAGAATGAGGTTCAAAACATTTGGAAGTTTAGACCAGGGTGCATAAACTAGGTCTGCCATTCTCCTTTTTGAGACTATCTGACATTAGAGCTAAAAGCAATGGAACAAAGAGGAAGCAAACTGATAAAGTTGAAGTACACATCCATATGCAAATGTCAAAGAAGGCCTCACTTCTTCCACTTACCTTAATCCTCTTCCCCAAATACTATGACCAGGAAGGCGAACATCTAAGAGGATAGCCCCAGTCATTGACCAAAACATGCTGAAAGAAGAATCCTCCCCTTCTAAGAGCCAACCCACTCCCACTCCAACCATATCACTAAATTAAGTCATTACTAATCTAATTCTCACTCGTTCAGGCAGAGCATCCATGGTGCCTGGCTCTGTCTCACCTTCATCGCATGGGGACGATCTTATGACACCACCTGGAGGGACCTCCAGCAGGGCCAGCATTCCCATTGGAAGTGGTCGTGCAAAAGCTGCTGGTGAAGCAGACTCTATTACGTGACCAAGAGGGAGAAATCAAGATCAGTCTCTTCTCAGTGTGCCTGTTGCTATATCTCATCTTGCCGCTGCCGTACTGGGCTCTCTAGAGCATTCCTTAGGTGGAAACAAAATTCTCGGAAATCTTTTCCAGGATTGCTCAGACTCATTCATATTCATTAGTGGTTATCAGCTTGCAAGCAAGGCCCACGTTAATTAAATACCTTTGGCATTCGGGAATTAGAGAGTTTGGTCTGGTTTTGTTTAAGTTGGCTTATATATTAGAAGAAACAACTTAGTATGAAATAACTTTCTCTAAGATCTTTCCCGGTTATAGAAAGACATGCTTATAGGGAAGATATTTGAAAATGCATCCATAAAGACAGAGAGAGCTTATCAGTTGCATCAGAACTGGAAACTCTAGTCTCCTGTTTTTAAAACTCATTTTAAGGCATCAAAGGGGAAAATCATGAGGGAAATTCTTCCCTTACAGAGTCTTTCTAAAGAAATGCTTGAACCAAGAATGCTAATTACCTTTGAACCTGGATCAAAACTAATCAATCACCTTTATTATTAACATAATTGATACAAATATAATGATTTCCTTTCCTTTAGAAATCTATTGATGTACAAAACTAATACACACAACAGTTGACAGCTAAGAAGGCAAACCTACCATCACACCTGCCATTAAATGTAGCCCTTGTTATGCCCAAACCACCCAAAAGTGGGCTTTTGTTATCCCAAAAGTGGGCTTTTGTTATCCCAAAAGCTGCCCCGGGATGCACCACAGCCTTGGGGGGAGTAATTATGACACCTAGTGGCTTTGGTGGCAAAAGGCACAAGAGAAATAAGTTAGACATGGACTATTAGACATTGGTCTGTGGCCAGCTGTAGGTAGGAGTGAGGGTACCCACTGAAAATAGCCCTCTGCCAAACACCTGCAAAAGATTGGATGAGACAGTGTCTGAAGAACCAACAGTTTGTGCTAAGTCCATTGCCTGGCTCTACTTTTTAATAGCCTACTTACTATTTTTTTGCCCAACTCAATATCAGCACCTAGATAGCCTTCAGGAACAGATTTCAGCAACAATCTTGCTTTGGCTGGCCTGAAGCAGTCTGGGCACTGTTTTTCTGCATTCTTAAAAGATATGAACCTTTCTATTGTGTCTTCGTTTACTGGAAAGAAAAAAACACACACACACAAAAAGAACAGCTGATTTTTTTCAAAAGCACAGAGTAATTTAGAATGGGCGATATCTTACCAGTGCCCATTCTAAGATCCAGCTGCTCTAATGAAGAATAAACTGCAGAAATATTAGTAGTTATGAAACTTTACATCACCATAGAGATTTTCTACTGGAAGAAGATTGAGCCACAAAGCCACAGCTCTGCCATTAAATCCCTTGCCTTAGCTCTGGGCTCCCCAGAAGGGCTGAGGATTCAAGACAAGGACCAAGACTTGCAGCTAAAAGTGAGATGATGGTATGAGAACAGTGATATGAGACACTGCTGGACACACCGTCCATGAAGGGAGATGCAGAGGAAAGAACAAAAGATGCCTCAGTCCCCAAAGGAGCAATGAAGATTCGGACCATGGAAAGTCACTGCTTTTTTTCCTTAGCCTTTTATCACTCCAATCTGTCTCTGCTGCTGTGATACTAATAATGCACAACAGTTCCCTTCAAGCCATGAGAGTTACAGATGTTTTATACATATACTCATAATGAGGTGGAATTTTTATTCAACTTGTCTGCAAAAGCTATTGTGGAACCTGAATTTTATTTACTACAATATAATAAATTTCCAAAGCAGTGGTGACACCATGGTAACAATATTGCTAATGTAATTATTCCTGCCTCTAAAATAGAGTCAAGTCTTTGTAGCATGTAGCAATGGTATCCAATAATTGAATACGATTAGGTTTCCTTTCTTCTAAGCAGGAGGTGAGGAACTGAAAATACATTCTCTGTGGTAATTTGAATCAGTAATTATTTGCAGAAATCTGCAGGAGGAATTACACATTCAAAACCCATAGCCTTTTCTTGAGTTGCCTTTTCTAAATCAGCTAGAATTGGACATAGACATTTTGATCTGTGCATCCTAGCAATTCAGAAGTGCAGTATCTTGTTCAAGGCATATGCACACACATGTGGCGTCATAGCTACTAAGAATATACATCTTTTGCAGAGCTAATCAAATAAGCCTTTTTTTGTGGGTTACCTTTCAACATTATGTTACAAATTTCTGGAATATAACAAGGCGAAAGGATAGCCTTACCAAAATAAATCACAAGTAATTCTGTGAAGTATAATTGCTTAGTTGCATTGATGGATTTAATCTTCATAGGGAAATACCTAAAAGAAGTTTATAATGCTTCTCTTCAGTACTGGGAGAAATGTCTGCGTGATGAGGGTCTGTGAAAGCTCATAAGAAAAAAAATGTTCATCTGTAAAATGACCAATGTCAATAAACCATTGAAGTCAATGATAATCATTTGTTATTCTCATCAGATAACTGTGATTGCTCATCTCTGTTAATAAAACATATTTGTATTTTAGGGAATGAATAAGTGGACACAGTAGCGCCTCACAAAACTTTAGCTCTATAAGCTATATACTAAAACGTGACCCCTAAAATGAAGACAGGAGCTGCCGTGTCATGCAGCTACTGTGTGATACAGCTCTGCTGAAGCCAAATAAATTCCACTGTAATCTGCACCAAAAGATGCATCTGTCTCCTAGAATGTCTCCTGCTAACGAGAAGAGAGAAGTTATTTTAAAATCATTCTTGTTAAAATTAAGTTTCCTCATTTAGTTTCTCCTATACAGGAAGAAGGCATTTGATGGAGTGAAATGGAAAAGGGTCTGTGCATTTCAAACTGTTTTATGTTCATTCACTGAATTCAGACCTTAACCTCAGAAGCAATAAGAAAAGAAGAATATTACCATGACCGTGCATATAAGAAACAGCATTTATGGCATGTGAAAGTGTCTGAGTCCCTTGAGCTTCGCAAAGCTATTAGCTGCCTTTGAGAAGTTGTATTCAGCAGTCACCTTTGCCCGTGCCCTTCACGAAGGCAGCTGAGCATTTGTCACACCACTGGAAGCGTGGCCAGGAAACACCTGAAGGGAGGTAATAAAGAGACCTCTATCAAAGCAGGCTGGTTTTGCCAAATGCCCACTGCATTTCTTGCATGCTTCACGTTAAACATGCGCTTAAGTGCTTTGCTGGACTGCGGCCAGGTGGCTCAATATTTTGCAAAACTGAACTCTAAATAAAGCTTCCCTAAGGTCTGGCTGTCCTTCACCATGCTCCTCCTCGGTCTTGTCACCCTGAGAGTCTCTGGGGACCAAATGGGCACCTATTTCTCACCTATTTGTGTCTGTGCAGTCTTTGCTGCTGCGTCTTTGCTGCTGTGATAATCTTTTGTCTAAGAATTTCTGAAATAAAGGGAAGCAAGTGACGCTTTTGCTGGCAGAATGTTAAATTTGGGATAGCTGAGCTTCTGACTATAGAATTAGATGCTACAGAGGAAAAAAGTCAGATGTAGATATTAGGCACTGATGTTCCCTCTGTGATGTAATGGTAGAGCAGGGCACCTCAGAAGATCTATTTTAAAAAGAAATTTCATTCTGAGCACTAAGCTGTCCGCATGTAGACAACTGCAAACCCCAAGCCGCAAATGCAACTTAGCAGCTTAATTGTTTTATGTAAAATATATAAAGGTGCTGACACTCAGATACAACTTGGAACCCGGCTTTTTCAGACAGCTTCATTAGCTAACAGGGTCAGTTTTCATGAATATGCTATTTTTGAGCCTCAGGGATCAGAGAAGCTGAATTACTCAGATCAGGGCTGATGAATTTCAGCAATGCTTTGGCTGAGGTAACACTGAGTCTGAAATCTTATATTCATTCCAAATATAAAATTTCAGGAGTTCAGGTGCGGGTGAAGGGAAGTGTCCTTTGCATGACAATTTATGATGGGAGAAAAGAAGGGTTAAAAACAACTACTTGTTGTAACTGAAATAAAAAATGTGCTATAGTTTCTTAAATGAAAATGATGTCCTTTAATTTCTATTGCTCTGAGGATTCAAACAAGGGCTGTCGGACTATAAAGATAAGGATAGCTGTGATGACTGGTCTGTACACAGTAATACAGTTTATTGTCAAGCTGGATGCTATGTGAAGTCAATAAACCTCATAGCTATTGATCATGCTGGAAAAAGGAAATTAATGTGGACATGGCTTGTTTTTGCAATATGCTTGGTATGTCTGCGCACCATCACCTGACTGCCTCCAGCTGTTGGTGCTTATTTTAGTTGGATAGGATGAAACTATCCAAAATCTGGATAAATATTAATATCAGTGGCGACCTTTGAGAAACTTCAGAGTTGTAATCATGATGTTGAGGGTGGTATCTGGGAAATGACTCACAGGATCATTCTTTTGGTCAACGTGGCCTGTTAACAGGAGTTAGAATAAACTCAGTGAGAAATGTTTCAGCCAGCAACCTGCTCTACCTGTCCATATGAGCTGTGTTTCAAAATATCCCAAAAGATGCCCACTGACCAACCACACTTTCAGATACCTGTGGTTGGCAGGATTTTGAAGGATCGTTCTCTGTGTTTCTTTTCTGTAGGCTCAATAGGCTGGACATTGCAGGGTAGTTCTCAAGTACTGTTTGGAAGAAAATGCTATTGCAGCGTGGCTGCTTCTGGCACACAAGGTAGGCATGTGAAAGCAGTTTAAGGCCATCTGAAATTATGCTGCTGTGCAGCCCTAAGTGTATGAAGATTGTCCTTAATTCATCAGCTCATATTTACACTGTTCATAACCGTAAATCATGGTAGTATCCCCTTCCTACCAACTCTCATGTAGACAAATGTTTCTATTCATATGCAAGTTCATAGAGTCAGCTGGGGGCACACAAATTTGTAAGCCACCCCCCTTATTTGGCTAGCGGTACTTTTATTGTAAGTGTTGCAGATATTATTATAAGGTTCCTGGCTGTTTTTACACTTTGGAACATTTCTTCAGTAATCCTTCATGAGCTATGTCATGCAAAAGCCCACAAAACTTAATCAGGTGGAAGTGGTTTGTTTTTTAAAGGAATAAATTTCCCCCTAACCTCAGTACATTATGAATTTTCCAGCCCTAGCCGATTAGCAGAACGATATTTGAGCCACAGTGAGCAATGAACTTGCATGGTTGGATGAAAGGAGTAAAAGCAATCAAGTGTCTTGCTGGGAATGTCACAGACAAATGTGTAAGAAATATTAATAATCAGTTAAAAATCGAAATTTCTGAACCAGCTCTTTGTGACTGAAGACTTGTTTAATCTCTTTTTCTTTAGAACAATAATGAGTATCGTGTAATATTTCCTCAGTTATCTATCACGGGTTATCTATTACATGCTCTAGGTGACCCTGCATGTGCAGGGGGGGTTGGACTAGATGATCTCTAGAGGTCCCTTCCAACCTTAAGCATTCTATGATTCTATGATCCTATGAATGCAGCACTGCTGCTCTGCTTTGCTCCATCTCTTCATGAACAACCCTCAACTCGGTTGCATCAAATGAAGGAAGACACCCTGGAAAACCACTACGCAGAAAAGTCTCTGAGTTTATTTCTATATTTTTTGGTAAGTAATTTAGATGGAAAAAAAAAAAACCTTTCAGTCTTTCAGACTACTACCTTGCAATTTCTGGCTGGTATTGTGCAATCTGCAGTGCATCAGTATGTGCACATCCAAATCCAATCCAAGGAGAGATGTTGCATCAGTGTTTGCTGGTTCCCTGAAGTTTGATTGCTGAAATCGAAAGCTGAGGACATGGCATTAGCAAAACCAGCACGAATAAACAATTCAGGTGCTGCTCCAAGAGCTCTCCCTGCTGCCGCAGGGCAGGGTCCCTCTCCTCCTGTGCATCCCCTCCAACATACCTCAGGCCTGGAGGGTTTCTTAGGGTGTCCTGGCCCTACGCCGTGTGTCCTCCAGCCACATCTGCTGCATGCTGATATTCCTGCTGTCCTCGTTCCGGACCCCTTGCAGTGTGCCCGGCTGTCACCTCCCTGGCAGACCCGTTGGCTTCCTGGCCTGGCCAGCTGGCCACACCAGCTGGGGAGCAAGGCTGGCGTGTCCCTCGGGGCGCTGGCAGCCACAGGCCCCAGGAAGGGCGACAGGGGATCCTCTGTGCCCTCCTAGGGCCTGGCACAAACCCATCCAGGATCCTGCATGCAGACACCTGCTCGTCACGTAGCCTGTCCTGCCCTTGGGGTAGATCCACGTTTGCCTTTGTCGAGGGATCTGAGATATAGGAAATCTCTGTCATCAGGGTTTTGCTTTTTGGGGAGCAGGGAACTTGTTTCACAGCCAGGACCCTGGCTTCCTGAAATGCTGCAGACAGGGGAGCTGGGTCTACAGTCATCATGCACAGATAATTCTCATTTACAGCATTTGTGGCAAGCTTTAATCTTTCTAAACAGCTCTCTATGGCTCCAAAGGGACACATCTGAGAGGCCCTAATAGGTTGTCATCATTTCACTAATGGGGGTTTAGTGCCTGACTTATGGGCAGAGACCTAATCCCACTTCTCATTACTGCCCTGCTCAATGGTCCTGCTTCGCCCTTCATCCACAAAAGTGTCTCTCTGTTGATAGGTGTGAGTATCCTGACATTAGGAAAAGAAGTTCAGAAGGAGCAATTCATTTTCCTTCCACAGTTCAACTAAACAGGGGATTTTGCCTGTCACGGCTTTAAGGAGAGGTGTGTGGGAGGAGGTTTGAAATCTTTTCATGGCCTGATTTCCTGCAGTATTTCTATTCACCCCAGTATTGCTCTGGATTCAGAGCAGCACCATGCTCAGTGCAACTTCCAGCGTCCCAGGAGGAGCAAATTCACAACACCAGTGAGTAGGATGGGAGGGAAAAGTTCTTCTCGTTAAAACACATTGAGCTGCTGCAAAACACACAGGAACTGCACTTGAAAGAGTGGACTGGGCTCTCCTCGTAGGTGTAACTTGAAATGTTGCCCCCTTCTTCCCTATTCACTGTCACTGTTAGCTGTAAACCTTTAACAGACATCATATCCAGCCACATATTTAGCCAGCCAGACATCATATCTGCCTGTAGCTACTTTTTTCTGTCCTGTAAGTGCCTTCATGTATTACATTGAAAAAGAAAATATTTTCTGGCATAAGGAAATATAAACATTTTCAGGTTCCAGCTACCAAAACCTGCCCTGAGAATCCAGTAAAGCACATCTGCAATAGCAGCCCCTCAGGTACATGTGGCTAGTGATGGGCCAGTGATGACAGCCCCGAGTTGCTGACTCCTAAACTATCTGTACCAGGCTGTGGAAACTCTATCCTTGGAAATATACAAAACTTACCTGGACACAAAGCCCTGAGCAACCTGATATAATTTGGAAGTTAGATCTGCTTTGTGAAAGAGATTGGAATGCTGACCTCCTGAGGTCCCTTTGACCTGAATTATTCTCTGATTCTGTGACTCCGTAGGTGGTTCAGCAGCTGGGCTACTGATGTTAATGCATTGAGAAAAATGGTACGTCTTGATAAGTTTCTTAACTTAAAAGCTTCTTAACCCTTAACTGAAACCAAACTAAGCTATATCACATATTATTTACAAAACCTAAAATAAACAAAAGAAACCAAACAATCCACTCCTCAAAAGATTAAATTCATTCATTCCTTCTCTGTGTCCATGTGGGAAAATAAAGACCTAGCTCGCATAGACAGGCACTCACTCCCCACACACAGAGGTTGCAGTCACAGGTGAGAATCTTGCCAGTAGATATTTTCTTGGACTCTCCTAGTGCTTCAACTCAGACTCTTCTATGAAGAATACTGGACCTCAAACTCCAGATTTTTGGTTGTCCTCGCTTCTTTGGAAAAGTCCATGTTCCTCCGAGCAGAGTAGATGCTACAGACTTCAGATGATCCTGGTGAAGACTAGCACTCCTTCATCCCCTTCCCCTGGGAAGCCATGAAAAACCTTCAGCACAAAGCTATCCTATGTATGATAGTTTATACCAAGATATCACAGAATCACAGAATGGCTGAGGTTGGAAGGGACCTCTAGAGATCATCTAGTCCAACCCCCCTGCTCAAGGGGGACACCCAGAGCACGGGGCACATCCAAGTGGGTTTGGAAGATCTCCAGAGAAGGAGCCTCCACGGCCCTCTGGGCAGCCTGTGCCAGGGCTCTGGCACGCTCACAGCAAAGAAGTTCTTCCTCATATGGAGATGGAACTGCCTGTGTTTCAGCTTGTACTCATTACCCCTTGTCCTGTCACTGGCCACCACCGAGAAGAATTTGGCCCCATCCTCCCTACATTCTCCCTTCATGTACTTCTACATGTTGATCAGATCTCCTCTCAGTTTTCTCTTCTCCAGGCTAAACAGGCCCAGTTCGCTTAGTCAGTCTTTCCTCATACGATAGATGCTCCAGTCCCTTAATCATCTTCATCACCCTACACTGGACCCTCTCTAGAAGCTCCACGTCCCCCTTGTCCTGGGGAGCCCAGAACTGCCCCCAGTACTCCAGGTGCGGCCTCCCCAGAGCTGAGCAGAGGGGCAGGATCCCCTCCCTCGACCTGCTGGCAACTCTCCTCCCGGCGCAGCCAGGATCCCGCTGGCCTTCTTGGCCACGAGGACACATTGCTGCCTCATGGTTAACTTGTTGTCAACCAAGACTCCCAAAATATATAAATATACAGCCACACTTAATCCAAGCATAAACAAGGTATTATGTTGTGTAGCTCATGACTCACAATTAAAACAAGTTGCAATGATAATAAAACAAATGCGAGTCCACTGTCTTGACATTACTAAAGGCAGTTTATTCTCCAAACCTGTCTTAGGAGATGGTTTTGACTATGTCCTTAATGTAGAGGATGTGACATATCCACCAGACAAAAGCTGTGGCTATGCTGTGTTCCAGTAAATAAAAGAGGGAAAAGGTGGGCACACTGCAGACATCCATAAACGAAGAAGCTGAGGGCATTAGTCACTGTTTGAAATGGCAACACACTGTTCAGCTTGGACTAATTGACCTAGTTTTTCAGCATTGCATGACAATGAGGCTAAATTACCCCAGAAAGAGTGTCCTGACCTCACACCTTCTACCAGGAAAGAAGTCCTACATCAAACCCACATTCTGTCTCAAATTCACCAGGGGCCCTTCGGAGAGTGCAAAACATATTAACATTAAGCAATACTAATGCACATATGTTAACCCAACAGTGGGGATCAGGTGCAGAAACACCAATCCAGAATGCGAGGCCTAATTGCCAAATCCTGCCTTTGCTTCTGATTACCCCGGGTCAAACCATTCTCTAGGGCTCCACCTGTAATTTTGTCTCAGGTTTCCCAGAGATTTCTTTTGCAACAGGAAAGTGAGAGATTTTTCCCCTGTGAAAGGGGCTCAAGGAAGTTGTAGTTACCTTGCACCTGCCATATGAGGTGAAATTGTTTTTTTCTGACAGCTCCATGACCCTATAGTTTTAGTTTATTCTCACTGATATAATGCTCTTCATCTGTACACATTGTGGAGTCTGGTCCATGATTGTTGGGGAAGTGCATCCATTTTCTTTAATATACTGTATAGCATGTAACACATGTATCAGTGGAGAACACAATTTCAGCTTAAAATCTATGTGGTTCATTATGTGCTCCGTATGATGTATATATTCTATCACGAAATATTGCGCTCTATTTGCTACTTTATGTTACATTTCTCAGGAGGTTACCTTGACTTTCATCTGATTTCTATGCCACGCTTTTATGCCTACATAACCTTTTAAGATATACATGCTTTTTGTTATAGGTACAAAAAGAGTCAGGTTCACATATTGCAGTTTTTATTACTGTGTGCAGAGAGGTCTCATTGCTCGGAGAAACAATAACACACACTTTAAGGAAAATCTTCATCTTTTCAATGGCCATATACGTTCTGACTGTCTGCATCATCATTTTTTACTTTGGTACTAACACAGGAAATGCTCAGAGAAAAAAAAAGTCTTTTCTTTATTGACTTCACACAGTGTTTTTATACCAGTCCAAGGGACACAGATCATTGGAAAGGCAGACTTCACACTGATCGGCGGAGTAGCATTTTATACACCAGCAGTCTTGAGCCTTGTGCTGCTGAAAAGTCAACTGCAGACCACAGGAATCAAGAACCTGCAGTGATACACATGAGATAAGCATCTGACCTACTTTCTTCTGGAAAACAGGTAATTATTTGGCTCATGGGCACCCTTTGAAGTTACAAGCCTTTATTTTCCATGACCTTGTCCCAGTTTTACACTATTACAAGCCCACCAAAGTCGCACTAAAATAGGAGCAACCAGGTGATGCTCTGCCCTCACCAAGTCCAAAACACAGACTTGGTCGTGATGCCCAAGACATGCAGGGCCCAAGGCAATTTCCTTGGCCTCAAGGAAAGGTGGGACTGAACTACTTATCCCCGTATGACTTTTGACTTCACAGATGGACAGAAACGGAAAGCTGTTAAGGAGGGAAGTCCCCTCAAATGGAGGCATCAGGAGAACTGGGCACAGGATGAAGGCCATCATTTCAGCGTCTGTGGCAGCACGAACAGAGCGGATTTTCCCTTATCTTTCATCTGGTACAGCCACTCAGCAGTGACACATTGCCATTCTCATAAGGCTTTTAAGCGTGTTTCATAGGAGTTACCTAAAAATAGAAAGCGAGAATCCGAACCAAATGTCTCAGTAGATAAGAACAGCATTCACATCTCCAGGAGGAGATTTGACACCCATGAAAAGCCTGGTCCTAAGTGCTATTCATAAGCAAAATACTGAAAGCAGTATAAAGTTCATGTGGCTGAAAATGACTTTTCTATGAAATTCCCATCATGTATTTACAAAACCTCTGACCAACTAGATCATAAGAGGTTACAAATTACAAACGAATGCAGCTGTATTTCATTATTAATTGTAACATGTTCCCAAGCTGTTAAGCCTCATGGTCGGCTGATCATGCTTGACCCACAAATGGAAGTATGAGGCGCAATAAAATTTCACACACTCTTGGTGTCCTTTCCAATTAGTGAATGAGTCATGCCCTACATTTGCAGAGCAGAACTCCCCCGTTTCTAAGAGCACGTATAGATCGGCCTGCAGTAGTCAATTCAGGTTGTATTGTATAACAGAGTTTTGAAAGGATGGGCAGATTGGAAGCTAAGTTTTATGTCAAAACTGCTGGCACCTTCTGGAGCTTGGTTTTACAGCCGGTTACTTCCTGAAGAAAAAGATTTTGCTTTTTGTTTGGTCTTTTTTTTTTGTTTGCTTGCTTTGTTTTGGGGTTAGGTGCAGTTGGGAGGTTTGGGAGTCTGAACATAAACTCTGTGTTTGTCCCTTTGCATCTGTATGTGACAGTAAAATGTTCTTCGGTGGAAGTGGATGGAAGGAGGCTGTTTCTGAGGGCACTGTCAGGATATCTCTGCATGGCACAGGCAATTAGTTGTGATGTACGAACTGCTGCTCCGGCTCCAAGGCTCTCTGCTGACAGCGAGGTTTGCTCTGCCACTGAAATGACCAGCTGCCAAATGCTCCTACTGCTCAGGAAAAAGAATAGGCTGGCTTAAATGAGGTCATTAAGTCACTCGGCCAAATTCCTACCCCAGGCATTTATCCTACAAGTCTCCTCCAGTTCTGTAACACAGCTGTTAATTGAGAGCTGGGTTTTTTGTAAAAGTAATGCAAATCTCACCCTCTGAGCTCCTTCAGCCACCAGGGAGCTTGTAAGAACCTTCTTGTCTCATATGGTGATGGACACCAAAGGGACCATTTCCCCTTACCTTAAGATATTTTCTAAGTGCCTATAGCAAAGATTTATCTCCCTAGACAATAAAATGCACAAGCAGTACAAATTTCTCTCGCTTAAGCATATTTTTCATGCTGATTGTGAACAAGATCCTTAGCTGGGCTAAGTCAGGAATCTACCATTAAATCAGCATTGATTTATGCCAGCAAAAACTACACCACCTTCTCCACTATACCTTTCCAGGTGGGTTTCACCTGATAACAGAAGGGCTGAAGTATCTCTGATCGCTTGGCTGAGCTCCTCCCTTCCCGTACAGCAGCTGCATGGATTAGAGGAAAGAGCAGCAAGGGCACAGTAGGAAGGGAAAAGAGATCCAGCTGATAAATTTACTCCACGCTAATCTGATTTTCTGGACAAAAGAAGGTAAATTTTCCAAGGCTACCTTCCCCTCCTCGCCTTCCCTTCCCAGAGGTGGGCTCTCTGCGGCTGCTTGGTTTTGATGTTGGCTGTTCCCCCAGCACTGTGAGTGAACACAGTGCCCCAGCTCGGGTCGCCTTCCAGAATGGGCATTTAAAAGCCCTTTGTTGATCCATGGAGTCAGTGCACGGAGGCAGGAGATCTTTTCACTGAGACCCTGAGGGCTGGAAGCCTGATGGGGAGATGGCAGGTCCCACCTAAGGAAACAGCCCAGCAGGGATGTGAGCTACTGCACCTCATCTTCTCTCCACGCCACTTTTAGAAAGCAGCTCTCATACCCTTGCCTATGTCTTCCAATCTACCCAAACCCAGTTCCCTTTGTGTCTCCTCTGCAGCGTTTTTCCAGCCCCCAACCATCTTAGTGGCCCTCTACTTTTCTCTTTCCAGTTTACCCATAAATGGTTATCTTTGTATAGAAATACAAGGTTTTTAGACCCACCCAAGACATCAGACTTCAGAACAATTATGTACTGAAGAGCTAGTTTAAGCAAACTTATCAGTTTACAAATGTATTTGCTATACATATCTGTTTTAAACTTTCTAACTCGCGTGATTTAGACACCTGGCTTTACAGATGGTCAGATAGTAAAAATTATAAAAATATTTCTTGTACATCTGCTTAAGCATTTGCAAAATATTTAAAGGCCTCATGCAGTTAGGGATGTAGTTTTTGGATTCTGTATTTCCCTGAAGAAAGAAACCATGTTTTCTCAAAGAGCTTAGTCCAAACTACCTCACACAAATTTCAGGAGGGTGAAAAAAAGGCACAGAAAAGAGAAATAGCATAGATTATTCAAAGCATTTATCAACTGAATGCCCCAAAATAAGACTCATGTCTTTAGAGTTACTGACTGGTCTTATACATGTCTCTTCTCTTGTCCATCTTTTAGGTTTTATTAGCACATCCGTTGAATGATCTTAACAGAAACCTTATGAAGTCTTCAGACTTTGCAAGAATTATAAACCATGACGTGTCTATGTCAGTCTTAAGCCATTAATACTGTTATTCTCCAGCTCACCAAAGCATATGTTCCTATTCTGTGTTCCTTCCAAGTAATGTGTTTGAGTCAGGTCTGATCTTGTAGAACATAGTGATACCCTAATTTCATGTATTTGGAAGTGCATATGAAAAGCATGCCCTTGAATTAATCTTACATACAAAAACAAAGTGAATGTTGCTGACCTTTAAAATGAATCTTTCCTCTGGGCAAGGCAGACTGAGAGTCTGAAAGGAACCTGAAAAATCAGCAGGAAAGTATTAGCAGCAGGAGACATCAAACGAGTATTTGGCCCTATTTCTGGGAGTACAGGACCTCCTGCAGGGCCTCCTTGACTCATCAGCACTCTCTCCTGCTCTAATAAGCAATAGTGTCATATAATGCCATTCAAAAGTTTTGATTTTTTTCCTCTTTTTTCCTTAATCAGCTCTATACTGAGCAAGTGACATAGGCAGAGGAAAATAGAGAGACTGCCTAAGTGAGAGCCTCGTGCAGAACCTCTGTATATGACTAACAGGACTCCTTGTATGGCTTTCTCCCGTGTCTGTATACATGATAAATTATTTAGTCATCCCTTGACATGTTCAAGGAAGCTGCTATTTATAGCAGAGTAGTCCCTCTGCCCAGCTCCACATAATCTCTTCATCCCCAGAGAAGGCCTGACATATTTAATCTAAATATATACTCTTCCATCCAGAGGATGGGATCTAACTGCAGGTGCATGCTCATATGTATATGTTAGTGTTAAAGTTAATGATTTCTCTTTACCTCCTGGCATTCCTTCTCCCCACGTGGATTCCTGTCCACCACAACCACTGGACATCCTTGGACGCCTCCATGGCTAATTGTCCCATCCCATCATATAAAGAAACCTGGGATCATTAGCAAAGCTCTTTTAAGCAGTGGCAGCTCACACGGGCAACAGGCGGACCAGGAGAGATCTGCTCAGAGTTTGGTTTTTTTCAGGAAATCTCTTTATTCATGATGCCTGCAATTTAAATGCGACTAGTTTAATGGGGAAGCAAAGCACAGGCAGTGTGAGTAGGGATCAAAAATATGCACCTTTTTAACACATTAAATTCAGTCTTTGACATTGTGATGCTAAATGGATTATTCAGGAGAATGTGCTGAAAGGAAACAAGCATCTCCCCTTTCAATATTTATGTATCCCTAGATAACAGCCCTCATTGAGATGGATTTGTCAGAGTCACAGTGTTTAGCATCCTTTTATAGCTAGTATCTCAGTTTTATGCCTAACAATAAACAGTAGTGATATTTTTCATTAGAAATGCACAACAGCTGGATTTGACATGAAATCCAAAATCTGATTCCAAAAATGGCACTAATTTATGAGGCTTTGACAAAAATACATAAACTCAGTAAGAAAATATTGATTCTTCTGACTTTCTCTTTATAGATTTGGCACATGCACTTATGGCCCAATATAAATGAGTAATAATAACAATAATAATGATTAATTTCCTTCTCAGCTTTCAGACTTCACCTCTGAAACTCTGCATGGTCTTACCTCCATTACTGCTCAGGTTCCTTCACGTTAATCTTTCTTTTAATATTATTGGTTATATTGCAATGTCTCCAGAGGCTGCAGCAGTTTAAGGCTTCATTGTAAAAGAATGGGACCTATTTGTTCAGGTGCCCACACATACAGTCTCCATACTGAAGTGTTTATGATCTAATTACAGGCGAGACAGAAGCAGTCAAACATACACAACATGGGAACATTTCCTACTTATTGTAGTTAATCCTTCACTGCTCTGTTTTATTCTCTTGTCTTATCTTGTCTTCTTTCTGTTGGTATACAAGATTTGTGTTGGCTTAAATCAGACCTTAGCTTAAAATGCAGTTCCTTGTGAAACTCTGTTAGTGACTCACCTAAGGGAGACTTCATGGCTTAAGACTTCATGCAGTGAAGATCCTAAATGATGGTTGTCACTGAGCATCGACCCAGGAACACTTCATGCCATGGAAGCTCATAGACATTCCCAAAAGAACCACTAAAAAAGAGGTCAAGGAGCTCTTTTCTAACCACAGTTGAAAAGCCTGGAACAAAGCCTTATCTTTTTAACCAGAAATTATGAATTATTGTAAATATTTTATTAAAAAGTTTTCTAAAGACCGGCAAGTTGACATGGAAGACAGCAAACAAATTAGACATGCCTAAAACAGAAGATGAGTTTTAGAATTTTAAAACACTTGTGAAATCCCAAACACTCAATACAAATCCTATCATCTGGCTCAGGGTTTCTGACTTTTTTTTCATTTGATTCCATTAATTGTCATTCAAACCCCTGGAGATATACTGCAAAAACAAACAAACAAACACCTCTCTGTTAGAATGTTATTTTGTCTCTGCTTTTTTATTAAAGGTTGGAGAAGGTTTACAGCATGCATCAGAGATCTCCAAGTCACTCTCCAAAACAAAGAACAGAAATACTTTCTTAAGGTATAAAAACGACCCAAAAAGGACAAAACTTTTGAAGACAAGCAAGACCAGAGAACTGTCAAGTTTCTTTTTATGCATGTAGAGGAGCAAAATGCTTTAAAATTCATTACTTTCTTCCTTTGCAAATTATTTTTTATCAATGGCAGGATGTCACCTCTGAGCCATGGGTGACAACTGTGTTAGGTCTTGTCCACCCCTGATGTTGCCATTTCTTTGCTGCTCTCCTGTGAACAGAGAAGGCAGGAGGAGAGAAGAGCCGACACTGAGCACAGTGAAATTGCTGGTTGCCTCTGGACTTCCACCTATAAGTCAATCTTCTCCACGATGGAAGAGGTCTAATAACATTGATTTCATCTGACACCTGGAGGCCGCAAAGTGCTTTGATCTCCTCTGCCTGAAGCTACTTTTGGAGTGCATGATATTATGAGATTGTCTTTTGGGGGCAAATGATTGAGAAAATCTGTTTTTAACTATGATTTTAAAAAGGGAGAGAGATGAAGACAAGAATCTGACAGCTATGTTAATCATACCCCTTACAGCAACAGGGCTCTTTTTAATACATCACCCCTTTGTGGATATTTCTTATAGATCAATTTACTCATTGGTATTCTGGAGGAGGTCTACAGGAGTTCAACTCATATTTCTTCCATTAACACGTTTTTCATGAAGTTCTTAGCATGTCTGACATATTATGAATATATAGCTGTGGAATCAAAAATACATCAGGACTGAGACATTCACTCCTGACACTTGCTGTATAGACTGAAGGTATTTTAGTCTCACAGAAATCCCAACATCCTTTTTAGAGATGTCAGTCATATGAAAAGAGAATCCTGTACATTTTCTAGGGAGCCTTTTAAATATTGAAAAGAACATTTAAACACATATTTATTTCCTCTCAAGTCTACTAGCTCATATAATGCCTATTTTGATCAGAAAATTGTATTATTTTACTATAGGAATTAGGTTTGCAGTGCTGCAAATATGAAAACAATAAAATCTTCCATTTTCCTTCAATTCAATTTCTATAGCACCGCTTTCTAAATAGTTATTTTTATAACTCCAGGCAGACCACAGACTTTCTGTTAATCTGTTTTGTTAGGGGAAAAAATGGGTTTTTAAGCAAACCCATCATCTGCTTTTTATGGAAAAATAAAAAAAAAGAGAGAGAGACTTTTTCTTGAAACTCATCAAAACAAATATTTCTTCCAGGGGAAAAAAAAAAAAAAAACAATACTTTCTCAACATAGAGAAGTTAGGGGGTGAAGGGATGGAAGTTGGGGCAGAAGGTGGTTATTCGGGGGCAAGATATCTTTGGAGAAGGACTGAATATTCTGGTTCTACAAAATAATCTTTACAATGCCAAGGCAGCTTTATAATAGTTTCCCTTTGGAAGAAGATCTGTTTTGGATCTGATTTCAAACAATTCTAACATTTTCTGCAGCTTGCAAAATTGCCCATGATTTGCAAAGGAGAAAATTGTTTTCAGCCTTTCAGGCTTAGTTTGGACAAACTCTCCCTTACGATATCACAGAATCACAGGATGGTTGAGGTTGGAAGGGACCTCTAGAGATCATCCAGTCCAACTCCCTGCTCCAGCAGGGACACCCAGAGCACGGGGCACAGGGTGGCAGCCAGGCGGGTTGGGAAGATCCAGAGAAGGAGCCTCCACAGCCTCCCTGGGCAGCCAGTGCCAGGGCTCTGTCACCCTCACAGCAAAGAAGTTCTTCCTCATATGGAGATTAAACTCCCTGTGTTTCAGCTTGTACCTATTTCCCCTTGTCCTGTCACTGGTCCTTGTCCTGTCACTCTGTCTCTGGAGAGACCACATATGGTCTCTCCTTCCTAGGGATGGCTGAGCGCTAAGGAAGCCCTCAGGAGAGAAGCTGGTTGGAGGGGGTTGGCTTTGTGTCGGCTATTTAGCTTTTTTTCAGCTTCAGGTTAACTTTAATCTGAAGTCTGTTAAAATGGGCACAAGACATGGGAACAGCTCTGGCAGTGCGGAACAAAATTCAGCTGACCTGGTTGTTGAGATCATACAATAATGGATATTAGGAGAGGATAAGAAACTGGGTAATCTTCCCCTTCTGTACCACCTCAGAGCTTCTAACCACTCAGTGAGGTACCTCCAAGTCACATATTTCTTCTGGGTCATGAAGTTTAATAGTTCCCAATGGACCTCTTTTTTTTTACTTTTTTTACTTTGGATTTCTTTGATACACAGAAAGCCACAGTTTCACTGAAGTTTTGAGAAAACATACATCCTTTGCTCATTTAAAATGTAACGCCCTGTCATTTCAATGATAACTGCCTTAATATCGTAGCCCAAGGAACAATGTCAGCATAAAAACAGATACTCTGGTGAAGACCAAAGGAGAGCCCAGCTCAGTGCTGTGTAACAGTGCCCAAGAAGAGCTACCTATGGAAGAAGACAAGGGTAGGAAAGAGAGAAGGTGAAAATTACTGCCTCAATACTTAATATTCTTCCAGCTAGAAAACAATGGCTTAAAGATTCCTAACACGGACTCAGAATATTTGTTTAACAGTCTTTAATGTTCTGTTTTCTTCCATGAATGTGTCCAATTCCTCCTTGAGCCCTTGTAAGTTTTCAACAGCACCCTGTAGTGGGGAATTCCGTAATTCAAGTATATGTGGTGTGAAAAACAGCCTAATTCCTATAGTACGTTCTTACTGCTGTGTCCTCTTGCCACCTAAGGCTGTTGTTATGTGTTCTAGCTTGTTTTTAGAAGTCTGGCCCCAGAAGGTTTCATCTGGTGTCTCCTATTCCTTAATATCAAGAGAGCAAGCAGCTGGGCCTTAGGCAGTCTTTGCTTTCCACCATTATGTTAAGGTCTTTGTTCTACCCCTATTTCAGCAACTCTTTTTTAGCTAAGACTGTTTGGTTATTCTATAGCTTAAACACATACTTTCCTGAGACCCTGGAAGAGTACAGATACATGTGACACATGATTTCTCTCTACAAAAGACATGTCTGTTTCCCCAAAGTATTTATTCATATGTCCACTATTTTATATTACAGCTTCAGCAGATTTCCCTGTTTTGGAGGTCAAATATACTCATCAGATGAACTAGTAACTGTACACATTGGCACAGTAAATAGGTTTTGCATTCTAAGTAGTATTTCCCTGCCTTCCTCTGCACTTCTTTTTAATGCAGAACTGATTTCTAAAAGAATTACTCTGCAATTGCTTCCAGTGATAGTTTTTACACCCCAGTAAGTACTTTAGCAATTTCATATTCAAGTTCCTTTAGAACTAAAAACCTCCTTTGGCTCACTTCCACCCAGATACCTTTCTGAAGGATTATAAACCAAGAATATGGGACCCTTGGAAGAGTCTAGAGTCCTTTCCCTCAGGATGCAGAGCCCAGGACCTAAGCATCTAGAACAGTATAGGTGGGATAAATTAGAAAGCACCTATGCTCACTTATGAATAGCAGTGCAAGCATTCAGGACTTAATTACTATATATATATGTATTTTTTTCACTTAAGGCTTCATTATCACTGGCAAATAATTTCACACAGTGCATATGGATAAGAAGAAGATTGGAGCTGTTGGTGATGAAACTCCTGCAACTATACTAGAGGCATTTGAGAGGGAATTGATTTAGTTTGGTGCCCTACACTGAATATCCCCATCACATATGTGATTTCAGGACATCTGAAGGGCAGTCTGGCTCCCTGCATCCCCATTAGGAGAGGGAGAGTATTAGCAGCTTGAGAAGTGCATGTGTCTCCCAAAGGGAATCCAAAATATGCACCCCAACCCCACTTGCAAAGCAAACCCAGATGTCCTTCTGGGGACTGCAACAAATCCCTGGTGCCAACTTCAAAACTGCACTAATACTCTGAACCAAATGGCTAATGTGGCTGCAGGTTTAGACTACCAGGCTTTTGGAAAATAATCTTTATTTTACCAAATCAAGGTAAAATCCTAGACAGCGTGTCTGCATGCTACTTTGGTACAAGCCACCATCTTGGAAATGACAAGATGCCCTTCAGGAGCCACGTGCAGATCTAGTTTGGCTTTTATTATGTAAACTGAAACAGGAATAGCTCCATTTCTGGGACCCAAAGGGCTATCGGAGCACACACTCTGTGGCTGGAGGCTTAGGAGATTTCTGAGAAGCCTGTAGAAGTATTCCCCAAACCACCAGCCTTGTTGACTCCCCTCGCCCAGGGCAGGATCGGCCAGTAGGGTCTCTGCATGTACCCATGTTCTCCCTGTCTGAAAACTGCTCTTGGTGTTTGGCAGTTCCTTGGTTGGTTGGAAAGAGGTGTTTCTGCTCTGAATGAGACTTTCTCCACAGCTCTCCCAAGAAAACAATGGTGAAGATGGAAGCGACCCAAAGGTCAGGGCTGCAGAGAAGAGTAGGAATCAATGATGCAACATCTCCCTTGGCAGCACAGCCAGTGCAGGGCTACTTTGGAGGGTGAAACAGTCATTTTCGCTAAGCTAGAATGCATCTATTTTTAAGAGTTGTCCCAGAGAAAGTTCATGGGGAAGAAAGAAACCATCTGTATCAGTGTTTTTAGTACTTCTTTGAGCGTCCTATTTCACATAGCCACTTTATTTACAAAGAGGCTTTCTTCTATTCATGCATAGGGGAAGACAACTGCAGGGAAGGCCCAAATGCAACACTTGCCTCGAGTGAAGGTCACTGCTCTGTTGACTGCTGCCTTATGAACAGGCTTCAGAGAAGAGGCTGAGGAGAGAGAAAACAGACCATGCCTCTGCTGCCTCTTCAGAGGCAGCACAGCCTCGTGGACAACTTTGAGGTGCAATGTTCATGCAATTGCTTAAGAAGGCATTAAATGGTTTTGCATGGCAGACATCAGGCTGGGTTATAACACCGATTTTGCCTCTCCTAATTTTAAATGCCTGACCTCTGCAACGCAGGGTTTCAAAGCTGTATTTTATACACTGTGTGCAGAAGCTATTACTGCATCCGAGTCTCTACCTGAAGGGAGCACAGCCTCTGTAGACACTGGGTGCTGGGAGCACAGTCTGGCATCGCAAAACAAAAGCCCCTGAACCCTCCTCTCCTTTTGGGAGGAATCTCCTAATAGGGGAAGAAGTCCCGACTGCTGCCCAAGGCCAGAGCAGCTGGGGCTGCCTCCCTCTGGCCTCACACGATGCCAGTGTTCTCTTAAGAGTAAGACGTTTGCAGATAACAAATAGGGGAGGGAAGAAGGGAGTGCAAGCTGGGGGGAAGCTGTTAAGAAAAAGCAAGCATGCTGCTCATTAGACGCAGGGAAACGGCATATTTCAAACGTGCTCCGCTCCCCTTTGCCCCTCCATTCCTCAGACAAATGAGATGCCCATAGCGGCTTGCGGCTCTTCCTCAATTATTAATGGGAGATGCTTCGTTTTATTTAATACCACGACTTTGATTAGTTTATTCTCCTGGGACATGCTTTCCTCCCTCCCCTTCTCTTATTTCCACCTCCTTTCTCTCCTTGTAACCGGCCCACGTTGCTGCTTCTGCCACCCCAGGTTTTGCTCAGGCAGGCTCAGGTGAGCCAGACAGCCGTGAGGTCTCTCCAAAAGACCTTGTACTGCCAGACCCCTTCTTGACAGAGAGTGAGGCCTGCTAGAAAATAATGAGAACTGGCAGGTCTGGTGATCCAAAGCGGAGAAACATGTGCCTGGCCTGTCTCTTCCATCTCTGTAATTGTTTTTTTCTACTCCTGTCAATTAGGGCTTTTTTTTTCCCTCTTCCTGCTACCCTGGCATTTCTCTTTTCATGGAGCATAAGTATTATAGGAACAGCTCTTGGGTAAGGGGCAATGGGCAGCTGACGGCTTCTACAGGACCACGGGAGCCCTCTCTTCTAATCCTACAAGCACTTCGGTGAGGACAATTGCAGTCAGAGATTGAGTTCATCTTGGAGCCCATGGAAATGGGCATTTTATCTTCCTTTCTGGTCTTTAGGAAGCCCTGGATGCTACTTGCTGATATATTTAAAGACAAGTTCTGACCCCCAAGCAAGGCTTTTTCCTGCTTCCATGTCCAGCTGGAAGTTAATTCCCAACAGTGTCCTCTTGGGTATTATTCTTAGTTACAGCAGAGCTCCCTTCAACTGCTCTGGAAGGGAAATAAAGGCTTAAAATAGGTAGTGTATCCTCTGAAAGAGCAATGCCTGCACAAGACATCCTGCTTCCCCCAGTTTTAAACACTTTCCCTAGATCTGGCATATTAAAACAAAACAAAACAAAACAAAACAAAACAAAACAAAACAAACAAAAAAAACTTATCCATTTGTTATAGCAGCACAATAGTGCTTGCTTGCTTGCTCGCATCTCCCATCCCAAATAGCAGCTCCTTTCAAAGGGGAATTCAGAGTACCAGCTCCCAGCCATGGCATTGTGTTGGCTGTTGCAGTCACAGCTGTGGTCACCAGCTCCATTAGCCTTTTACATGAACTGAATCCAAAAATATTTTTATGCTATACAAGAAAAAGAGGTAAAAGCTACTAAGCTGGAAAAGTTCTTCCAATTTCATATTGCTTAACCCTATCAAGTTTTGTTCTGTTCTTTTACAAGAAAAGCCACCTGAAAAAAAAAACTTTCTAATTATTTTTTAGTTTTCTTGTCCACTGCAAGACCAGTTTCAAAAAGAATTACTTAAAATCCAGTGTATCCACATTTCCAGATGAAAGATTTATTTAGAGAAACTTGACCAAGCCTTTCCTTCCTCTTCCTCCCCAATTGTATTATTTGAGCTGCAGTTCAGAAGTCTGTTCAGAGCACCTGGTTAGAGAGTGGAACTGGACTATGCATCTACTACATGGATATCTGCAATTATGGATCCAGCTATTGTGGTCCAAGCCCTATGCAAGTGTCCAAATGGAAGGATACCGATTCTCCAGAGAATAGGGTATATTATGCATTATGTAGATAAAACTCTCCTATCCTAACTGATTTCAGTGACACCATGAATTAGAGAACAAAGATTGCTTTGTATGCTATATATGTATATATAAAAACGCGTTAATTTTACTGCCTGATTATACCCAGAAGAACATGCGAGGGTGGGTGGCATGTTTCTGTATGCTGAAGAGGAAACAGCACACAGGCACTTTAAACTTCATCAGTTTTTCACCCCCCCAAAAAATGCTGAAGTTAGCAATATTACATAATAAGAATAACAGTCTTTGTACTACTAAGTGGATTTATCTTGGTAACCGACTGCATCAGATGTCTGGGGGTAGTTGTACATCAGCACAGCTGTTGAAAATGTGGCGAGAATCAGGAGAGAGAAATTATTTCACAAGCCCCGACAGCAATTAAAGCTGTCTCATTTTCACATAATACATTGAAGGGCCCGTCCAAAGAATGAAGGACCTGGAGCTGGCCATCCTCCTGGCTGTGCAATCCACCAGCAGCATGATGCAGTTACATTCCCAGACCTTAGCCCAGAGCACACTTGGAGAGGCAAGGGGATTTTCAGGAGGTCGTTAAGCAGCTGCGGATAGTGGCTCTCATTGCACTGCTTGCTTTCGTGGGAATGGTGACGAGGAAGTGCAATTTGCAGGAAATGAAAAAGGGGTTTCCTAGAATCGAACACTGCAATAATTAATATTTCTGAAGAATAAACTCCAAGGAGTCTGTAACTGGGAACTGAGACACTTGAACATGTTTGTTTAATCATAACAGAGAATTAAACAGGTCCATGGGATTGGTATAGATCAAACTCCACTTAGTGTGACTTAATTTATGATGGACACTGTTGAATTCTGAAGTTTTAGTCTAATATTTTAAGGAAAAGAGCCCCACCTGCAGGGAATTGACACCTCTCCAAATCTCATGAGACCAGGATATCACATCAAGTGAAAAAGAAGAAAATTAAACACCACAGCTGGGATTCTCTGTTGGCATATGGCAATACGGTTAAACTAAATCTTTATAGCTGTCTGCAAACAGCGGTTTGAATAAGATTCGGGCCTAAAGCTTTAGTTGATGCCATGTGGCCATTCCTCACAAGTAATGATTGACATAATTAATTTTAACTATTCAGTAACAAAATAGACAGTTTTAGCTGAATATCTGGCCCTGAATTATTCTTAATTTTCTATAAGAATAAATGAGAGCATATTATTAGCTGGCATCTTAAGTTTAAAAGCATTGTACTTTCACACTTAAAAATAGATATAGTAATTTTATAATGTCTTTCATTTGCTGCCCTTCCCAAGCTCTTTCACTTTTTTTCTGTTTGCTTTCTGCATCATCTCAATTAGCACAGAAAGTGGATAAATGCCAGCAAAGATGGACACAGCTTGCAACATCTCAAAATGCCCAAGAGCTAGATAGGTCTCCGAGGAGGCAGCAGCCTTGAATTCAATGCAAATTGTAGATGAAGCAGAGAAGGGACTCAAACTTGGCTCACAGGAGAGAATGATGTAATCATTGGCTATTAATCCTCTATATTGCTCATAAATCTGGCTATTCCAGTGCCTTTTACCAAGTCTAAACCCAGCACCAGGTCATCACTGGAACTTGTTTTACAAAGAGGAGTTAGATGCTTAAACAATGCTGTAGATCTGTCAATAAACAATAAGCTAGGGGAGGGAATATGACCCCCTGTTTTGTCTTTTACATCAGCTGTGTATTTGAAACACAATGACCCAGGTTACATTTGTTTGGGCATAAAATCTCAAGTTTTTCTGCCTGAGTTTAAAGATGAATTGAATTCTGATCTGGTAAGTAGATCTATTACTCATTTGAGGCATTATTGCTTTAATGGGAACTGCAAATTAATGTTTCGGAGCCAGATGCTTGTGTTTTCCAACTCCATAATGCCTTTCTGGGAGACACCCAACTTCTTGCTGGTCTCTGCTTTTTCCTCTGCTGTCCTCAAGGAGCTCCCTTGACCTCACTTATCCTGGTGCTGATCCTGGCCAAACTCTGGCACCTGGGAGCCAGCTTGAGTGAGATGAGGGTTGTCACCGCCACAGAATATGCAAGCTTGCAAAAATCAAGGTCTCTACTGTCCCCTTCACTCTTTAATATGGTGACTCTTGCTGAGTAAAATTCTACATGTAGCAGCTATAAAAACAGTAAAGAGGCTGACTTTCCAGTATATTGGGATTTTTGTCTTCTTTCCAGGTTGCCTGAAATTCTGTGATGAGCTTCACCATGTTATGACAGCTCTTGGAGGCAAGAGAGAGGGGCTAAGCTGGAAGAGACTAACAACTTCCCTGTGTGCTGAAAAATGTGTGCTTGGAAGGTGCAAGCAGCTTTCCTGACAAAAGCCAAATTCTAGGCCTGGCCGAGGGCAAACTGGCTCACATGATGAAGGACAGTTGGACTCATCTCAAAGGTCTTTTCCAACCATAATGATTCTGTGACTGTCCACTGACTGGATGCCTAGAGTTAAATGACTCACATGAGCTTGTGAAGTATCAAAGAGAGCGTTTGACCAGACCTACTCTTGCACAAAGCACTGTGTTAGGAAGCCAAAAGGTGGCAAGGAGCATCACAGCAACGTGAAACTGCGAGCAGGAGCAGCAACCCCCAGCCCAGCTCTAACCTGTCACCTCCTTCATCCCCCTGGCAGCCATGGGGCAATACTAAGACCCCTGTTGCACTCCCTTGAGATGCAATTGCTTGTTTCCATCCAGAAAAAAAAAAACACACAAAGGTCATGACATGCAAGCAAGTTAAATGAAATACTGCCATTCCATAACCGAGAAATACATAGGTATAGGAGTTGGTCAGAGGGGAATCGCTTTGAAGTTTAGCTTGTCACTGTGACCTTCTGTTTTTTTCTTAGTCTTGCATTTTGCTTCTTAAATATATGCATATTAAGTGATTTTCTAAATAAATGAGGACCTGGGAGAGGATCAGCTGTAGCATAGAAGGTTTTCCTTTTTTATGCATCGGCCAAGGAAATAAACCATAAGAGTAAGTACAGACTCACCTCTCAGTAAGCAGTCATTAATAATAACAAGCTTGATCAGTGGGGTTTGGATGCTCACAGCTCTTTGTGCTGCACTTCGCCTTACCCTGATTTACAAACTATTTGCAGCTCTTCTAGTTGAAATTTTTCTTGTACTCAAAGGCCGCAGGGAAGAAACTTAAAGAAAGGAAAGAACTCCTGTTTGTTACTGATCCAAAATCCAGGGAAGCCACTGAAAACTCTTTTAGTCCTCCTTACAAGCAGTAGGTCAAATCACAAAGTGCTCCTTTGAAAAGTTCTGGATCTGGAATCCCAGCACTTAATGGATGTGCTGCAGTAATTTGTGAGAGCACAGAAAGAAGCAGGAATAAAAGCAATAGGAGGAAGGGGATTCTTGTTCTATTCCAAAAGACTATACCCATTTCCTAGCTGAAGGATTTGAAACAAAGAACAAAGAATATTCCATTAAAATGAGGATAGTTTTTAAAACTGTCTTTCCAGATTTTTCTGGCATTTAAAAAAAAAAAAAAAAAAAAAGTGCTAAATTACTGGAAACTAAGCAGCTTGTAACTGAGATCATTCAGCGCTGTGACAGACATGGTGCTTATTCTTTAATATTTTCTCCTTTCAGACTGGAAAGCAGAGAAGAAAAAATCTCATTAGATCATGAAGGCTAAATCAGAACTGTCCTAAGCCCTGCTTGATGTTTCTGCAAGATTTTAAGGTCATCTTGCAACACAGAAAAGGAAATTACAGGAAATATTATGCTTCACGCTTCTGCAGCTGGATTAAATGTTTTATTACTTACCACTGAGGACACTTCTGTTTGACACAAATATATTTGTTAGAGCATTTTATTAAATTACAGTAAACATCTGAATTCAGAGTGGAGCTATTGAAAAGCTAAATGGAAAAAGGAATTGACGTTTCAGTGTCTTAGCAGCAGTAAAGCTGTAATCAGTTTTGACAGCTATTACTCATGTGCTTAAGGCTCAACTAGAAGTTGTTCAGAGACCACCATGGTGAACCAGAAAGCAATGAAATATCATGTCTTTGAAAATGTATCTCTATAGAGAAAGATGCTCTCGAGCTGCTTCACCAGCAGCACTACAGAACTGACTGTATGTAGACAAGAGGCAAATATTTCGGTTCATAAAAAGATTTGGCATATTTATTAATACTCCTGCCTCCTGGCTTTACATGCCTGTATGGAAAGCTTTCACTTTAACACATAAGCTCCTGTCCTCCTAAGCTGTAGACATACTCTAGGGGG
>VZSV01000034.1:5902245-5952713 GCA_013398735.1 Nothocercus julius
ATATATATATATACATATATTTTTTATATATATATATATATAAAATTAAAAAAAAAATCCAAACAATGATTGAACTATAGATCATTTTTAATAGGTTAACTATATGACTTAACTGATTTCTGTTAAAAGATCAGTAGATATTGTCTTATGGCATTCTTTTATTTAAATATAAATGCAATGCTTCTGCAGAGTGACTTCCTTGATGAGACTTTTTCACTGTGGGTATTTTTCCTCATGCATGCACAAAGAGGCTCAGAGACCTTTGGCTGGCTCTGCACAGCACTAAGTTGCAATGGGGTGCAACTCCACATCATCTTTGTGCTTAGGGTCTGAGGAATATTTTTCTTTTTCTTTTTTTTTCCTTTGAAAAAGTCTGCCTATAAATTCATACATTTTATAAGGCCATAAAAATCTGTTTAAAGTTACCTACCCTCTGACATAATCCAGGGCAAAGAATCAATTGATTTTTTTATTCCTTAAGCATATAGTTTTGATACACAGCAGTCTGACACCCATTTTCAGGGGATCATCTCTTAATTTAAAGGTGATAAAGTGTGAATAATTCACCAGAGTTTCAATGGTCAGCACTCCACACGTTCCTGTTGTCCAGAGCAGGATACAGCTGACCAACGGCAGACATACGCAATATCTATATAATCAGAAAGAAACGGGTAATTTTTCAGTGTGATTTGACTCATCCTAAAAGAGATGTCTGCATTTGATCAGGTGAATTGTGCCACAGAACAAGCTGTTTTTTCTTTCCTCCCTACAAAGGCAGCCTAAGAGGACCGGCTCAGACGCAGATGTGTCGGGTTAGTGTTTTCTCCCATCCCACCTGCTCCAGTTTCTGCTGCCGTTTCAGTAGCTCTATTTCCAGGTCTGATTTCTTCTTCTGTGCTTCCTCTTCTTTTTGCTGTTTAATAACTTGATCTCGTTTTCTCTTCTCCATCACCTTTTGTAGCTCTGGTTTGTTCTGAGGTGCAAGACCCCTTCAAGTTTAAATGGGAGAAAAAGGGAGGAAATGGAAAAGAAAGAAATCACTTTTAATAAGCAGAAATTCATGCAGAATTATAGGCAGGTTTTCTCAAATCAACTTATGCATCTTTACATACATTAGCTAAAAGGAAAAAAAAAATGCAGATAGTTTAGTGGTCTCTAAGCAAAATCCTATGTTGGAATATAAGCCTGAGTACTTTGAAGGATATTTTCTTTCAGCATGTATTTCTCCTGGCTAATTCAATATTTTGTTCTCATCTTCCCTCTGTTCTCTCCATTCCACAGGAACAGATTTAAAAACTAGCTGGAATGAAGATGCTGGCAGAGCTAAAGACAAAAATTTGGGAAAAACTGCATCGTTTACTGTCCAGTAATTTGGGGGAATTTGTAGGGAAGTTTGCATCAGCAGAACTTAAAAAAAAAAAAAAAAATGCTCTTTGGAAACCAGAAAAAGGGTTTTTCTCCCCCTTGCAAGATTTTAGCCAGTACATCAAATCATTCTTTGAAGTCTGTTCCATACAAACCATTTGCTGAGCCAGCTACTCTAAAATGAGAGTTTACTCAATGAGTTTACTCTTTGACAGGATGCATAACTATTTACACACATAAACACTTGTTTTTGTGACTTGGCTTTTTTTTCCATATCTATGAACTTTCCAAAATCCGTTATGACAAGATTCAGAGATATGCCCACCATTCAGATCTTTGTGTCACTTAAGTCAGAGCAGAAAATTTGAAACTTGCCTTTGTTCTGCCCCCTTCCCTGTGAAGACGAGTACATGAAATTATTCAGCACTGTTTAACATCAGTCATTTAATTTCAACTTCAAGAAATTCAATAATATGAATTAACTTCCATGAAGCAGATTTTTATCCTGGTCTGCTTAAGATTTCTATGTTGGCCTAATTCTTCCATAATTTGACTATCTGACAGCATGTCCAATAATATATTAAAAATTCATTATATCATAACATCTATGAATGATTCGATATATTATTCAGTGCTCTATCCTTGTACATAAACTGACAGCAAGATTAAATATTTAGCAACAACAAATGCTCCTCTATTTTTCATAATATCTCATCGTCTGAATGCAACAAAAGTCCCAAGATTTTGTTAATCTTTTATGTTTCATGACATTTTAATTACCATTTTAATGCATAAAAAATTAAGACAAGCAGAGGAAAGCTGGAGTGACCCTTTTTACCATTAATACTGGATGGAGCTGAGTCGATAGAAATTTCTATGCTAGTGAACACTCACCGATAGCGAGGAACCAGATGCCTGGTTTCTCTGGGAAGGTTGCACATGTAACAAAGCAGGAGCACGAGAGTGATTTAGATGTGCTGTAGCAAGAGGGGCAACTATTCCTCCCCCACCTGGGCAGGAATAACCCCAGGCACCAGTACAGATTAGGGGTTGACCTGCTGGAAAGCTGCTCTGCGGAGAGGGATTTGGGAGTCCTGGTTGACAAGAAGTTAACCAGGACTCAGCAATGTGCCCTCGTGGCCAAGGCCAACGGGATCCTGGCTGCACCAGGAGAGTTCGAGGGAGGGGATCCTGCCCCTCTGCTCAGCTCTGGGGAGGCCGCACTCACCAGGTGTCCAGGGTGACAGAGCCCTGGCACAGGCTGCCCAGGGAGGCTGTGCAGTCTCCTTGTCTGGAGATCTTCCAAACCCGCCTGGATGCCACCCTGTGCTCTGGGTGTCCCTGCTGGAGCAGGGCGATTGGACCACATAATCTCTAGAGGTCCCTTCCAACCTCAACCATCCTGTGAACTTGTGAACTACCCCTTACAGAAAATAAGCAAAAACCTCTCTGTATAATCCCATGGGTTTGGTAGTCAGATCTGTGCCAGAAAAACTTCAACTTCAGCCCTCTTTTCATTCTTGTATTTAAAAAGGAAATCCCCAGGCAGGGTTATTCTGATTCATCTGGGTGGGTGTTCTGGTTCAATAAAAGATCCTAGAATTTATGCATAAAACTAAGCAAAGTGTGCTTTAACACCAGTTAGTTGATAGCGTTAATGTCTGAAAGGAAAAGCAGTAATGCAGAGCTAAGGTGTACTCATAATAAGCAGAAATACATTAATGTAAGTGATTATTGCCTACAGTAGCCATTACCTTCATCTTTGTCCAAAATGACCACCATTTCTGAAAGTAAATAACTATTAAATTACGATAGAATGGACACTGCTTACATTAGGTAGAGACTTATTGAATCAGCACTAAAAAGTGTAAGACCCAGAAACATTGTTCAAATTTGCTTAGTCAAAGCACTTGGTGCCTAACTCGAGTCTTCACACTGAAGTAAGTGTTAAGCAACACTTCCAAGAGAGCATTAAAATTCTTTCATAAACATGGCAATTTGCAGCAAAAAAAGCAGAACACCAGCATAACATCTATAGAAAAGCCTCTTATCAGAACTGGTACTTTGGCATGAGGCACCGAGTCTGAATTCTTTCCAAAATACCAGTTTCTCTGCTGGTGAAAAATGTAAAAATATTTCATTTCTGCCCCAATAAATAAGGATCTAAAATTAACAGCTGCACCTAATCAGCATCACAATAAAAGAAAGAGTGGGTATTGAGGACACCACAACCCTTTTATGTAATAGGATATTCTTCTAAAAGAAAGGAACTTTATACTATTTGAAAGTAACTAATGCTTTTATAAAATCTATAAGAGAAAAAGAAGAAAAAAAAAAAGCAGCAGATTTAATTTACTGCAGCCTCTGCAAGCTTTAGAATAAGATTCTAAGTCGGGAAACTTCAACTATTTTTCTTTCAATGCCTATAAACTTCTTGGTGCTAGAAACTGACTTTGAAGTTTAATCCCATTAATGAAAAATAGGAAAAACACATAAATGCCAGTTTCTTCCAGTTCAGATGCTATTCTGTAAAACATTTCTACTTCACCAGTAGATGAACGCTGTATTGTGTGTGCAATGCATTCAGAATTAAGTACCTAAACCTAGCACTTCTGAGGATTTTGCTATTAACATGTAGAAAAGACCTTCTTCTGTCCTCAGAATAATACAATGCCAAAGGCAAAAAAGGAGAAACTTTCAGAATATGACTCAATGACAAATATACAAATCCAGTTATGCTGGAGAAACCAAAGCAATAGCTGCATCACTTCCTCTATCAAGGGCCTTGGTCTCAGAAAAAGCTGAATGGCTCTTGATGGTAAATTTGTTATTATCAAGTGCACTCAGAAATATTGTTTCTTTTTTTCTTTTATGGATCCCCACACCTTTGTCTATGAAAAGTCCATACTGAGTGGCTCCAATGCAAAGAGCTGTGCTGTTTGTTCTGTAGATAGTCTATGGATAAGAGGATACTCAAGATGCATCTGTTATTGTAAGTGGAACTTCATAGCAGTAGATGAGAGACTGAAAAATCCAGGAGAATAATGAGAAGGGAGCAAAGGAATTCCAGCCTACTTCCTAAGGATGTCCACATTGTAATTCCTTAGTAGCAGCATCCAACAAAATCAACGAAAAGAAACATGAAAACAATGAATAAAAGCCTTGTACCAGATGTCACAAGGCAAGGAACTTATGATTTTCAAGGCCTGTGTTAGGTTGAAAATTATAAATCTTGTAACCAATAAATAAATAAGAGTCTTAAATAACAAGTTCCAACTAATCTTTCCCAGAATTGGTTGGAAGGCACCAGGTCTAACCTTACTGCTGTATGCATAGCCATGCACTCTTGATGCCAAGCTAACACAGGATATTCTCCAGGAAATCACAAATTTAAATTGGGGTTCATTTCTGTTTAATTGATAAGTTTCAGGGGTTTGGTGGCTTTTTACTTTTCTGGCAGTTATTTTTTGTATCCCTTCATCTGCATAAGCATATGTTTTCTTTATATGTTTTCTAAATGAGTCTTCCTTTGTTGAAGAGACTTAATAACCCAATTTCAGCTACCTCTGGACCAAGTCCCTGTCTCTTTGAAGCTGATGCAATCGAGCTGCAGATCTTTACATCTTCAAAAGTAGCAAACAAAACAAGAGCTGCACAAGCTATCCCAGAATGAAGGAAGCAGCAGTTGCAAAACACACACAGAAACATTTGTGCAGCAGCACAGCACACTTTATCTTTTAAGAAAGATCAAGTAAATAAAGAAGAATTTCATCTGAAATAAAACATGTAATTTCTTAGTGGATAAAGTTAAGAGCCCAAGACCAATGATAGTGCCCCGTGACTCATACAGAAACATGACAGGAGAAAACTGAACCATCGTCTCTTAAAGCCTACCTTTAATGGCTTTTCACAAGAACTAAGTGAAAAGTCCTTTGCAGCAAGCTTTATAGAGCTTCACTGCAAGATCCACAACTGATCTTGTGTTCAACTTCCTCAATACACACTTTGACTAGTAGCAGAACAGATGTGGGAGGCCTGAACTTAAGTCAATACCCACAGATGAAAGAGTGAAAATGACTTCAGCTTTCTTACAACTATTATTCCAGTATTTTGCAGAACATACTGATTTATTTATGTTTAGCAAGACTCCTTAAGTATCCCACCTGCCTATTGGTGCAGGGTCAACCACAGATAACACAGCAAATAAACACAACAGCAGACAACATTGGCCGAGCTTTTAAAATGATGATCCAATATTTAAAAGATTGCAAGGGTTGTTTGAAATCAAACATTTGAATTCTGCAAAGATACATTTATCAAGGAAAAGATGGTTAGACCAACTTCACTGAAACTCAAACAGAAATACTAAGTTTAAGAATCACAAAGTTGTCTTATCCACAAGATAAGAATCGACAAAACATGTCTGCAGGGTTTTGAGTAAAATACCATCTTGCTGAACACAGCAATCAAGGACAGAGTTAAAAACAAAAACAAAAACAACAAAAAGAACTATTTTTAGACTTTTACCTTTTCTGGTTCATAAGCAGCTCTCTATGGAGATCTTGGTGATTCCGGGATGACTTCACAGGATTAATTAATTTCTGAGGTCTAATTAACTCAGGATTGTTATCATCTATGTAGTCTGGTTCAGCCATAATCTTTCTTGGAATGGGATATGGATCTTTGGGTCTGGTGTCCTCACTCAAGGTATCTGTAAAACAGGGAAGAAAATTAACAGTGTGGTAAGTATATATTGAAAGATCTTTTAAAGATGTATTAGGATGCATAAAGGTGGTATAACTATATCACATTGATAACACTGATGTTTTTCTAAACAAATCTTGTCTCCAATAAGTACAAGCTCTCAAGAACAAATATCAGTAGCATCTTTTTAAATGGATGTCAGTTTTACCACATTATCATCTCCAGAAGTCTTTGTCCTGTTGACATGGATACAGATTCTCCCCATGCCAAGAACATCTAAACACATATTTTAGGTTAAGCAACGCCCCACTGGTTTTCGTAGGTCTACTCAGACAAAGCATTTTTAGCTTAAAGATACTGAGATCCAAGTGACATTTTAAATAATTACTATTTTGAATAGTGATCGTGTGTATCAAAACCATACAGATTCCTATTTTATGCTATCAGTCTCGCACCAACTACAGGGAAAATACCTCATGTGGTTAAGCCTTGAAGTGTACTGAAACACTAGCAAGCAAGAACTTTCAATGGAAAATTGTCATACCTTCAATTTTGGGGGTGGCAAGCAGAATTTTTGAGTAGAGAGGTGGGGGAAAAAAAAGAGAGAGGTTGTTTCTTAAAGGTCACCATTTGCTTAGAGAAAATATCCACAAAAACCCACTGATGTACAAAGTCAATAAAACCATCAGCATTCAGATCATTTGAAGTTCTGGTATTTTCCTATCCTACAGTGATTTCCTATCCTACATATGTAGCATATCATTATAACAAGCTACAACAATTTTAATGAACAACTGACAAGTAAACTATAGTTTTTGAATAATTTATACATGACCATTAATATCTCCTTCCATTGAAGAGCTTTAGTCACACAGAATTCATCATCTGAAACAAAACACCTTCAGAGCAATTCTGTCCCCATTCGCTGTCACCAAAACCTGCACGCAGAAAGTGGCACGCTGCAATTACCGTTTGATGATACAAACACTGGTCCCTTCAACAGACAAAAAAATCCCCCAGCGTGTGGGTTTCACAGAGATGAATCAATGTGACATGAAATAAATGTGACAAATGTGACAAATAAAAATACAGCCCTCCATTAGCCTGACAGAACAGCTGAATACTACACACCTTATGGAGGGGAGCTATGAAAAGAATCGATGGGATTTGCCACATATTTTCCATTAAAAGCTGAACAGGCACTTTAATTTAGATCCCAGTGTTACCACTCTTTCCTACTTTCTTACTCAATGTGCTGTAACACCTAAGTTTCAGGGTCCTTTTAATCACTAAACTGTTTTAGGTATGCTAGGTAGCTCATTTTGTTGCTCAGAAGGTCCAATTTGAGGATACATTAACACAGGACACCAGCACCATCACTCCGCTTGGGCTGCTGTGTGCAGTTATAGAAGTAATAGTGAAACAGGGTGGCTAAATTTCCCTTGATGCAGGAAAATCACTCTGAATTTGAGTATGTTTAACAGATGTGGCCTAGACCTTCCAGCTTCTTCAAGTGAATAGATAATGTGAGTTGTATTTATTGGTGCTCTGTGTCCATGGACACAGAGGTGGAGGTTCTAACATGGAGGTTTTATGGAGCAAATGCTACGACAAACTGTGTCCTAGTGCAAGCCACCCTCGGGGTGGCAGGCACATTAGTTTTCCCAAGGCAGATGTACATGGAGGCTCTGAACTCTGTGGGATGCTAGTTCTGATGGGATCCTCTGAAACCAGGAAAAAATTCACTATCAGTGGTGACAGCAGTTCAGGACTGGGCAGGAATACAGCAGTATGACAAAAATCACTTACTGACATTGATTGTACAATAAAAATACTGCTACTGCTACTCCTTTGGAGTTCTTTTGTCAGTCAAGCAACCAACTATAGCCAAATATAGAGGAACAGTGGAAAAATAAAACCTGAAGTTGGCAGGGACTTGGGAGGTTTCTAGCCCAAATTCCTGCTCAAAGCAGGGGCAACTTAGAGGTCTGACCAAGTTTCTCAGGGCTTTACCTGGTCAGGTTTTCTGCTAAAAGGCTGCACAAACCACCCCGGCAACCTGTTCCACTGCTCTTCAAGGTGCCAAAGCTTTTCCTGTGCTCTGTAGGAACCTCTCCTTTTCCAGCACATCTCCCTGGTTATGATGAGCTCTTCATGGGAATGGGAATGTTCTGTCGGGCCTCCTGGGAAGCCATCGCTTCTCCAGGCTGGACGAGCCTCCGTGGTCCTCCGCTGAAGGCATCTCTCAAGTCCTCTGCTGCTTAACCGCATGCCATATATAAAATAAGGGTAGGGTGTACATATAACATTGGCCTTCCATATTGTTCTATCAGTTCTAGATTATTGATTATGGCTGCGAGTCTTTTAGAAGGCATTTATGATCTACGATTCTCCACTGAAGTAAATCAGAAAACAACCTCTGACTCTTTACAACAAATCTATTTGCTTAGGCAAGAGGAAAAACACTAAAATACCTAGAAGTAATCTGTCACAAATAACATACTATTATTAGTATTTTTTTAAAAGAACACAAGCCCCTGAAAAGCAATTTGATTCAATCATTTCTCAAAGCTTGATGTAATAGTTTTGCAGTATGAAAATTTGTTTCTGGCAAACACCTAAAACGAAGTCTTCTTTCAACTGTCCCATTTCTGTTTTTAAAAACATGCATTCAACTCTTTCAGGTCAGTAATTGCGGTTTCCCAATGTAACATGAACTATTACTAGCAGTAAACTTGAGTGAATAAAAATCCCTCAGGAACTGAAGAGCCTTTCCATGTGTGAATAAGCTGCAAGTGATTTCAACTAGGATTTCCAAAAATGAAGCCAAAGAAATAGGGAACCCAATAGGGCTGCCCCTCACAGCTTCTGCCAGTCTCAGCCAGGCTGGAGGTCGCTGATCCAGCTCTGCTGAGCCCCTACACAACCCTACGCACAGACACCACCATTCACAGGAGCAGCATCATTCCTTACACTTGCATCAAAACACTGCGCCAAAACACGGGTGACTTTCAGAAATAGGGAAGCGGAGGCATGGGCAAAAAGGAAGGGTTTAACCCCTGCAACAGTAGGCAGGGGCCAAGATGGAAATAGGACCCCATGGTTTCTTTCTGAGATTCAGACTATGCTCACCAGCAAATCAGTCAAATTAGATGGCAGAATCCCTTGAAGACCTGAAGAAAAGTTTAAGCAATATTCAAATAATAAAAATTTTAAAATTATAATTCAGTGAGTCCCTAGGGCTCACCACTACAAAAGTCACAGCCTGCAAAGCTGCTTTCAGATCACCCCTGGATATAACAGTGAGACATGAAGTGCTTCTCCACTGCCTTTAGTTTTACTGTAAAGGTCTCTTCAGACAAGCAGTTCTGCTTTGCTGCATCTAAATGAAGCATTTAAATTTCTCTGCACCTTAAACAATCATTTAACAGGAATATGGTGCCTTAACAACAACCGAGAGGCTCCTTTAGATCAGCTACTGTTACATTAGCAGCCAAGAGCACACACTGCGTTTCTGTGGCCTGCTGTTACCTTGCTCCAAAACAAAGGAGAGGGAGATTTGGGGGATGTTTTAGCCAAATCTGTTTGACGTTTTATACACCCACTAATCTGGCTGGTGCTTCCTCAGTGCATTTTTCTTGTATTGGCTGCTGCTGCACAAGCAACACTGATGTACTGCTCTACTGTGTATCTTGTCCTGCATGAACAACTTTGACTCATAATCTTTGTCTGTGACTCCTTATGTACACAAGGATTTTTACTGGGAGAGATTAGACTGTGGAACCTCATGGAAGAGGAATTCTGGACTCTTTAAACAGAGCCTCAGAGCTATTTCCCACTAGATAATCTCTCCACAACAAAACTACTTGCAGCAATGTCCCTTAGTGGTAGCAGCACTTGAAAGCCTCATGCAAAGAGAACTCCAGAGAGCCACTAGCATTTTTAACAGATTCAAAGCAGATCTCAACACCACCAGATTAAGGTTTTAGCCGCTGCCAGAGCTTTTCCTACAACAGGGCTCCCCTCACTTCAGAAAGAGGGATGTTTGTACCCAAAAGTGTGTATGTGGCATTTGCAAAACTGCATTTATTTTCCTCTCTGGTATTCCTCATAGCAGACATTGCTGTCTACATGTGGAATCCGAACATGAAAATTCCTGTTTAACACCATATATTTATATTATTATGCATAAAAAGAGCACTTTCACCCTTAAAATGATTCTTGCTATTATTTCCAGCTGTTTCGAGTTGAGACTTCTTAAAAACAAGGAAAAGCCTAAAAATAAACATAAACATCAAAATAATAAACTAGATTGAACACCAAAAATTACACTACAGCTAATTCACATGATTTCCTTTTTGTTTTAATAAACTTCTAAATTCTCCTTGCACAGAAGCATTAGGTCAAACATCAAACACCTCTTGAAGTCAAATTTTATTCCTGAAAAAGCTTGAACATCTGTTCTCAGCTGTACTGTAAACCATCAACCACTATTTTTTAAGACTCACATTTTTAGATCTTTAAACTGCTGCATAGACTTGTGGTTTGTTACAAGCAACCCAAAGGCATTCCTTGAGAGGAAATATGTTTTTACTCTCCTCCTCCTGATTTTGAGAGTAATTAGAATAAAAATGCTTCAGCGTGTCTTTTTCCAAACGTTTTATAACTAGCAACACCTTGCCAGCCAGGCTTGGATGGAATCTACATTGTAATTTCCAGTGACCATCATCTCAACACTGTTTGTACATAAAAGCTCAGCACCACTATTGTTTTTATCTACCTGCTGTCAGTGGAGAAAGAGATTCCTGATTAGAGAGCTTTACTTGATTAACCCTTGATTACAGATATGCCTTATAACATCCCATGGCTGTTGCTTCACTGTTTGATTCACAATAGGAGTTACTGAAAGCAGGAGAGAGAAAAACTCTGCCTAGCTAAGATGCCAAAGCCAGCTGCTGTCCGATGAGTTTGGCTCTCATCCGCGCTGTCCTGTGCATCAAGAAGTGATTATGAGATTTGGATCATGGCAAACACAGAAATACTGCCCGTAGGGAGGGGAGAAGGAGGAACCAGAGATGGGCTGGAGGCTTCAGTTCCTCCCTGTCCCTCAAGGTCTGTTTGGGAAGGCTGGCTGCCACTGTCAAGATTCAAGCATTTTGCTTCTATATCTTCAGAGATTTAAAGACTGTCTGAACTTACCTCCAGACTGGAGCCCCTTTAGGGCAGCGTGTACCTACCATGCCACAGGCATCACCCATTCAACACCCTGCTGTTACCAGATTACTTACTATGTCACTGGTCTTCACACAAAGAGACAATACAGGCAAACTTTCTCCTAGGGAATAACTTTGGAATTACTGCACTAAAACATAACAGCAAGAAAAACCTTCTTATCTTACCAGTATCACTAAATGCAAGTGATAATGGCTAAATTCTCTTAGGCCTGTTTTTAATGCAGCTGCATCCTCCTGTTGTAATTCACTGCGTGTGACGACAGGTCTCGAAGCAGCACACTTAAAAAGTTATGAGCCTTGATAAATGACATTGCTATTAGGCCCACCATGCCCAAGACATAAACACAATCACATTATTTCAGAACACTTTCTTGATTAGAACAGCAGCGAACAGGGTCGACTGGGCTACAGCCTTAAATCTAGGGAACAAGGCAACGCTACCGCAGCTAATGGCTTCATGATTCACGTGGCTGCCAGAGGCTGAAGGCCCACGTAGTCTTCTCCAGGCAACTCCGGCTCCATTCCCCCTTGCTTGAGCAGGGGGATCTGAGTATCCTGACCTCACTTTCAGTAGCCTCACCAGCTACTGGAAATGCTACAGTGACTTTAGCAGATATTAAAATGAATTAATACACTCAACATCTCAAGGAAAACACGTTAACATTCATTTTCTTAAGTACTTACCTAAGTACTACTGGAAATATAATGTCAAGCAAAGCACAGATAAAACATTCCCTAGGTGAGAAACCAGAAGATAGAAGGTCATCCTAAAGATGTCTGCGTAGGCACAATGCAAACGATGCAAAATTTGGGGCAACGCTCGAGGCTATTACAAGTCGCTCAAATGCAAAGAGATGCTCATGGCTCTCATACAGTTTAAACAACACCAGGTATTGTCTGTTTCTGCTTTCTGAAGTTCAGTCAAGCCTTGGGTGCGAAGGGAAGAGCCCATAGCCCATCACAGTCTGAGTGCTAAAGAGCAATGCTGGTAAGCACAGATTGGCTGGTCTGTCTTGGGCTTCTCTCTATTTGGAAAATAGAGGTGGAAAGAGAGTATTAAGAATATTTACATCTTCTACTGATGAAACAGGAACTTTTGTTAATCCAAAATAATTTTCCCAGGGGCCGCAAGGCCTGTGATGAAGCTCTTGCTCGGCAGTTGTCAAACTATCTAAAAGTAGTAGCTCTCCAGAGTGATGTTTCTTCTCTGGCCCAGGTAAAAAGCTGAAGTACCAATGAAAATCTGTAATTAGAGCTTAAAGAAAAGAGAAAGAAATTTCCTCTCCTTTCCTACTGCAAAAGCAGCTCTTGACACCAGGGCAAGTGTGAGAGGATAAGGAAGGAAGAGGCAATCAGACCAGTCTGATTGCTGAAATGCAGATCTCTACGTTTACCATAGCAGGCAAAGACTAAGCTCCCCTTTTGTAAGAGGGGGACAAAACTTGCTTTGCTCAGGTCCTTGTGAAACCCCGAAATCCCAAGGTGGAAAACTCTCTTAATGTCAAGGAAAAGGCCCCGTATTTTGCTCTCACATGAGAAAGGTCCTCAGTAACAGCTGTCCTTCTGGAGAACAAGAGACACATCATTCATGGATGTGACCACCTCCATGTGCAGACACGCTCCCTCCCCTCTGTCACATCTAACACGATTCCCTTTGCAAGGACAGATGACAATGGCCAAGACAAGCAACTCAAGACACACGTGGCTTCCACCAATACCCTACACAGATAGTCAGGACTCACCAGAGCAAACGGGACTTGCAGGACGAGCCGATCATTCAGACTGCACTTCCCAGCAGACAAACTGCACAGGATGATTTTGCAGTTGGGTTACTCCCCCAAAGTAACTATCAGTTCATTACATGTAGGTCAACAGAGACTCAATGCAATGAAATGACACATTTTAAGGTCATATTAAGGTTATAAAAGCAAAACCAAAATCCCCAGAAAAACCAGGATCGGTTTGAACCTCCAGTAGCTACAAAGTAGCATCAGTGGACCAAGTGATTAGTTTGGACCTCTAAATTTAAATCAGGACTAAATGTGGCTTAATCAAATCTAACTACTTCAACATACAGGATTTGAAAATACAGTGTTAATTCTACATCAGAAATCCAAATTAGAAGGCAGTTTCTTCAGGGCTTTACTGCCTCAAGTGCTAAGAACTAGCAAACAGTGTCACCCAGTGGCAAAGGACTTCCTACAGCAAGCAGAAAGGCTGTCACCAAAGGGGACACAACAGTGACAAGATGTCTTCATACAAAACTGCTGTAATTCAGAGCAAACACACAGAAAAAAACCAAACCATTTTAGCAGAAAAGTCTTACTGCTAAGACACTTTATTTCTGAAAATACCAGTATTAGAGGCTAGTGGTTCTTCCGTGTTAAAAAGGTTTAATACTATGTGTGAGAGAGGTGCACTTCTGTGAGGAAAAAAAATCCAAAACAACCAGCACCCCCTAATTATTAAGGAGGGTGGAAACATTTCCAACACCTAATTTCAGATGCCTAAAAACAGTTTGGTGAGTCTTGAACACCCCTAAAATCTAGCTCACAAGACTTCAACTACACTCTTTCATGCAGGACAGAGGCAGAAACACACACTGGTTGTCTTTGCATTTATTCTGTATTTTTTCCATCAAGATCTGGGGAGAGCAGTCCAAATAACATGTGTCCCTATGAGGCCAAGCAAGGTCCAGGAACAAGGAACGTAGGTCACACTCCCTGGAGAGAAATCCCCACTGGGAGCTTTGATGATGATGATGATGATGATGGAGGCCCTGATACATGTTCAGCCAGACAGAAGTCTATAAATCCAAAAAGGTGAAGTGATCCTTCATACACAGAAGATAATTTTGGAGTAGGAGAGGCAGTAGATTACTTGGCACCCATGCAAAAATGACTGGCACAACAAGCAGTTTTGCTGCCTTTTTTTTTTTTCGGAAATCAAATGTGGTATTAAAAAATGAAGGGAAGAACAACAGCTCAGAACTGCAGAATGTGCCCTAGAACAAGGCAGTCAAACCTCCTCAGTCCATTTGGTTTGAAAAAATAAAAACAAATAAAAGATCAGCTGGATTATTCCAGAGCAACACTTTTTACACTGGATTGACAAAATTCAATGATGGGAGACTGACACTGGACAATCCCATTCTTAAAATAAGGCAGAGGGAACTGAAATGGCGGATTTACTAAAAGACTTGTGGGGGATACTCCAAAATACATTCAGTTTCAGAGAGACTAAATTATAGGATCACAATTATCCCTTCTAGCTGTACAAACTTACAGATGCAATGAATAAGTGTTTGCAATGGAGTCCAAAGATGAAAAATCTCTGCAGTAAGTGGGCAGCTTCACATTAAATAGTTAAAAAGGTGGCCGAGCGAACTAAGCATTTTGCTTGCTGCTGGAGTTACCCTGGTGCTATAAACCCTCAAATTTTGCCTCTTGCAACTTAATGGCGCTGGTGCCCCTCCGGGTCTCGCTCCACGTGCTGCTCCTCAGGACACGGCAGCTTCCCGTCGGGAGCAGCGCGACGTGCCGGCTGTCGCGCCTCCCCTCCCAAATAACAGGTACCAGATTTTTCTGAATGGCCATTTAAATCCTACTGCCCATAATAGCAGCCTGCTGTTAACAAATTTAAAACCACGGACATAATGAAAAACACACGGCCCCACTTCAGCTTGCCAGTTTCCTAAATGGCTCCAGAGGTAGCTGTGTAGAAGCTAAGTACTCCTTCAGAGCAGGCAGATATAAGTACCTGCCAACTCCGCAACTTGAGTTCCCTTCCTCTTCCAGGAAGGGACCCCTTCTAGCTAAAAATATATGTTTATAGATAGGTAGAGATACACATCTGTGCTTGTAAAGCTTGCTTTTTGACATAGCTCTGTCTTTGGTACAAATGGCTCAGAACAAAAATGCAGTGTCTATTTTGATTTACTTAAAAAAGGAGTAACACTTCTTAAGCAGAGAGAAAACAAATAAAAATGGTCTTCAGTGTATCCCAGCTCTAAGCTAACACACACCCAGCTCACAGGAAAGAAATGAGACCTGCACCTAGACCAGTTAGTCTTGGCCTGGGCAACTCCATCCACATTCCAGCCTGCTCGTGTCCACAGAGACACCCTTCCTGGCCCACACCAGCTCGCAGCTAAAACACGACTCAGCTGAAAAGGCCACCAACTACAAAAGCAAGGAAGAAAGACCTGAAGGAAAGGGCAAAAATCAGGAGGCCACTAGCAGTGATGAACCTGGTCTTGCACAAGTGAGGCAGAGCAAGAAATTAAAGGGAAGGTAATTCCAAGTCTTGCTCATTATCTTGACCAAAAGGTACAAGGTCCTAATGGATTTAAATGGAAACAGTAGGTGGAAGGATGTATGGCAATCAGGACAAGTCTCCAGAAAAGGCATTACAGGAGACTTGCAAAGTAAATGACACCATGCATTTAATGAAGTGCATTTAATTTTACATTATCTTTCTGCTGTCAAATGGAAAAAAATGAGTTTTGCAGAACAAGAATTTATAGGAAACAAAAATAATAAAAAAAAAAATGACACTAGGTCACAGCTGTTGAAGCTGGTACTTTTTTTTACATGCTCTTTACGAACAGCTACAACCAACCGCAACCTCAGGGATGAGGAAGCTGCAGCACCAGGCAGGGCTCTGGAGCGTTCAGGACGTGCAGACAACAGGACACGGCAGGCGGCCTCACTGCTCTGAAGGAAAGGACGGGTGTTGTTTCCTGTGGAAAGGGGTCTCCATCTGAGCAGCACATTCACAGTCGCTCCCCAAACTGAGTCGCCTCAGGCCTTTTAGCCTCCCTTGAAGCAGGAGCCCATTTAAAACAAGAACAGTCACAGCACCTTAGTGTGGACACAAGGGAAACTACTGGTTCTGCCCGGGCAGAACACGTTAACTAGCATTTGAAGGTGATACTGGACCCTTTGTAGAATATTTTCTACAAAACTTACTTTTTTGGTTTCCTTAGGAAAGGCTTAAGGAGGTTCAGGAAGGAAGGAACAGATCATCACTCCCTAATCTCTCCAGAAAGGAACTTCTCAATACATTCCAAATAAGAAAGAAAAATAAGAAATGAGAGGAGTGACCCCAGTTTCTCTGCAAACAGACAGTCTGTCGAGCTCGTGAGCTGGTGGCAGGAAATGAATTTCCTACAATTGTTACCTTTGTACTTGATGGAGCACCTGGAGGAAGATCTGACAGACCTTCCTCAGCATCACGCACGAAGGGGACAAGCCACGATGGCTCCCTTGCCGTGTGCATTAGCAAAGCAGAACTGAACGGGGCCTGAACTTGCATTAGAAGAACTCAAGCTACAGAAACTAGGTAAGGGGGAGAAAAAAAAAAAAAAAAAAAAAAAAAGGAATGAAAGGAAAGAAAGGAAAAAGGCCCTGCAGGGATCTCCAACACACCATTAAAAACGAACAACTTGCACCCCAAAAAGTCACACACTACCTCACAATGGTCTGATAAGGGTAAATAAAATGTATAAATCCTGGTCCCTTCATGCATATAGGAGAAAATAAAGAAGAAAAGAAACAACGGCTGCAAAACAAGAGGTGTGTGGAGCCAAGGGGCTCAAAGATCCCTGCTGCCTAAACACAGCAGCAGGGGAACAGAAACCAAACACTGAGGGTATGGGGAAGCCCCTTCATTTTTCAGGAAATTCGTGGCCTGTTACCAGCCCTGCAAAACTAAGCAAACTCAACCGACTTTCCACAACACTTGCAGACATTTCAACCCAAGTTGCTCAACCCCCGTGCCCATCAGTTGGGCAGCTGTCTTGCAACACACTTTCTCAACCTGCTTGGTTAGCAAATGGTAGAGAACTCCAAACTGCTAAAGCAGAAATTTAGTGCTTGCTTCTTTTTTCTTTTTTTTTTTTTTTTTTTTTTTTTTTTTTTTATTAAATAGACAACCACATTTTACCATGTTTTACTGGGGAAACAGGTTTGAAAAGGCAGCAAAAAGTACTCAGAAAGGGATCAAAATGTAAAGCAAAATCCAAATAGGTAATTTGCAAAATAGTTGGGAAAAAATGGTAATGCTGCAAGTAAAATTAAAAATATAGGTAAGACACAAGAAAAAATAAGAAAAGATATTTGTGTTCCTAACAAAGAAATGCCAAGCATTTACAGTTCTTATGCCTGGAGGACTGATGAAGTCATTTTCACTCAGTCCCTTTTCATGGATTTCTTTCTTCCTGAGCTTTCACAAGAGTCTCCCTTTTTTCTTTTTCCTTTTTTGACTGTGTGCCTACAGATTTATCATGTAAATAACATGAGACACCCATTAACACACATTTTTGTAAACTGCACTTATAAACACACTTTAAGAAACCATTCAGAGATTAAGATCCACACCAAAAAGCCACCAAGCAGCAGCTCGGAACCGGAGGGCTTTAATCCCTCCGTAGCGAATACATCACGTTGCTTCTCAAGCACAGTAGTATTAAGACAGGCTCATTTATCAAAATCTGTCTCTCTAAAGCAGCAGGTCGTCTTCAACAGCCTCAGCGCTCAGCAGGGGTAAATACTGCGTCTTCAGACGCTACATCGGTATGAGCTTATATGCATTAGTGCTTAAGATTATAATGAACTTCACTACTGTGACTCCCATTGCACTCCCATCCTCTAATGTGTAACATTAACAAGTCAGGCTTATTTATTTTTTTAATTAATTTCATATCATCTACATACATGATGCGATAAGCAAAGTCTTCCTCCCTGCTCCACCTCACAGCGCGTCTGCACAAGGATCGGTCCCTCAAAGAAGCAAAACTGCAGCACAAATGGACAGTCTTGGTCAAGGTTGTGCAAATTTTACCAAAGCATTAAAGCCATGATAGTCACTGTGTGGGTCCATTTGTACCCAAGCAAAGCTTTTTGAGGCTAGAAATAGCTGCACCGGCATAAAGACAAGCAGTTAGTGCAGGGAATTCAGGGCAGGGAAGCAGTGCTGCTTCAACCCTACAGAAAAACAAGTTCTAGCCACTATTAAGATCAGACTGGAAAGCATAGGTGGAAAAAAACCCCTGTAAGGACAGTGTCAGAAAGAAAAAGCAGATTCTTCGTCTTTTACAATATATTCAGGCAAGTAGGAAAGGATAATAGAAGGCTGGTTGAAATGACAAGAATTCATCTGTTAGTATTTGAATATCATCAGAGATTAGATTGTAAGTTTACTGTACAAACAACTACAAAAACCAAAACAAGAACAAACTCACTGTCCTCACACCCTTGAGAGACCTATTGGGCTTCATAAGCTTTCGCTCTAGGCAGAGACAATTGTATCAATATCTTCTTTTTATACCCTCAGTCTTTCCAAAAATCAGTGAACTTTGGGGCTCATAAAATAGGACAACTTTTGAGAATTGCATTTTCTTTTTTTTCTTCTCCTTTTGGCCAAGTCTTGCAGAGAGACAGGACCTGCAGTTCCAGCACATGCGCCTGCTGCGTGTCCTTGGACCACCAAGCTCCAGCAACACAGCATCAGCTTGCCCATAGCTAAGCTTTGATGCAGGAAGAATGTTTCTGCAGATTACTTTTTATCCCTATCCTCCTGTTCTTGGTGTATTCTAATACATCTATTCAACAAAAACATTTAATACCCTGGAAAACAGAGTTTCAGGAAAACAATGTTCAGTTAATTTCACAGAGTGAAGAAAAGTTACCCAGTGGGACGGTTACAGGGTTTGGGTGAGTGGGTGACCTCTGCACGGCTGCAGGGGTGGGTTTACAGGGTGCTGGCCAAACGTAACCACATGCAGCCGCCCATGGTCTCAAGCAGGAGACACCAACCAGTCTGACCAGTTTTGTGAATTGTCACCGGTCAAGTCTGAGGAGTCGGCAGAGGGCTGAGCACAGCCTCTTACAGGGGAGGGCAATTCAGGCAAGATTTCAGATTCCAGCCTCTAATCTCAGCTGGGGAGTATTCCCACGGCTGGAGGGTGGGCACCCATTTCTGAGGAAACCTCTAGTTATGTCCCTTTAGCATTTTCCCTTCGCGAAAGCTCCCATGAGACAGCCGTGTTACTCTAACAAATGCTGTGGGAGGCAGGAGGACAGAGCAAACCAGGCAGCTGCATGCAAGATGCAGGGCAAGAAGAATTTCAGGAAGGTCTTCAAGTTCCTGTGACCGTATCTCCCCTTCTTTACAGCAAGGCAAGGAATATTTCAGACAAATCAACATGGTTCAGCCACGGACGCCTTCTGTTAGTCTTACCCAAGAGTTCAGGTAAAGACTGAAGACAACCCCTACTTGTCTATCTCACTCAACACCTTTTACATGACCCACTCCAAGCTGTATTTATCCCATTATAATATTATCTAATTACAAATGATGACTTGATTAAACATGCATATTCATGGCAGCATGTCACCTACCTTTAGGACTTTAACTGCTGTTGCTAGGCTAGGAAGGCAAGCTCCCTGGAGCGGCAGGATGGTTATCCAGAGGGAAATCCAAGCGGGTGTGCTGAGCACTCCTGACAAACAGCTCTGCTCTAAATCAGCTTCTACAGACACTTATCTTCTGCACCGGACTTATGTGGAGTCCAGGGAGCCCAGGCTCCCAAGGGCGCTTTTTCACAACAGTGGGAAAGCTCCCTTAAAAACCAAAATGGTGAGAAAAACTTCACCTCTCAAATATGCTGAAAAAAATCAACCCTGTCACTGTTTTCCGTGATACCTCAAGATGCCAGTTCCCTCTAGCTTCATATACTGGGTATCTAAACCCAAGAAAATGCTCAGTTTAATCATTTCCTGGATTATTCACTGCATTGTCTGCAATACCTTGTGGATTAATTACCTAGATAATAAAATGCCTGCAAGTGTCATTAACGTTGTCGGCCTGGAGCAGTCACCTCAAGAACCAGAGCAATGTGTTCCTGCCACCCACTGCAGCAATGTGTTCCTGGCACCCACTGCAGCAACACCGGAAACATTCAAAGCAGTTGAACTAAGAAACCTCTCCTAGGTGCTACCTATGGGTGGCAAAACCCCCTTCTTACCAACACAGGAAAGTGAATAAACACTTATGCAACTACAGAAAGTCCCAGTGACCAGAAAAAGAGACAAGAGGAAATGGTTGTCATACCTTGAAGACAAACTGTTCATAAGAAAGGAGAGAATAATTATCAAGCACAACATATCTGCTTTTTTTCTTTGCCCAAAATTCAATTATGAGGCAGAACACCTTATCAAACATGACATTAAATTAGCATAGTCAGAGCTATATGGTGAAAGCTCTTTTTGGTCCCTTACGTGAGCGCCCCAGAAAGAACACAGACCTCTGGCACCATCAGTGTTCAGCTCGGAGCTGACTCATCAGTCCCCAACAGCACCAGGAGAGAGGACATTCCCGGACACTTCTTCTCAAGCCACAACCATGGCCAGAAACACCCTACAGCAAAAGAGGAAACCCCCACGGCCAAATTATTGCTCTCCGTAGCAGGAGCTATGGTCATATAAGAGCGCTGAGCTTAACTCACATAGTTGGAAGTCTCCCATTTTCGTGCATCCTGATGAAGCAGGAAGAACAATTTTTTTTTTTTTTAATGCAATATATAAGTTACATTGCTGGCAATACCAAGAGAAATATCTCTTATTTCCAGGCCACCAAACACAAGTAGCACTTACTAATTTTGCTGCTCTATTTTCTAGGTCAAGAATGGCCTTGACTGGAAGCGCTTTGCTGAATGCATACCCAAAACCACGGAAAATAATGTGCCTGAATTCTGCCAGGAAGAGCCATGTTTTTAAATTAACTTTGAACAATTTTTCTTACTTAAAAGGGGAGGGGAAAAAAAAAAAAAAAAGACAATTTATTTTATGGCACTTTTCATTCCACGAACGTAGGAGGAAATGGGTATCGGTACAAGCAGTACAAGTGGAAAGGAAACAGATTTACATCTCCTTGTTTCAAAACAAAGGGCTATCAGCAAAAATATTAGATTATTGATGCAGAGAGAGAGAAAGGAGGAAGTTGCAAAGCTGCTTAACATTTAAAGAAGCTGTTAGGCTTATTACCCAATGCTATAGCTGGGGAAAATAAAAATATTCTTTGACTGGGATTTAGTGACTCAATAACAAAAGTCAAACCAATTAAATGCTGCGTCTGTTGCTATAATTAAATTAACAAAGTACTGATGGAAGCACCCATGTTTTCCTCTTGTGTGCCATACCCTGGGCGAAGAGGCACTGGAGCTATACATATTTCCTGTGTTATAAATTAAAACAGAATTTCTTGCAATGCTATTAAAAAAAAATGAGGGATAAGTCTGCCCCAGAGACGTTTTCCAACAGAGGAGCTTCAAATAAATTTTACCTAAAGAGGGTTGTGTGGAAATACTTGCAATGTTTTCACTGATGTTCCCAGAGGTTCAGCCGCACTCAATTAAAACATATTGGAATTCACCGTTCCCAATATGACACAGGTAGAGAAACTGAAAGTGTTTTAGACCACTCTCTTCCCAGGGGACCAACCTGATATAAAGTTGGTATTTTTGTTTTCTGATTATTTTGTTTTAAACAGCTGAGCATGTGCACTCTTCAGCAAAGGCCACTTTAAATATAGCTCAACTTGGGTACAAAGCATTGAGGAGCTTAGAAATTACAGGGCAGTAAGAAAAATCAGATCCATACAGTCAAGTAATTTCATATTTTTACACCAAGATTACGCAATCAAATGAAAAGCTACTATAAATAACGTAACGTTAAACTTGCAGCTGCCATGACCTGGTGCAAATCTACTAAAATCAATTTATCTCTCTCAGCTTATCTGACTTACTCAGGGAATAAGCCCAAATGTTAAAAACCACAGTTTGACATGCAAGGGCAAAGGCCTTGGGTGACCCCCATACGCAGCAGCCTGAGGCTGGAGACCTGTGTGAATTTACACCTAAAATTGCTCCCATACAAGCGCATCGGTTAAAATTATGAAAGCAACCATAAAAATATATTTATATATATATATCAGTTGCTGAAAGCAATTTATCCACAGCAATTTGCAAAACTAACAACAACCGTAATCACATTTTTGCAGAATTACAGAAAATTGGGCTGGAAGGAACTTCAAGAGGCCGTTTATCCCTTCGCTGACCCACGCCTAAACCCTCCTGACATCCCCTCCTTCCTCCGGAGCTCTTGAGCCAAGATGCTTCATTCCTGATCCCGATCCAAACCCAGACCCGATTTAAACGTGGTTATTCATGTTTTAAGCACTGCATGCTGGGCCTTCAATGTTAATGAAGCTGTTGAGCATCAAGACCTGGCTACTTTTTAAGCAGAGGTGAACTCGGAGTTCTTTGCTAACTTGGGGACAGTGGAAAATATAAACAGGTAGGATTCCTTATTTTTAGGACAAGAGTTTAGCACAGTAGAAACAGTAACATCTGATCCACAGACCCTCATTACAGGAGGTATTTTAACACATGGGGAGAAGAATACAAAGGACCTGGGAAAATCTGCATCCGAGCCCCCCCCTCCAGGTGAAGGCCCCGTCCTACCCTGTCATTCTATCCCCAGGCAGGTTTTCCCAGGAAAGGGAAAACCAGGAGGGAAGGCAACCTCCTATGTGATGTTTCCTCCTGCAAAAGATGCTCTCCAAGGGTCCCCACCAGCACAGATGGACAGTGCTACTTCAGGAGATAACTCTGGACATCAGATCCTGGCTTTAGAAAAATGTTTTAAATTAATAAAGCAAGGCACATTCTTATAAGAAGGTGCTGCAGTTTATTTTCAGAAGATAACTCCCTAAAGAGAACATTTCTGTCCTCCCACAGCTAGAACTCATCTGGAGAAGTTTTCACCACTTCTGCCACAGTTGGCAAAATGCTTTAGGGCAGATAAGGGGATGCAACACATAGTTGTCTCCTCATCACGATTTTAAACCGGCACAGACACTTCTGGTATTTTCCCATATATTTCTTTGCAAGCAATTATTCAAACAAATTGCAGTTCTCAATCTCCTGAAACTTCGTTTGCTCCGGTAATCGAGAGCTTACCCCTCTTTTTCAGGGCAAGATTATTTTTTGTGTATGATCTTTTCTCCACCTTTCCCAATTATGCAAAACCAACACAAAAATGTAATAAACAAAGTAACATCTCTATTGCTTATTTTTGCAGTCTGATATTTTCATGTGTCTAATCAATCTACCCAGCACTACATAGAATCATATTCCCAGCTAGCAGATACCCAATAGATAACCAATCTCTTTCCTCTTCCAGAATTTCATGAAAAATAACATGACCCGTCACCAAACGAGTCCAGTCTACAGAAAGCAACACGCAACAAAAAAATGAAGTATTTTAACTTGACACTAAAACGGAAGAACTAAAATGGAAGAACTTTGCTCTGTGGATTACAATCCTTAGTAAATCACATGATGAGCAAGAAGCCAGGAGGGCTTCTGGAGGTTCTGCTTCCTTTCTGTACATCCAACGTGTGCAATATCCCCTGTGAAACAGGCGAGATCCTTCAGTGACGCGTGACAGGGACGTTGTCCTCATTACAGCGAGGGAGCTGGTGGCGCTGGCGACTTTCCCGCCTGTGGCTCGACCCCTCGGGCAGCCCCTTGCCGCAGCTGCCAGCAGAGGCCACGTCCCTGCTCTCCTCGACAAACCTGCCCTTATTGCCCGTGCGGCGCCGAAGAGCCCGGGCTCCATCCCCGCGAGGATCCCGCTGTTCAGCCGTCGGCAGCTGCGACGCAGGCGACAACTGCCCCTCTCCTACGGCACAGGCAGTTGCTGCAACCGCGAGGTTTCTTCCAGCGCACACAAGCGGTGACATTTATTCATCTGGGTCACACAGCCCTGCCTTTAGCTCCACTTGGAAGCTCGTCCCTGTGTATCGGGTTCGCTCGCTTGATGTGCCGCCACTTGTTCCTTTAGCTTACGCAGAAAAACGACGACCTCAGGACGTCTGCATACAAACCCATTTAAACTGAATACCATGCAATACATCCAAGACATTACAATGTATATAGGCACACTAATTACACAACTAGTTACTTGCTTATTATCTCAGCCCTGGACAAAACACCCACGGACAGCCGGCCAGGGGATTTCCAGGGTAAATTTGCAAAATAAAACTCACCAGCTATTAGTGAAACCTCTCTTGAAGAAGAGGCTAAGAAAAACACCAGCCCATCTTGTCTTAGGCCCTGACTTGCCATTGAACAAAATAACAAGACAAGCAGCATCCAAAGTCTCTCCTTTACTGGAGCTGAAATCCCTGAGGCTGAGTTATACGATAGAAAGCAACCGAAAAGCTCCCAGTCATGAGCCATTCACTCCTCAGTTGCCAAAATCCTAAAATTTCTGAAGTTTTACCCATCACATGAATATTTCCATACCCTCTTAAATCCTTTATTCAATCAGCAAGTGCGGATTACCTTTCGTGTCTTTGTACTAGCAAGCTAAATATAACCCTTATGGCTAATAAATAAAAGAATCACATGCAGACTTTGAATAGCGAAGGCCACATTTTTCCTCCATAAATATTTGTACACATCTGCCACATGTTGAGTAAAACCCATCAAGGGATGCAAACTGTGGGTCAGATCTTTCAGCAGGTTTAAGTCAGTGGGGCTTGAATGACTCTCCATAAACAATCAGGCTGCCAAATACTTGATGAAAAGGACTGAGCAGATGTCAGCGTGTGCTTCGTGTAACACGGGCAAGAGGACCTTTCTCAGAAGAGAATTACATTAAAAAACATAACAAGAGTTATACCATGCAGTTTAAAAGAAAACCACACTGCAAATGCATGTGCAGGCCTGAAAAAGGGGGTAAAAAGCATGAGAAATTACTCCTGAGTCTGTTCCTTACACGGAAAGAAGGAGATTCAGCAGTAACAGGTATAATGCACCACGCAGAGAGCCGGTTTCATCGGAACAGGCCGGCTGGGTGGCTCCAAAGCAGCTGCTCCGCGTGGCTTCAGCACTTAGCTTGAAAAAGCTGCCTGCTCCTCTCGACGTCTTTGATGTCTCTTCCAGCTACGCCGTTCCCCTGGTTTGCCCACACTGCAATAGCAAGTGGCAGAGTGTTTCACGCAGGACCAGCGTGGCAGCAGCCTCAGTTAACTCCTGCTGCAAACCACGTGAGCTTCCCATCGTGTTGCAAAGGGACCCGAGCGCTGCCCTAGTGCCAGGGGTGCCAGGCGGCGGCAGGAGCTTTTTGAGGATGGGGCTCGTGCCCTTGAGTGACCCTCCGCACTGGCACCGCAACAGGATATTTTATGACTTACCCACTCTCATGTTTTTGTTATTGTTATAGAGAAACACAGTTTAGGAAGGCAGAACAAGCCTGTGCGTTCAGGAGAGCAGCAAGTGACTCATATGCTGGAGATACAAATGCAAGACTAGTTTGTGCTTGTCAAATGGAGTATTATGGGACATAATTCAAAAAGCCTGACCTGTATTGATACCAGGGTACAGCCACATTTCTTGCAGTATCCTGAAGAACAGCATATATCTCTTTGCCCATCAGGAGCAATTCCTTCTGTGTTTAGCAGCTATCTCGCCATATGCATGCTCTGTTCTCTTAAACACTGCATGTTTTAAATTAACATTAACCAACTTTCCAGGTTGCTCACAGAATATCTAAACCCTCAAGCAAAACTAGAAAAGCTCCATCAGAAAAGCTGTGGACAGGCAGGGAACAGTTCACTCAAAGGGGCATGACTGGGCAAGATGGGGAGGGCAAGAGGAATCACATTTTCCACCTGGAAAGTTTTATACTTACTGTTATTAAGCATAACATCCGAGATTGTTTTTTTCCCCTATAACCTTTCAATTACAATAATACACAATATATAATAATACACAATAATACATCTGTGCTAGCTCCCTTTGTACATTTGATAACAAGATCGAGCAGAGTCAAAGTCACCTTCTTGTCTGAACTTTTCAAGCACTTCAGCTGCCTGGTGCAGAAGCGATGACGTGCTCGCTTATCACCTGGGATTTTGGGAGAGCTTCCCAGGTTCCATGTGAGGGTAGAGGAAACCCTGAAACCACGGGAAGATGGACCAGCAGATGAGCGGGTGGAAGGGGACCAAATTCCCCAATTCCCACGCAAACAGGAATTAGGGGGAATAAAAGAAGAATCAAATACTGGGATGTCCCAGTTCAGAAGTGTCATTAAGAGCCAATCGGAAGGGAGGGGGAAATCAACCAAAGAAAATTCACCTGATACTGAACTTACATAGGACAGGAGAAAGGAATTTATTCTACCACACTAAAATATTTTATATTCACAGTCATTCACAGTGTTGAACAAAGCGAAGAAAAGTGTTGCTGCTTCTTTCCTACATCACTCCCTTCTATTGCACCCTCTGCCAGCCAAATTCCCTCTCACACCTTCATGAAATGTCACTGCAGAGACTTTCGAGGAATTTGATCCAAGTTCAAGAACGTCCATCTGCTCCCTCTGGAGAAGAAGATGCTCAGACTGTCAGTGTATGACAGGATCCCAGCAAGGAGAGATGCAGCCACAATTCGGACACATATGAAACCAGTCCCTGCTTTCCTCATTTAAATCAAAAGCTTGGAACTTGCCTCCATCTCCCTGCAATGAGGCATTCCTATAGTCAGTTCATCAGCCATGTGGGTTACGTGCATGTATAGGCACGTGCACTCAAGCCACTTCATTAATGTAAGTTTATCTTAAAGATGTTTAGAATTGCAGACATGCATGCACAAGATGCATTTTTCAGGACTTGAAAGCAAACAGGTCTTGAGAAAAGTGGCTTTCGTAGCATACTTTTTCACAGTTACTTAAATTCAGGTCAACTTAATGCTTAAATTAACACAGAATTTCTCATCAGCCAGCAGGTTGCTTTCCATTTTAAGCGCCCTTTTGCTCTTAAAGAGAAGTCAGCTTTTAGGAGGGTTTCCCTTGACAAACAAGCATAATGCTTATTATTCCCTCTTCTTCCTACTAAGGTCTTCACATTGTGCGTATGTGTATGTATATGCAGACGTGTATACATACATATTCAATCGCACATACAAATATATATTTACAGAGATAAAGATGTATAAATACACACTAAGAATACAGGTTCAAAGGAGGATTCTGTCATAGTGGGTATCACTAAAGGACTATATTAGAGAGTTCAGCCACAAAAGGCTACAGAAGATGCTCTCCTTGTGAACATATAAATGTTTTAAAAGTGCCACCCGGGGGCAAACAGCAGAACCAGACAGGCAAGAGCTGAAGGGCCAAGTAAAGCTCCCCTTCGATAAAGTGCTGAGCATCTGGAAGGAAGCCAGGGCTGCGTGATTCATTTTAAAAGAAAGAAAGACGGGCTGTATAGAGCATGGACTTGTGTTTTGGGCCAGTTACTGCTATTAACAGCGATGGCAGCTCAGTGCTGGGCTGAATCCCTCTCTGGAGGACCTCAAGGTTTGCTGTCCGTATCCGGTACACACAAACAGCAACCATGTCCCAAATTTACAGATAGGGCTCTCTGTGCTAGCTTTAAATACGCTATTTCAGCAATTAGAGGCACTCTCACCTCGGCAAAATATACACAAAACTGTGCAGCCCCAGCCCCGCTGTTGCCAGCCCCTGGATGTGACCGTAGGTGCCTCTATGCACAACTGCACGTGGAAAACGAAGTGGAGAAAGGCCATAGTCCTCAGGAAGACGGCTGGGATACACCAGCTCCCCAAAAATCCACATTCTCTTCCTCGTACGGCTCTGTGTGCTCCATGGAGTAAAGCAGCGCTCACTGGAATCACCCTCTGGAGTTGACTCTCCCCACCCCACTGGCCACAGCAGCAGCCCAGGGCTGAATTTGGGAGCAGGAGGCTGCGCTGGGCCCCGCAACGCTCGCCAAGGTACCTCGCAGCAACCGGCAGAGCAGGGATCCACCTTCCGTGTTCCATCAGACTAACTGATCCCAACCTTCCGTGTTCCATCAGACTAACTGGTCCCAACCTTCTGTGTTCCATCAGACGAGGAACTGAAACCTGCAAAGCGATGGAGCGGCTTGCCCAGAGCTTTGCAAGAGCTTAGGTGGAACCAGAAACCAGCGCAAATCCAGCAAGTCTCAGCAAGCACTATAGGGATTAGCCTTCCCGCACTGGACCATTTAGACTCCCAGTCGTTTCTCTCAGGGACAGCTGAATTTTCTACTGCTGCAAAAAGAAGATCCCCAAACTTTGGTGGGAAAGATAAATTCCAAGTGTGTCCCTTGCTTACATCTATTTAATTCTTCTTTTGAGTCCAGGACATTTTTATCTGTGTCCAAGACAGTGCGATTTTGTCCTGTGCATGATTACAGCCTGAAGGCTGCTCTTTAAAGAAGGATATTGCCCTTGTTAATAACTGAAATGGTTTGTGATGACTCACCTACGATTCTTCATAGCAATTCTTCCCCTCAACAATCCACCAAATACATAAGCTATTACCAAAAACGTGAAAGAGTTTGATGGGCAAGAAGAGGTGGCCTGAATGAGACATAAGTGAGTTTAGCATCCTCTCACTCTAAAATCTAATGCTAAAATCTACATACCATTTGCTTTATTAGCCCTAACCCAGCTATATGCATTAAAAAAAAGGAAACTGGAAAATAGTACACATGATACAGAACTGAAGTCAAGAATAAAAGTGATGTCTTTGCTTAAGAGACTTTCAATTATGAACTGGATACTACTGTACCCTGAATTGCTGCAACAGTCCACGTGCCCAGCACTAGAAGTCTGTCAATAAAGCCAAAAAGTTTTCATCCACTAATTATAGCAGAGCTGATTAACTCAAGGCTTCCTCTTCCACTAAACTGAATCATGAGTTTAGCTCCGAGTATGTGAGCAAGCAAACATTATCTCATGAAACATCTAGGAATTACAGTTTTGCAGACGAAGAGAAAGGAAAACAAGGCAAGGTCAGTGTTTCATCCTAGACCGAGCAACTGCAATGGGATTTAATTTAAAGCTCATGAAAACTTTATAGTAAAGAAAGTAAAAATGAAAGCCTGAGAGTAAATAAGTTCACGTGTTCCATTAATTTCCTCTTACTTTTTTTTTTTTTTTTTTTTTTTTTTGGGGGGGGGGGGTGATTTACGTGGTCCAAAGTCACGGAGAAATCTAGTGCAGGTCACAAATCTGCTGCATGGAAAGAGTCAAGAGATTCATTTTCAAGCAAGAGGCAATTATAAATAAAATACAAAATAAACATCTCTAGCACCAAGCCTAATAAAGGGAACCACAGCTGCCCTTCACTGCCTCCCCCATAATACCTAGCCACATTAAAAAGGAGAAAAAAAAAAAGACAATAGAGATAAATTGCTTCCCATTTTTCCTCAAGGTAAGGATGCGATTTCTCACCCATTTGGACTATGACTGTATTAATTTCTTGTAACATGCAACACTGCCTGTTTGAAGTGAAAACAGGCTGCCAACCCTTCTTTCAGAGTCACATGATACAGCAATATAGGACCGGAAAAATAAAAATCTGTAAAACCACTCCCTGCCACCAACTTCTGCCAGCTAAACCCTCCACTTTTTCAGCCACAACCCTGAGCACGAGCCCGGCTGCACTGGGGCAACTAACTCCAGTACAAGGATATTACAGTCACCCAAATTTCTACTTTCTGCATGAGTCTCCTCAAAATTTGTGCTAGTGCTCTGGGTCAACACCAATAATTTAGCAATCCCTAACTCCTGAAAAATATTCTCTCACTCTGCTTTTTACCCTCCCCACACTGCCACTGACACCCAAGCCATGCTTCTCATTCCAGGCATTTTCAACTACATCTCACTCCCTTTCAATCCCTTCTTCCCTTCCAATATTTTTCAGTGAACAAAACTGGAAGAGGCAGAATAGTTTTGCTTTTCAGTCTCATCATAACCGTTTTCCGCTAAGCACTTTGTAACAGCACTACTGCACAGCATAGCGATTGGAAACAGGGTTTTATAATAGAAATGGTGATACAACCTTAAGCAGCTGCATGAAAACACTATAATTCTGCTGGACAGAAAACACGTTTTTTAAACCTAACAGGCTCTATCACCACCACAAAATGCACACCCCACTGCAACACTCATTAAAGAAATTTAAGTGGGGGACAGCACCCCCAGAATGAGCTGGGGGTCTCTCCTAGCTTTGAGCAGCACGTGGGCTCATTATCATTAGCAGCTGTGTCCATCACCACCACCTGTGTCCATCACCACCACCCTAAGGGGAAGATTAAATCTGGGGAAGATTAAATCTGCACTAAATTACAATACACTTTTGCAATCAGGAAAATAATATGGGAACAAAATCACTGTGAATAGAAGCAGCAAGCGCACGCAGGTTACTTCCACTACTGCCCATTATATGCTTAGTTATTCTTTGCTTAAGATTAACACCTACCTGTTTCTCAGAACCAGTAAATGCTGCCATCCTTGCTCCTTTCTCCTTACCCAACTAACCATACACTTCTGCTGGGGGTGGTTTATCAACTTCAGTAAGTGCTGGCCATTGCACTTGGCATTTTGGAATTAGGAGTGTCAGTAAATCACCACTCCTCTATGTACAAATAGGCAAAGTACAGATATGACCAAGGTATGATTAATATATTTTACTGAATCAGTAAAGGAATACTGATGGGAAGCAAACAAGACTAAGCCTTAGTAAACCTTTAAAAAAGTTCACAATAACCTTAATCTGACCAGCCATACGGGTTGCATTTACAAACACTAAGATCCCCAGGAATTTAGCACAGGGTAAGTTTTATTATTAAAATTGTTCTTGAACCTAAAGCTGTCTGGATTATTTAGGATTTATATGACACAGAGCCAGGAGACCTCATCTCATCAGGAATATACTGCAATATCCTCCAGCTTCGACGTACACAGTCTGCTCTGTGTTTGCAGAGCACATGCAACATACCCTAAAGTGAAACAATAAGAGGTGGCATGAAAGAACTGATATGGCAAGAGAAAGACCCAAAAGATCAATAATCCAATGGAGAGCCTCTAAATGCTTCATATTTAACAGACTCCATAAAGTTTGCTAAAATAATGATTGATTTATTCTTAAGCATGGGGGGGTAAAAAAAAGAAAAAACAAAACAAACAAACAACAAAAAAAAAAAAAAAACAAAAGAAAAAACCACAAGCCTTCCCTCAACAGAAGCTTGCAAAGTACATATATGAGAAAGAGCAGAAACATGCACAGGCCCTTTACACAAAGGTCACAGGAAACAGCCATTTGCAGAACTCAAGAACAAAAATGCAGCAAAAACCATGTTAAATAAACAAAAATTTATCCACAGAACAAGCTGTTTGATGTTGAAGCCACTTAACAGACGGGCGTTGTACACGCTGATGTGGTCTGTCGCTTTCAGTCACAAAGCTAATTAGAGTATGTTTTCATCTGATAAACCTCATTAATTAGTTAATTTGACTTTCAGTGATCCCTGCCTTCTCTGAGGAGCATGCATGTACATTATAATTGCCCTTCAAAGGGCTTCAAAGTCCGTTCTTCCCTCCTGCTTCTCCTCGCAAAAGTCCCTTGGCGTCCTCAAAACGCAGTCAAGAGCCTTATCCAAAGCCAGACCAGGATGAGACAGGATACCAGGCATGATCATAACTATCAAGAGACCAAATCCCACTCCACAAATCACTCTTAGGGTATGCTTTAATGTTAAACACACACAAATTTTCGCTGACCTTGACTGGCCTGTACCAATGTAAAACAGCTAAGGGTCCAAGCCAGGATTTCCCTTCAGTGCTCTGCAAGGTTGGGAAGAACTTCAACACAACAAAAGTGCATCACTGGGATTAATAAATTTAGGAAAGCTCCCTCTTCCTTACCCGGGAATAGCTGCAGTGCGTAGAACAGGGAATCCTTTTCCAACACCTTGCCTCAAAATTGCCTGAATTCCAGTGTCATGCCAATTTAACTTAGACATATTCTCCAGTTAAACTTTGCAACATATACGTGAAAACCTTGTGAAACATTTTTTCCTCTAAAACTGCTCACAATCCAGTGAGCTATTCCAAAACTCCAGCATTCCAGTCCCATTCCTTACATGGGTTCCTTAAGCCACGAATGGGAATGGAAAAACTTCCTGAAGGAAAGTGGGTAACATTTTTCAGAAAAACTTCATTTGAGGGGAAAAATAGGTACAGCAACCCCCTGCAGCTTTAGGCTAAAAAATTCAAAACAAATCCAGAACAAGTCTTGAAATACAATTGTGACATGATTTTTCCCCCCCCCCTATTAAACAAAAAGATTCCTTATGAAGGAAAAAGCTTACAATTTTATCTAAGAACCTGATTTTAAAAAAAAAAAAAAAAAAGGCAAAAACCACACACACAACAGGGAAGGCTTTGGGTAAGACATATTTCATTTGATTCAAAAATACATATATTTTTTTTTAAAGACGATATTCAATACACCAAAATGAATGAAGAAAAACCGGTTGAATGAGCAAGTCCTGGTTTCAGAGCCCCCCCAAAAAGAGCTTTTTCTGTAGCCATTTTGAATATTTATTACCACATGGAGTCTATTTCACATATTTTTCCTTAAAAAAATTATAAATAATCTAACAGATTCAATCCCATTGTTCAAACTGTAAATTTTAATCCATAATTATTATGGATAGAACAAAAAGAGGCCGTGGCTGGTATAAATTACACTCCTTTTTCCCATCCTCCACAACAGATAAGCCCCTTTGCCTCCCTCTGCTTTGGTTTTCCTTTTGGATAGAAACGCTTCCAAATCCTGCCTGGCTTCAATTACAACTGAAATACCAAGTTGAAAGTGAAAACGCTGCTTAACTGTGGTTATATCGCTGTGGTTATATCAACTGCCAGGGGAAAAAATAAAATAAAAAAATAAAAAGAATCTATGTATCAACAAACTTGGTACCTCTTTCCTTTGTGTGCTGAGCAGACACGCACGGAACCGCACGGTCACTCATTTGAACTCGTGTAAGGCCTTTTATAGACCGTATGTAGTATCTAGCCAGAACGTGATGCTAGGTTACAATTTACCAACTTTGGTGGTGGCGAGGAAACCAAATTTTAAAGCACTGACTTACCCTTGCCTTTAAAACTGAATGCAAATCAGTTCCAAGACTCCCTTAATATGACTATTTTCCTCTATTCAGCTACTAGATTTAAGAAAAGTCAATGCAAGTTTCGATTTGCAATCTTGCTTTTACCCAACACGGGCCTTTCCCTGGAAGGCCACAGAGTTCTTCATGACCTGCACACGTAAGTACCTCCCTGCACGGCCAGGGGTGATTTCCACATACTCAAAGCTTGGAGTCTGAGGGTTTCAGTATTTTACATCCAGAGCAAAGTACATAAACCCTCAGAATAACCCCTTGCCTCCATTTTTCACTTCAGCTAAAAAACACCACAGTTGATCTGCATTCTAGAGATGAATGTACTCTAAAGTCAAAATGATCTAAGCAGAAATCTTGGTCATTTAATGTTTGCAGCACTTTCTGTGTTATAGTCCTTCTCTTTGGAAGGGCTGCTGTAACAGGAGCCTTTTATTTGCTAAACAAGCAGATAAGATGCATTAATTAAATGCACTGTATATATTAACATACATTTATGCAAATTCTTTATTTACAACATGGAAAATGACTCTAATGCTTCAAGTGAACAAATTTTCAGCTGTTATTTGCATCAAAGTTGCATTTAGAAAAGCAACTGAAGGCAGAGCAAAACTGATTTTAATTAGTTAAATAAAATCATCTGAAGACTCATGGGGACAAAATGCAAGACACATTTTGTTCAAAGGTCAGATTTATAAAGCAAATGAATTATTGAAGTTAGTAACTAGATTATTTCTGGTCATGATTCCAGATTTCAGAAGTGGAAGAGTTTATGCTTTTCTCACTTTGACATAGTCCTGGCTTTATAAACCCTTTCTCACTTTCTAACTAACGTAATCTCACTTTCTAGTTCAAAAGAACTGGTTACTGAATGGGAAGAGCTAGTTTCTGAATACACAGAAGAAACAAAAACCCCAAACAGGGCGTATCAAGTAACTCTCCTGACCTCACCCTGGGTAAGACTCACAAGGGGCACAAGCCATGGTGGCAGGATGTTCACACACCAGAACAAGGGCAACGCCGTGGAGGTGCCCGTTCCTCATTAAACGGCAGAGCAAGCAGAGCAGTGCAGCCTCACGACACCCGAGGAACCCACCGCAGCAGCAGCTTCCTGGAGAATTCGCTGCTGTTTTCTCTTACAGGTTTCATTTTCGAACTTCTGTGGCCCACAGAAAGTCTTCAGGCTCTGGTGACCTGTGTGATTCTTCCACCCATGCCTTTCCCTTGGAAAGGTCTTCACAAGCCAGAGAGCCCAACTTCTCCTTGTCTACCTGCTCCAGCAGCCCCACTATCTGCACTGGAGCTGCTGCAGAAATGGGCTGGCCCTTCCTTCCCTCCTGCCTTCCCTGGCAGCACCAGAAACCACCTGGCTCTCGAGGTCACATAGCAGAAGTTGTCCTGACCTCCCTGCAGCAGCTGCCACCTGCTCTCGCCATCCTCCTCTTTTCAACACCCGTGCAGCAGCTCAGCTCTCCGGGCTGGCACAGCGGGTGCAGCTCGCTGTCACCGTCACTGAAAAGCAGGGGTAGTAAATAATTGCTTAGGAGATAGGAGAAACGCATGGTTTCGGCTCCAGGAAGTTTCAGAAGTTCCAGAAACGTCCCACAGAGCAAGGCGGAACCTCTTTGTAACCCAGGCCTCTGCTCACTAAAAGCCACAAAACAAACACGGGATCGTGTGCTTTTGTGTGCACATTAGAATAAAAGGAGGCAGAGATGGTCAAAAAGATAGAGCTGCATAAATGACAAAGAAGCTTTCAGTGCAAATGTAGGATTGCCAGGAGAACCTGCCAGAGGCTGGAGAGGCTCAGCACGCAGGCAGCCAGGTGGGTTTGTTATGATGAGAGAAGAAAGGATAACAGCAGTGAAACAGAGAAGCCTGAACAGGTTTAACTGGGCCCTTCTCCTTATAAAATAGTTATGAAAAGAAATGTGAGATTATAGAACCAGCTGAAACTGGAGTGCTAATGAAACACAGGAAACTGTTGCTCAGTGACAGCCACTTGCTGAATGCATGGAGAGCATCAAATCTGTAGCATTAAAGTATTTTATCATTTCTTATCAATTTATCTTTAAAAACATGTATGTATGGAAAAGGTCAAACACAATGATTAGGAAAGCCCCAGGCCTAAATGATTCGACAGTGATCTTAGGTTCACCAAAATTCTAACAGCAGAAAATACTGATGCTTTCTGAACAAATACTGAAGTCACTATTTTAAAAAGCTTCTCACAACCTGCCAGAACAACAGAGACAATATCAAACCATCTCAAGAGAGAAAGGAAACATAAGGAGTTCAGAGAAGTCAGAAGCACATAACCATTTTTTCATAGGAATGACTTTGCAGCTTGAGGTTTCTAAACTTCAGGATCTCTAACAGAGCAGCCTATAGCAGAGAGAGACAAAAAGCAGAACAGGAACACAGGAGGAGGAATGGAATTTACTTAAAAAGGTCTACAGTGGGTCCAGGCACATCCCAGCCTTGGAAAAAAAACAAAAGAAAAAACACACTTACCGCAGAATTTTGTAAATATAGGTTGATGTTCACATACCACGCTGTGTTACATGTGGTTGCAAAAATTCACTGTGTCATGAGATCATGTGTATACACCCTAAGTTATAAATTCATGCAAGTTTTTGCCAGAACCGGTCAGGCATTTTCCTTTATTTCCATAGCTGCTGAAAAGTATTATCACATCCAAGCTCTAAAATTTTGGCTTTTAAAATGATCCATGCTTCCACTTTAAAGGTTGAGCTGGAATGGATGTTTAACTAATTTGACAAAGAGTTTAGTTATATATCTCCCTTTATGAAAAATTAAAATGCTTTAGCTAAGAAGCAGTGTCTTTTTACCCCAGAAAGCAGCTAAGTAAACAACACAAAACAAAAACAGGGAAAGGAACCAAAGTATTTTGTAACCAACACAGAACAGAGTTTGGTTTGTTTTCGTAAGGTTCAAGCAGAAGACATTTTATGACTCAAGTAAAATGACAGCAAAAGAGGTTTGCAGAAGGAAGGTTTCCATTAAAGAGATCCGAACTGGTTCAACAGTAATTTGAGCTCCACATGAGATCACTTTTTGCCATGCCACAATCAGCAGTGGACTTTATCTGCAAGTTCTTGCTTTGCTGCTGAACAGAAATTTCGCACAGCACCAGAGTGAACTGATGGCAGGTGAGATGGGAAGAGGCAGAGCAGAGGCCGCTTTTGAAGCGGCAGCAGTATGTGACAGCCTGCACACAACTCCCACGTCTTTAAACCTGCAAATGCAAACAGCACTTAAAAGAAATTGGAGTGGTGAACGAAGAAATGAAAAAAAAAAAAAGGATTGAAGTAAAATGATGGATTTTTCTGTGCCCCTCACGCAGCAGTTCTGGAAGTCCCAGCTCTCTGTGCTTCCAGTCTCTGCTCCCAATTAATGGCTGCAGGGATTAGGTCTGCAGAGAACAGGATTTAAAAATGATGTTTTCTTACCCCCTTCTGTTGGCTGTCCCCAAAGGCTGCTAACAGCTGCTGCAGACACCACTCTGGGACATGGAGAAAGCCAAAGAGCAGCTCAAAACACTTCACATGCAGAACAGCTCAACTGCTTTAGAGGTCTGAGAGAGACACCTTGTTTAGAGTCATCCTTCATCTGCATTTTATTTTTAAGTGTCCACTGATTCACAGCAAAATAGTCATTTTGGCAGTGAAAAGAAGCCACTAAGTCACTTTCCTGCAACAAGAACAACAAAAGCAGAGCAGGGAGCTTCCAGTAGCGTCTGCAGTTTCCAACCGAGTTTCCAACCATAAAATGGCCAAACAAGGAACAGGCTCAAGCCAGAAAGACCAGCTCAACGGGAGGGTAATGCTGCCTGGGGTCCATCTGTGGTTGTTGGCATCCACATGGATAATCAGGGCAACCTAAGAGTAGTCCTGCCTGTTCCTGCAGCAGGTAACTTGGGGCAGAGCTGCATTCACAAAACCTAGATGCACAAGGATCTCACTTCACATTTCATTTCAAAGCCACGCTTAAAACACGGCGTGGGTGCTGCACCCTCTGCCCTTGTGCTGTGTGGGACTGTCTGGTTACCTGGTAGTTTGGGGCATCATGACTCCAGCTCCAACACTCAGCGCTCTTGAGACACGCACTGAATCAGGGCTGTACTTTTGTAACACAAAGTCTTCCTCGTAGGGAACGGAAAGTGTCACTTCTGCTCAGGCAACACAGCCAAGAGCTAAATGCAACTCTTGCTTTTCACAGCTGTGTGGAAAGGGTTTGTGGACCTCTGCCTAATGAGCCCAGAATTAGGATCTGAAGTTAAGTGATCTGAGCTTGAAATTAAAGCCCAAGAAAGGGAGAATCAGTAACAAGAAACAAGCAGTGGCACCAGGAGTTCTCATTTCCTTCTTCATTAGTTCAACAGACAGGCACCCGATAGACAGTGTTGACACTGATTCACTTTCGTATAGAGCCTTGGGGAGAACTTTCAGTTTCCATTGAAAAGTTCAAAACTACAGAAAAACTTGTGCAAGTTTGGAATAGGGACAATCTGCCCTTCTGGGGCAGATGAGTGGCTGCCTGCTCTGGCTTGAGGCACCCCAGCTGTCCAAGACCAGCTCCGAGTTTCAACCCTGACTTCCTGGGCTTGAATAGCTTCTGGAAAATGATTGTGCATCAACAACAACCAGGTTCATGGTGTAGGATGTACAGGAGGTTGCAAGTATAAGGTCTGCTAAACAGAAGTTTTCCTCTCCAAGAAACTATGCAGATGGCATCCCATTTATTATAAAACTCAAGACAACTTTCTGTAGCCTTTACAAGGGAAGTCAGCAGGAGTCTTAAAGCGTTTCATACTTTGCATACATAAAAGTAGTTTTAAATACGCATCAGCCTGATAAAGGTGACCTCTGAGAACCTCAAGGCATACATGCAAACACTGGGAAACTGTATGACCTGAAAAATAAATAAATAAATGAATAAATAAATGATTTATTTGCATATAGGTACTTTCTAGCCAATTTTTCTTCAGCTTCCCTGTGGGTTGTTAATGTAAATGGAAACATGACTATTTCTGAAAACAGCTAATAATGACTTAGAAGAGTATCTCTAGTGTTATATATTACACAGGTGAGAGGCCAGACAAAGCATTTTGTTAACTAAGGTTTTACTGAAAGTAGTAAGTGGTATGTTTCTGACCTCCTTGTGTCTTACCTGGTAGAATATTGCCCTTAGCCTTCTTTTATGTACCAAAAAAAAATTTAGAAAAATTATCTACGTAACTCCCTGAAAGATGCTAATAAAAAAGCTACTACGTAAAAAAGAAATGTACCAAAAAGGTAAACTTAGAATAAAAGAGCAAGAGGCAAGAACTAGGGAAAAAAAAAAAAAAAAGAAACATATATGCACAAACACTCTAAGTTGACCAAATGTATCAACCCTTGGTATGTTTGTTTGTAGTATATTACTCACCAGGCATGTTTGTGCACTGGGAAGAATACCAGATAAAACATGTGGTTTACTGGTCTACAGAGGGTTAGAACACAAGCTCGGGTCTGCAGCAGCTTCCCTCAGGAAGTACTGCCTATTTAAGCAAAGATTGATCCTGTATGACATGGCAGGTCAATGATCTACAGAAATTATTATCCACTGCTATCCTTTCCTGCATTTTTTTTTAAGAAACTTCAAACACACCCCCACACTGTGACCTTACCAAGTTTCATAGCAGCGTGCCTAAGTTTGCATTGCATGTAAATTTAAGATTTATTTTTGTGTGATACAACTAGGTGCACGTTTAATTCAAGGATTAGTCTTTCAGTCCAAAGATCTGAAGGAGTTTACAAAAATATAAAAACTTGAAATAACAAGTTTCCTGTGTGTTCTCATTTCCAGGACTGCTACACACGTCACTGCATTGCAGGAATAGCTCATTCAGCTACAGAAAGCTTCGAGAAGAAAGAGCTAAATGAGCATTTTTATAAGTGTAACTAAATGAGGGGCAGAAATACAGTTTTTCTCCCCTCTCAGTTTCACCAAGTTTTCGTGTGACTTCGTGTTCAGAAAGCTAGTGAGAATGAAAGTACAGCTAGTGTTCCCCATCTGGGCTGCCCACTAAATGACAGTTAAATAGCACTGAAGGAAATCAGTGCGGTTTGCTTGCACGAGAGGCTTTCTTTTTTTTTTTTTTTTTAAGTTAGCAACCAAGTTGTAAAACATTTAGAAACAACAGCGAAATAACTCATCCTGCTATTCCGATGCAAACGTTTCAGTTACAGCAGCAGGACTCTAGCAAAAGCAGATTGCAAGAGCCACAGTACGGAAGTCTCTTGGCATAAAAGCAACAGCAAATACACAACCAGAAAGAAAGACTGTTTTATAACCAAGAAGTGTATATGTGACCACTTTGGATCTCCTATTAAAGATAACAGACTCTCTCAAACTGTTTATTCAATAAATGCAGGGTACGCACATACCACTCAAGTTTTAGGTGGTTTCAGCCAACTTTTCAGTCTCTTAAATATGAAGTTCTGCATTTCACGTGAATCAGTGGCTAAAAAAGACTTCAACCAGGAGTAAATCTCTTTAGAGGAATGATTTCCATACTGTTAGTTAACAACTGTAACAGTCCTTGGAAGTAGGTCTAATAAATAAATAAAAATTATGAAACCTAGGAACTTGAGTCAATGAGAAGCTAAGTGTCAAACAAAGTCAAGGTTTACGGCAGGCAAGATGGGAGAATCCCCCTCTTTGGCTCTGGGTGACCCAGATGACCATGGGGATTTAGTTGTGCAGCACACAAGAGCTCAAGCTTGTGATGATGGTGTGAAAGTCAGGCAAGCTGATCACAGAATCACAGGATGGTGGAGGTTGGAAGGCACCGCTAGGGATCATCCAGTCCAACCCCCTGCTCCAGCAGGGACACCCAGAGCACGGGGCACAGGGTGGCATCCAGGTGGGTTTGGAAGATCTCCAGAGAAGGAGCCTCCACAGCCTCCCTGGGCAGCCTGTTCAGGGCTCTGTCACTCTCACAATAAAGAAGCTCTTCCTCATACGGAGATGGAACTTCCTGTCTCACACAGCTCCGCTAGACACTTCACAGCTTCAGTCTGCAGAGAAAATACATATGGGACAAACATATTCCACAAAGACTTCTTTTTTTAATTGTCTCACACATCATTTTCTTTGCAGTCTAGAAGCACAATCTGACTTATCTTCCTCACTGATCTGGCGACTGGGTCCAAATTTATCCAACATTATGATGAAGAAAAGATCAGCTCTAATTTATCTCTCTGCTTCCATCTGCAATTACATGCCTGGTATGAGACCTGTGGCATCAGGTCTCATACAAGATAAAACATCATAATGATAAAAAACTAATTAAAAATCTTAATAACGTCTTCTCTGCTCTTTCTTTATAATATCTCAATTAACTTTATTCAGACTTCGGCCAGAATAGCTTTTGGTCACTTCACAAACTTGCAGTGGATTACTCTTTACATAATCAGCACCTTTAGTCTGAAGCATTTCACTCTTATAAAAAAAACAATAAATAAAACACTTTAAACCAATTATCTTGTACTGGATAATGCAACAAGGCCTCCTTTTGCTGCAAAGAAATTTAATCCCAGTTTAATCCCAGTTACTCACTTGAGGACAAGTTTATATCACTAAGAGATTTTCTCAGTTACTCTCTGCTTCACTTTTTGCCCCTTTTCTTATTGTGCTCATGGCCTAGAGTAGAGCCAGGCGCAAACCCATCTGCAGACCAAGCATCATTATTTGATTCTAGAAACCAAATTAGGGAACTTCACCCTGCTTTATGCCCCGTGTATCAAAAGCAACATCTGGAGCCCAGAAAGGGGCTGGGAGGAGAGAAACCTCATGGTGCCACAAGCTGCAGCTGCAAGGCAGATTTCTGCTCACTTTTATGGAGTGCAAATACATTTGCACAATCCACCTTACCTGCAGTTCAGCCCAAGGCCTTTAACTTCTGAAGTTAGGATTAAGCTTCAAAACATGTGGCTTTTGATAAAAAGTTTGATATTCTTAAATAGAAAAGGAAGAAAAAAAAAAAGAAAAAACCATGGAAGGAGGAATTAGAAAGGAAAATATATTCAATTATAAACTCCAAGCAAAGATAAAGAAAACACCTTTCAAACAACTCTTCTGCTCCCTTTTCCTTTAAGGGCTTCAAAGTAATCCTATTTGAAATCAACCTGGACTTTACGTGCCTGCAACTTTAATGATTCCAGGTTTTAAAAATCCATTCATCCACTCTTCTATCAACAATTGTTTTACAGAGAAAAAAACAAACAAAAAAAATGCTTTAAAGAGCACTATGCTCTCCCTGTAGGAGCTTTTTGATTCTCTAGTGCACACTCTCCCTTACGTTATGTTTCCATTAGCCAAGAGGTGTCTAGCCCACATTCAGCTGAAGCAGAGAACACGAGACAGCTAAGGCAAAGGAGTAGGATTCAAACAGCAGTCAGTACAGAAGATATTTAGCAGTCCAGAAAACTAAGAAAAATTTGCTTTGCCTTTTAACCAAGTATGTTTAGAAACAAAAAGTGATGATTAAGAAAGTTTCTTAAGAAAGTTAAATTTATATAAAAATGCTGCTAAAAAAAAAAAAAACTATCCATTTTCATTAGTGATGCAAGCACACTGACTAAGAACACTAGGTTCAGCAGTGAAGGTCACTTTCCAAATGCTTCTTCAGAGAAAGGAAAAATCCCAAACTCTGTTACAGAAGTTCTGTCTTCTAAAAAGCTCACAAACAGTCCTATGATTCATTCCAATTAAACATGAAAATAGTGTGTATCACTGGAACTATCCTAGAGCCCCCAAGGCATCTGAAAACTAGCACTGGCACTATTTCAAAATACAGATTCAAATACAAAGTGCTACTGTGGATTCATCAGTTATGACATGGGATGTGTAAAGTATAACTACTTTAATCTTTGTGCACTTCTGTACCAATATTTCACAACTTCCAAACAAATCTCACTGATGAAAAGACCTTCAAATAAAAAACTGAAATGGTGCAGTCATTTTGAGGGTGCTATTTCAGCTTCTCCATACTAGTTAGTGAAGCAAGTGAGCATCGTGCTTTAAGATGCATCTTCTTTTACATGAAAAAAAAAAGCATTGTGGCCCTTTAGTGATCCAAAGAACTTTTCAAAAAGAGATGTTTATCACATGCTCAGTCCAGTTCTAATGAAAATTAATATTTGACCAGAAGGAAAAATGCAATTTAATGGTACACTCTTCATTTCCTACCGTAAACTGCTGGATTTGACACCCCATACAAAGGTGTCAGTAACTTGTCTTTGAGTCAGCTATATTTCCATATTTAGTGCAGGCGGTTTGGGTGACTCACACAAATAATCACAAATAACCTGCCTGAAAAAGAAGTAAAAAACCTCTAGCATGGTTTTGTTGCAGCTTTTCAGGACAAAGTGGAGTCTGCCTGATGCTCCTCCTTTGAACTTCAATTAGCAGTAAGTTTAATTTAAATTCCTTTTTTTTTTTAAGGATTTTTCTCAGCACCAATAAGCTCCATAGATGCAAAGTAAGAGGCACAGAACTGGCAAGTAAGGAAGAGACTGTCATCTAACTAGATCTTGTTTCAGCAAGAAAGAGCCTTTCAGGTTGCATACTTGCCTAAAGGCCTCGATAGGAAGATGACTTCCAAGTGGGGTAATAGGCTTATGCTTGAAATATAAAGCTTTACTTGTTTATGTTAACTTTTCATTGCACTTCCTTTTCCAATGTTTCAACCTGTTTGTTTTTTTGGTTCAAAGTCCTGAGTTCAAGTTCTACCCTTGCCTCTAATAGGTTATAGCTGAAGGCAAATCAATCCAGCCGTTGTTTCCCAATCAGGAAAATAAGGACAATAATAAACACTCACCTACTTCAAACAGACATTGGGAGAATTTGTTTGCCTCATTACAGTTTGTTTTTCAAATACACAATGGCTCTATAAAACTCTAAGCAGCACATACCCAGGTTATCTTCATTAACTGAAGAAATTATAATTTGGTAAATTGTTTGCTAAAGTTTCATATCCTTTTCTGAAGTACACCATTTCTTACATTACACCTTAAGGTGCAGAAGCACCCTATTTCACTGCTTTTGCAGGAATGCCTGATCTCTGACACAGTGTTTTGTTGGCTGGTGCAGGTACTTTCTAAATCCAATCATTGCTTAACTTCATGGCACTCTTTAAGTATCTGGATTTAGAGAGTAAATTAAGTACATTTGTGGCTGTTTTGGCAGTCAATGAATGACCTTTCTATTAGAAAGAAAGGAAAAAATCCTTAAAGTGTGAATCTGCAGATAAAGGTAACTCTTAAATCTTGTGAATTATCAAAGTGATTAGGAAATCAGCTGAGGCCTCTTCATCACTAGAGATAACAAAATGAATAAATGAACTGACCACTGTGACTTAAATTTCCTTTTTTTTTTTTTTTTTTTTTTTTTTTTTTTTTTTTTTTTTTTTTTTAAGTACTTCTACTAGTAAGTTCTACTAGTTATGGTGTTACCTGTAATAAAGAAACTGAAATCCAGTAATAAAAAGGAAGGAAGGAGTTGGGAAAAAAAAAACCCTAGAACAGTCATTTAATGAAGCGCAGTTTATCAATGCCTGCTACACTCCATGTGATGGGCTCCTTATTAATTCAATTTCCACCACTATTTGGCAGGAAGAAGCTTCTCTGAAATCACCATTTCTCTACCTTAAAGCTTATTATTACACCCTTGCCTTTCAGTGCAGAGAACAATTCCTTACAAATGCAGCCCTCCCCGTGTATGCTGCTAGATGATGGCAGTGTAAAGAATTAAGCATTAAAAAAGAGCCTTCCTTTGATGCAGAGAAACACTGAAAAGCAACACAGACCACAGTGTTGCAGCTAGAGAGTCTTTTTTCTTGCATAATTCCGAGAGAAAGGGGGGGGGAAAAAAGCAGCTCAGTAAAACAATTTTACTGAGAATTGATACTGAAAAATTTTCGCAGTCAAGAATGTTGTACTGCAGACCAGAGAGCTTTACTAGCACAACATTATAAGAACTGGGAATGCTGCTGGGTAGGAACCTAAGCACATGACAGAACAAGCCTACGACAACATTGGTACCAGAGAAATGAAAACACTGCCATGGCTGACTGTTGTCATCCTGTGCCAGCCACACCATAACAGTTTTCAGGAAACGAAGTGGAGAATAACTAAACCACAGGACATTATGGCAGTGGATTATGAAGACACCAAACAAATACCTAAACTACAATTTTGTCAGGAAGCTTAGCTGCTTTAGTGCTTAGGTGGCCCATTGTCACAGCATCCCAGAAGTTTCTCAGGATTTAAATACTCTCCTCTAATTTATTCCCACAAAGTTCTTTACCCGGTTGCTTTATAGATACACCAACATTACTGACCATACAGAAGTCTTATAAAATTTCACAGCAAAAAAAAAAAAAAATCACACCCATTACAGAGATTTTTCTAGTGAAAAAGCACTGGTCTAAGGCTTTTTTTAAGCCCAGTTTTCTTAGAAAATGAGACTCAGGATATCTGCTCGTGCTCCTCCTTCCTGCAATAAATTTTTAATTGAAGATAGCAAATGGATTACATTAATTAAAGGAACATGTCATCTTGGATCTGTATAACCTATTCGTTGCCTGGAAGCAGATAACAAGGTAGAGGAGATGCCTTTTTTGCAGTGCTTCTACCGCAAAAATGTGATTCTTAACTAGCTGGAATGTATTTAGACTCCTCTAAGGCAGAATGAGAAAAACCCTATAAGGGATTCAACATGAGTAATAAAGTACCTACATACATAAAAATAAATCCACACTGGAAGTTTCAGAAAAATCTAACTCTCCAACAGTTGCATTCAGTGTAAAACCATAGATGTCAGGAAACAGCCTCAATGTCACCAAAATAAGATGCTTCACCTTTTTGTATCTCTAATGTCCATTCACTCACTATCCCTATTTAAACTGTAAATTCTTTGGGACTCTCTCTTTAGGAGTTCTGCTACAATGGCATTTCTGTTTCTCAGAGAGATTAAACTTCTTGAATGCTAAAGCTAGTTTTAAAAAGTTATTTTCCAGAGAACAAATACGTTCACCCAGGAAGTTTATGCCTTGTTCAGTTGGGAGAGCACAGGCAGAGGTGGCCCTGCACATTCTTCCTTGACGGGCACTCAGGAGCTCAACTGTAGCAGAAAATCTGAAGGACACGAGCAGCAGGAATGCAGTGGGACACGCAGCAAGGCATCTTTTTCCCTGGTGACACTTGCAAAGAAATGGAGGTAGAGGGAATGCATTTCAGATGAAGCCACACAGGTGCTTAGTAACTCACTCTGACAGTAAAAAGGAAATTCCTCTCAGCCTCAACTAAATTCCTTGCACTCCAGAGGTACTGAATAATAAAATTTTTCCCCTGCAGTGTCACTAACGTGCAAAGTGACTCAAGAACATCCATTCTGATCCTCATCCTTAAGTGCTCTGCTCTGCAAGAGGGGCATTTCACCCATCTGACAGCACAAACTCCAGCTCCTCTGAAATCTTTCCAGCTTGTTTGGAAGCATCCAGTGCAGGCACTGGCCTAGATTAGGACTGCATTTATGCACACAAGAACAGTCTTGACCCACTTCTTGTCACATCATCTTGCATACCCAGAGCCGTTAGCTCTGTTTTATTATTCACGCCAGAACAAAGGACTGTGTATATATATGAGGTCTCATGAATGCCCTTTCACTGTACATGCAAGGAGAGAAAAGAATCATTCTGTTATTCCCCATCATCATCGCCCTCTCGCCAGCCCACCAAAAGACCCACAAACTGCCACTGCTATAGAAATACCTCTGACAGGCAGCGTCTCGTTGGCTCCAGTTCAGAGCAGATGCCGCTGGACTCCGAGTCAGCTGGCACCCCTTGGGACCAACACGGTAAACTAAATGTCCTGAGGCAGACAGGAGAATCCTCAATAATCAAATAAGCAAAAGTAACTTAGTGCAGGTTCCCCTTTCTGCTATACCAAATAGCCTTAAAGTCTGTTTCCCCTCCATAAAGGGGAAACTGCAAAGCTGAGGATCCACTTCTACCAAAAAGTCAAACATGGGGACATCTCCTTCTGAAGAATTTATGGATTTTAGTTTTTAACTTACAGGAGAGGCAACTTTAAATCTTGGGAAGAGGGTAAAGCTGAGATCCAGCCCACCAAAACAAACAGCAAGGTTGCTGGCCCAACCATTAAACCTCTTCTTATTACCAGGGTATGTTTCACACTCAGTCATTCTAAGGATAGTTCCCTAGTGCAACTGGTACAGACAGGCAGTAAATATAACAGCCTAAAATATGCCAGAGGACAGAACAGAGAATTTCAGATTTATTGTGCATGCAAGGGTACTGCCTCAAATTTCAGCATAAACGTAAAATAACAGGGCAGGGGAAAACACTTCCTCTGAATGGAAGGAATTTGTTCCTCTCTTCCTACCTGACTCTACTATTTCTCTCTTTGAAGAGCGTATACTTGCACAAAAGACAGTCTTCTGGCTTCACGTTGCCAGAGAAATTTAATAAATAAATCCAGGAGCTATTGCAGAAAACAAGGCAAAGAGGCTGCATTTGTACTCCTTAATGTTATCATAAAATGGGGATTCATGTCCCATCTGTGCAAACCTGACTACCTGTGTGGCCTCAAGTGCCTCTGAACAGTTCCATATTCAATGCAAACTGCACTGAACTACTATGAACCCTGCCCTGCCAACTACAGCCCCAGGCTAAAATAAATAAATAAATCGAGAGTAACTGCTGATTTGAAGTGTTATTTAAAAATTATGAGGTGGCCAGTGAACACGATTGCACACAAATGTCCCAAAGTCTTTGAGCCTTATTCATTTATCATTTATAGATACTACTCGGAACCGTTGCTCCCTTACCTGCGACTTTCTTGCCTTTCAACTCCACAGGGCTTTATAGCATAGTCCTAAATACAAAAAGGAAGCTGCCGTCTTGAAATATGTATTGAAAGTAATGCTTAAGATTATGACATATTTTGCAATTGAAACAGTCAACTACCAACCTCAGTGTTGTAACCACAAACATTACTTCAAACTTCAGTATTCTCAACACCATGAAACACAGAGGTAGCAGGTACCCCCCAGTAGGGTTTCAGGTTGAACAGAAAGAGGAAGAATCATTCTGCTCGACCACATCCTTCCTTTTCTCACAGGTGTTGAGACTTCCCGTTCACGTATCCCAGACAACTTCTGCCACAAGAGCATCACCACACTGAGCAACATGCACAGCTCTGCGGAACAGCAGCTGGGTGAAAACAGCAGCTACATGTACTAATGTAACCAGCACACACAAGATAAATCTGAATTGGCAGCGCAGAGAGAAAGGAACTAACACCGAGAAATGTAATTCTAGCCAAAGAGTTTTTCATTCTATTAAAAAACGAAGCTTTTTCCTGTCAAATTTATACTTTCATGTTTAGGCTAGATTGTGACCCGTTCCCTTTCCACAGCTGAACCCTTCTCTGTTGGCTTATATTAAACTCCAGCTTACACATTCTTCCAGAGAGAAGAGCTGCCGGCATTTTGAACTCTACGTGAAGTTGCAAATCTTAATTCCAGTGATACTCAAACACACGTTTAGTTGGCCAGACCAGAATATACTTTAAACTAGTTACTGATTTTAAGAAGCATCAAGGATTTCCACCACTCCCCTCTCCCCACACCCCCAAAAAATAATTAGATCTTGCTCACTGATTTTTCCAAAAATGCCAGAATAGCACCAGCCTGGAATTGTGTCTGACTTTTTGTATGTTCTTTTAGCATACTTGTGAGATCAAAATAGGTATTTGTACCGTGAGCAAACATCAGAAACAAAAAGTGCTCAGTAAAGATTCTGTAAAGCTGAGAACTGAAACTTGCTGTGTTTAAAACTGCCACAGCGTCAGAAGAGCGTAAGGGTTGGCCACATGTATTTCATGTTGCTAACTGGATACAAAGATAACATAGTTCTGTTCAGTACCATCTGAAAGTTCTGGAAACTTTGATGGAGCCAAATAAGCTCTATTAATAGCCAATTAATAGTTAAATAATTCCACTGTTCTTCCCGCAACTATTAAAAAGCATGTTTGCTCTCATCTTTACTAATTTTTCTTCTGCTCTACTTTTTTAGATGCTTTTTCCTTCTTTACTGACATTACAAAGGGGCACACCTCAAAACATCTCTTTTTCTCAGCTTCCTGAGAATGTCACTATGTAAAAATTCAGTGAATTTCCCCACCCCCTGATCTACTCCACCTCCCCGGGCTGGGCTGTTGCACCATGCAACTCTGTCAAACAATTTGCCACTTCAGCAAACTCACTGAGCACAGTTACCACCCAAATGAGCTTGTAAAGAAGAGGTGTGTGTGTGTGTTCAAGGAAGGAGAGGCCTCAGAATTGCAGCTGCTCCATCATTTTTCACTTCCCCACTGGTGGGCTGCTACTGTGTTCAATACAGCTACTCTCAAAAGCTTTAAGTGGCCCAGGTGAGTTCAGAGAAACTTCTCCTTAACTTTGAAGAGAGAAAAAAAGATGCAAAGAGTGAAAGAAAAAGAAGCAAGATCATAAATTAAGACACATAAGAACAGAAACAGAGAGGAGAACGTGTTTAGATATCTGATCAGATGATGCTCCCAATGCTACACCCGACTTTCAGACGTATCAGTGAAATGTTTTCACTAATGATACTAAAGTGCCGGACATAAAATAGCAAAATTAATCTTAAGTGTTTTGAACTGTGAAAAAACACTAGTGACACTTCACCTGCCAAAACTCACCCTGGCAAAACTCCCCTGACATCAGTGGAGCGACACCAAGCATGAAATGAGCCCATAGTCACTTCGGGACAAGAAAGGCTTTGTGCTGGGAGATACAGGGCATTTGTGGTTGCTTTTAATAAAGCCTAGCAAACAATTGCTTATTGTTGCAGAGCAAATATCACTGACAGCGAGCAAGCAGCTACCACAGTCATAGTACACGCTGCCCGTCTGTACATTGCTGGGAAAACAACCACTGACAAAGCCTGAGATTCCCAGTGCCCTGTTCATACCGAGAGATTACAGACGGAGTAACTGCACCTCAAACCACCCACAAGAAAGCCCATTTTAAGAGTGTTCTTCCACACTCCTCTGCCAAGTCAACGAAAGTTCAATATCCTAGCGGTGCTACAGATTTAGTGCAAAAACGTATGTCCCAGCGCTGCTGCCAGGAAGTTACCCAGCAGTGCTCCCAGCGCAAACCCCACGCAGCAGCGCTACCAGGCTCATTCTGGAGCGTTTTTCCCTCGTTTTGCTGCCTGTGCCTGCCTGCAAATTCACAACCGACGCCAGAGGTCCGCGTGTTTCTCCGGTCGAATTCCCCGGACAGGAGCCTGCTCGGAGGCCAGCCGGGACCGAACACCACACGGACACAGAACCACCATGTGCCGGGTCGCGATGGACTGCGATAAACGAGTAAAGGAAGGAGGGAGCGAGCACGAAGGCTGCGCGGATCCCTGCGGGCTGCTGAGCTCACTCGCGGGTTTCACCAGCCTCGAGCCGAGGCGCAGGAAAACGTGGAGCTCCGGGATGTCCAGGGAAACTCTGACGGGACCAGCGCGGCGGGAGCGGCCGTGGGACGGGGCCAACTGCTGCTTCTCTGCGGGCTCCCGGGGAGCCGCTGGATGCTGATCCCGAGCAGGCGCTGGACAAGGCAGGGCAGGAGCAGCGACGCTTCCCCCTCCGCGCCCCTCGCCCGGCCCCGCATGGGGGTGCGGGGGAGGCCGCGGCCCGCGCGGGGGGCTCCGCGAACAAAAAGCACCCGCGAGGCAACAGCAGACAGAGAGAGGAAAACCACAGTATAATAATAAAAATAAAACGATAATAAAGCCCATGCGGGGATGTAACCGCCCCCCAGGTAGGGCAGCGGCCGTCGCCCCCCGCCGGTAGCCGCGGGGACCCGGCGCATCCCCGGCGCTCGCGCCGGCTGCGCGCAGGGCGAGGGCCCCTTTGTTGCGGCTTCCACCCTTCGCTGCTCCCTCGCGAGGGGAAAAGCGGCGCCGAG
>VZSV01000034.1:5953070-6039721 GCA_013398735.1 Nothocercus julius
CCCCTTCGCGCCCCGCCGGCGGCAGCGGCCCCTTCTTTTCCCTTTCTGTCTCCTTTTTGTCCTGTCAGAAACCTCACGCTTTCCCCGTTTATCTCATCTCGCTGTCAGCTTAAGGTCCCCACGCAGCCGCCGGGTCCATCACGCGGGGGTCGAGGTCCGCAGGGACCTCTGGAGACCTCGCAGTTCAGCCCCGCCCCGGCAGGTGCCCTGGAGCCCCTGGGCCAGGGGCCGACACCTCCAGAGCAGGAGGCTGCAGCGCCTCCCTGGGCAACCCGCGCCCCTGTCCCCCGCAGCCAGAAGGGCCAGGGGAGCCGCTCCTTTGGCCGAGGTGGGGGTGCCGAGATATCACCTCGAAATCCGTTTCATAGCAAGTGAGAAACGGCTGTTTTTTTTCTGTCTGGTTCTGACTTTGGGAAGGAGCCCCCCAGGAAGTCCTCTGGGGGGTGAAATGTGTGCTTACGTGTATATGGCTCGGATTTCATCAGCTGCTTTTGTATATTTATCCCCAGGATTATTCTGAGTTTCTTTGGAGCAGACGAGCCCGCAGTGAAGCGACGGGAAGCTGCAGGAGCTGTTGGGCCGTGGCGTGGGGGCAAAGCAGCGCCGAGCAGGCAGCATCGCTCTGCTGTGGCGGACACGTCCCGTCCGAAAGACCCATCCCCGCGGAGCCTCCGTCGGAGCAGCATGGGGGGCTCAGCAGGGGGTGCCATTCCAGAAAATCACTTTTTTCTGTGGGACGAGGCGGAAATCCTGAGCATTTTTATTTAAGCTTGCCCAGGTCTTTCTGTGAGGCTGTTCTATCAGTAGGGAGAAGAAAGGCCACGACAAAATACCTGTGTGAAACCTCTTGCATGGCTGCCAGCCAGAGCAGGCACGGCCACTCTCTGTTCTGGCTCACGTTAAATCATTTGGGGATCAGATTTACAGACACCAAGCGCCCACGGATGCAGCAGGAGCTGTGCTGTGAACAAACAAAATATTATAAAATGCTACCTGCTGCTCAAAAAGTAACTAACAGCATCACACGTTGGGCTCCCATGTGCATGGTCAGTGTTTGCGGTGCTAGCCGTGGTTATGGCCGGCTTCATTCCCTGGCCACGCTTTCCTTCATGGGAGTGTTGTGAGATACATTTGTTCCTGTATGTGGAGGCCATGAATACTATAGAGAGAAATACCTCATAAAAATTGATTATTTTTAATTAAACACAGTAAAATGTTGTATCTAGGTGAATGAGGAGTATAAATATTGAAGGGATCTCTGCTCTGTGAGCAAAACCTCAGCCTGAGGCTTTCAGGGTGGGGGCAACTGGTGTGTGATGAAAAAATTGTGAAGGGCAAACAAAGAAAAGGAGCTGCAAGGCCAGCTGGAACACTGGCTTTCCCTATCTTTTTTATTCTTGACCTTACTGACCTCTCCGTATCGTTTCTGTACGTAAGCATTAACCATTCGTCTTCTAAAGAGACTTTAGAACAGATCAAGTTTTTTATCTCTGTTGCGTTAGACACTGTGCAAGCAGTTGTCCCTGCTCTGAAATCTGACACTCTCCATCAGTGTTTCCTGACCCTTTCTTATCTCTGACAGCTTTTTTTTTTTTTTTTTTTTGCTGTGATATGTACTGTCTCCTCCAACAGATACTGCATATCCACACCTTTAAATGGAATGTAACATTTTGCTGAAGCTACCCAAAATTTCTGGGTATCTTGCCATGGCTTGTCAAAGCGGCACAGGCATTTCTGATGGTGATAGCTGCCTTGTTCCAGTGTTACGTTCAGATAAGCGTGCAGTTATGTAGTATTGCTGACCATGCCAGGTGCAGATTTAACAAAGTCCCTCCCCACACATGCCAACAGCCTGTGCTGCTTGAAATGACTGAAATGCCTTGCAACCCCCATGGTTGGATCCAGGCTCGAAAACTATTGCTGAACATATGTGAGAAAGACAGAGAGGCAGAAAGTTGAAAGGACTCACCAAGAGCACATTTGAGGATCAATGATGGCTGAGATCAACACGTTCTCCTAGTGCCTGATTTCCTTCCTCAGTGATCAAATGACAGCTCTGAGTCAAACCTCTCACAGGCAATTTAAGGGATGGGACTAGGGCATTTTGGTTGCCAGTAAGGCTAATGTTGGCACAAGAGCTGCTGGGTGTCCCAAATCTGTAGGTGGGAGGAAGTGAGTCGGTAAGCGTTGCTACCCATGCATCCAGCCCAGCTCCAACCCACAGTGAGGAAAGGGCACGCCTGAGGATTATACTATGTCCCATGCATGGAACAGTTTCCTAGAGTTCCCCTAACTTCTTTGAGACAGCCTGTGCCTCATGGCTCCTGACCATATGAAACTTACTGTGCACAGTTCCTGTGATAAGGAAATTTGGCAACCACTGCCTTATGCTCGTGACCAGCCTTCTTCTGCCAGTTGTGTGAGTGCTAAAACTCAAACAAACAAACAAACAAACAAACAAACAAACAAACAAACAAACAAAAAACACTTGAAGAAGCCTCAGGGATCTTTCTAGATGAAAAGCACTGCATAAGACTTGCTCATTTTACTTTAAACGAAGAGCAATATATGGGAATCCAAACCATAAATAAACAGGCAGCACTTTAGAACAGCTCTCAGACAGAATCACATACTGGAAATCCTTAGCTGGATAAATTCTTTTTTTATTAACATTATAGCCAAAAGTCTGTAGTCATGCTATTGTCTAAGCATTATGGGATGTCAGTACTTTGGCATTATGATGTGTTATAAATCATATCTTTATATTATATATTTTAATTGCCTGTTGGCATTTATATTTCTTTTCAGTCAAACCTCAGAATTAAAAGCAGGATCATCCGTTAATTACTTGACTTGTCATCTTCAAGGGTATAGGAACTGCATATTACTCTGTATCTCTTCACCATACCCCTACTGCTTTTGAGTGTTACTACAATATAACCTTAAATAATAACATTTTTGACAGAACCAAAATGGAGTAGAAGGTCAGTTTCTGTAAGTATCAAGTAAGTATCTGAAGAAACATCTATGCATGTAGACATTTATACATATAGGAGCTGAACAATACGACATTTGAGTTTACAGGATTTTCTTTACACAAAGCCAGGGCACGAAAGGGATTTCCTCTAGGTTTTCCTGTGCATTAATAATGAAGATCGGGATGCCACCTTTGCTTTCTCTTCTTCTGAGCATACAGTGAAAGGAAATAGTTCTGGATCCAGTCACAAAGAGCAGTGAACAAAACAGAATATACTCCACACTGGCACTCCAGAGTTTAATTACCCAGTGTGCTGCATCTTTATGGAAGAAGGAGACAGATAAATCCCATATGTTAATAGCTGGCCCCCTGTAGCTGACCTTTGGCTCAAATGTTCCATATTGTGATTAATGTTGCACAGTTGGATCCAAAATATGCTCATTCCACAGGCAGCAAAGGGGGATTCTGTTTACCTTCCAACAACAGAATTTCATTTGATCGCTCTTTTAGAGACCAATTTTATTCCTGTCTATGGACTGCCATTTGAAAAAGTGCTCTGCGCTTCTTCAACTAGGACTTTTAAGACCCAGCTTCTCTTACTGCCTCTGCTAGTGGCTGGTTGGGCAACCTGAAATAAGTAATCTTATCTTGCTATCTGTTCCAGTAAAACGGAGAATTACTGGCTTCTTTGCTGATGCAATTTGAAACCTGCAGATACAAAACCCTAAACAGGAGGTTTGCCTCTAGAGAAAATTAGAGATTTTCCTCTAGAACCCAGAGGTTCATAGGATTAGGTCAGAAGATACTGCTTGCATTTGGCTCGTGGTTTTCCAGCTACCTTTTCTTGCAATTCTATTGATATAGAGACAGTATCTGCCTTCTCATGGTATTATAATAATTTCATATCATTCTAATACCATAAATTGCATGATAGGTCTGGCAGAGAGAAGCAGGTGTTTGTACAAGGAAATCCAGATTTCTGAGTGGATCCGACAGTCTGATCCTGTGAAGTCACAAAACTTAGAACTTCTCTATGGACCTCATGTGCTTCCCATATATTAAAAATACATAGTGTGTAACGCTCCATGGCACTTTTCTAGGGAAAATCAGATCCTCACAGATATGGTGGTAGGTGGACTCAGGATTGTAATATAAAACATACAACAGATTCAAACAGCATGTCTCTGGTATTTGCTGTAGAGTTGAAACCTTGAGGCACAGTGATTAATAACAACAGTTTCTCTATTCGAGTTCTCTGGAGTCAGGTCTGCCATTGAAAGCCTTACCCAAAGCTCATTTGCTGAACTGCCATTGCTAAAATTGCCACAGCCTTTAGATTTAGTTTGAACACTCATTTCTGTTTTGCTCCTGGATGAGACGAAGCAACAAAGCTATGTTGAAGGCTTGGAAGCTGCTCCTTCTCCCATAGAGATCACAAGGAATTTTTCTTAGACTGGGCCTATAAAGACATGCCCAGCTGTATTCCCAGGGATGACACACAAAAAAACCCTATAAATATACAGCTGTAATAGCTGGAGAGGCAGAAAAGCGTGAGACAAAGCCTCTGAGGAGGTCTGTCCCTACCTCCAGCCAGGACACATCTGGACTGCAACACAGGCTGGGCTATTCTGTTCGCTTCCTTGCTGTTTTGTTTACCAGACATGACAGGCTGTTAGCTGATTGTGCAGGGGTGGCCTAACAGCAATTACAGCAATCTCATACGGTTTCCCGTTATAGCAAATAATCAAGTGCTCTTTTTGCCATGAAGGGAAAGACAGACAAGATACCCTCCATGCTCTGAACCATAAAGGACAGGCAAACTGCAAATGTCAAGCAGCTTTTTTTCCGTCTGTCCTGTAGCAATGATTGCACTCCACTGACTTTCCGTGGGCCACACAGACACTTGCAGAGAAGCATGTGAACATATGAAGTCACAGGATTGTAAAGTGCTTGTTAAACCCAACAACCCTAAGAAATCAATAGTGGCCCTTCTAACTATGCCATTTCCAGCATGCCTAGAATATATAAGCACCAGAATATATAAGCATGTATGTTTTAATGATGTTCATTTTGAAAGAGACCTTCAATTCCACCAAATCTGAAAACATCAACAACAAAAACCATACTTGCTAGCACTGGGCTTTTAAAAAGCAGAGTTTGATCGTTTATGTGTTGACTTTGCTATATAGCCCTATGGAGGATTTCCTATGCAGAAATCCATGATCATGGATGGTTGCAGTGCACAGCAGTGAGCCTGGTGCAAGCTCAACACAGAATCATAGAATCCTTAAGGTTGGAAGGGACCTCTAGAGATCATCTAGTCCAACCCCACTGCACATGCAGGGTCACCTACAGCATGTGGCTCAGGACTGCGTCCAAGCAGGTTTGGAAGATCTCCAGAGAAGGAGACTCCACAATGTCAGCATCCCAAAGTTTGCAGTAAGCTTGCAGAATCAGTGGGGGACATTAAAGTTGTGAGAGTGCCTGGCTCCCTTTGCATGCACCGAGGAACTCTGCTTTTGATACTGCTGAGCACCTTAACATCAGCCAAGAGACTTTGTTTTTCCATAAAGTCCTAGAAAAGCAGAAAGAAAAAAAAACAAAAACCACAGAATGGCGGATGACTTAGAGAAGTGATAGAGTTGATAGACCCCCAAGCCAACCCATCAGTAGCAATACTGGGAGTAACATTCATAGCTAGTCATGGGTCTCATTTGTCTACGGAGCAGGTACATTGCACACCTGAGTTTGTCTCCGTGACAGAGTTGATTTGGGTGTCTGTCATCAGTGTGCAACAACTCAGGTCAGGAATGTCTTAAGCAGTTGAGCTGCAGACTTCTGCCTGCATGATATCCAGCCCTGCATGCCATGAGGACTTCTGGGGGCATTCTTCCTGGGGAAGTTGTGCTAAAATAAGTTCAAAGTCTTTCTGATTCTTTCTGAGTGAGTGATTAATCATGGGAGAACTTGTCTTGTTCTTCTAGATGCATGAGAAAATATGCGGGAAGAAACTGAAGGGACAAAACTGAAGGGACAAAGTAAAGTTAGTATCCCAAGGGAAAACAGGACTTTGGCTGTTACCCACACTTCTAGCTGTGCCTTCAAAATCACAAAGTGTCTTGTATCCTTGTATATTCACATATTCCCATAGTCAAGGGGCTGTGGGAAACACCATATCAGAGCCTTCAACAGTGAAGATACTGCGAAGATACCGTGTGCCCACAATAGATCCCTGATTTCAGACAATTCTCCAATTGCCAATTTGGATACGAATCATAAGAAAAAGTAATGAGACAAACATTACCCATTAAAAACAGTTTTTCAACATTTTTCCTCATTTCCCACTGAAATAAATTATTATTATGTCCCTAACTCTGCATTTTTATTTTCCACCCTCTGTGGTTTAGTAACCAGCTGACAATCCTTATAAAGAAATCAGCAGGTTGATTGAGGCTGTGGCTATGCTGAAGTCCTCTGAGGCTTTCTTATTGACTGACCGTATCTTAGATAAGGTTGCCAGTAAATTATAGCTCTGCTTAAGAGCATCTGCCTTAGGGCTGCTTTCCCCTCATTATAAAACCTGATCTAATCCTGCATGTCTCTTCAATTATAGGAGGCTACGATACGAGAAGTGGCTTCCCTAGTGAACCTGAAATGAGATAAACTATTCCTAAGTAGCATAAACATGAATGTTCAAGAGTGTGGCTTCGCATTTCCAGACCAGTCTCCTTCTGATATCCATGCGGTTTCCAGTAGAATAACATATCACCACTCCTATTAATATTGACTGTTATTTCACCACAAAAAAAAAAAAAAAAGAGTTGGAAAATTATGTCCAAACACCTGTCAATAGAAAACTTGTAAGCATTTCTGTCTGCAAGAATCATGTGTGTGACAATTCAGGTGACTACCCTAGGAAATGTACTGGATAAATCACTTGCTTTAGGATCTCCGATCTGCAATTGGGAGATGCCTCATCTCCAGACCAAGACACATAAAAAATACTTTGTTTGTAAGTTTGTGATTGAAAGACCAATGAATGTCAGAAAGCAAATAGAAAAGGAACAAGTTTATTGTGACATTTTTGCACCTTAGGCAGATAATCTTGGTTTGGAGAGTAATTTGGGTACATCGGTGCTTATAGAGATGAGTTATCGCAGTTTACAACTCTGCGAAGTAAACATATTCAGTCCTGAGCTGAAAGACAGTGCAACTGCACAGGTGGAAAAATATATCACATCCTCCCATACTCCCGGATCAAGTAAAAGGCGTTAGATCCCACTGGATCCGTACCTGGGCAAGGTCTATCACTTGCCTTCTCCCCACATAAAAACCCAAATGTACCTCTCCCAGGGTCCTACCTGAGCTGTAGCTTTCCTTGAGCATCACCTTTCTGAGCAGCCTTTCATTGGAAAGTGTATTAAGCTGCATGCTGCCTTTGCACAAATGTAACCACTGTGTTTCAGCACTAACTAGTAGATAGATAGCTTATTTTTATTTACAGCTTTGTACTTCCATCTGGATAAATAAAAAGAAACAGAAGGATTTATTTCATTCAGGGGGAAATTTCCCTCTGGCAAACAAATCAGTGGAGCCTGTGAACCCCAGCCAAGAGTTATATGACAGTTTAGCTGAATATAACACTAATGAATTATTCTAATTGTGCTTTAAAAACCCATATTACGTTTATTGCAGAGCATTTATTTCTGTCTGAGGGGAACTTATTGTTCACCGAGTTCCAAATATGGAGTGAAGTTTTCCCTCTCTGATGGAAAAAGAACAAGCTGCCTTGCCTCTGCCGTCAGCCCTGCCTGCTATTCCTTAGATCATTGACTTGTACTTAGGAGGGCAAGATAGCTTGGGATGTCAGGTGGCAGAAGGAGAAGCACTCGCGCAATGACATGGTGGGACTAGCAGGATCATTCTTCCTCAGTCCTGGCCTACATTAGCAGTCCAAAGAGGTGCTGTCTGTCCTGATGACAGGTCTCGAATGATCTTCTGGAGATACCTCCTAGGCAGCTGTCTCATAAGTATGACTGCAAGCTGCCTGCTTTACAGAAGATGGGAAAGGGAGCAATACACTGATCCTTTGGGTGCTGTCCTACAGCTTCTTTCTGAAGGGAAATAAGCCCTATCTTCATCCCCCCTCACCTCATCCCCCCTCACCTCACTCCTCACCATCTTTTCTAGTGAAACAGCATCAGGTGTTGCAATCTTTACAAGGAACTCCTCTTGGACACCTCTTTTCCTGCCCTTCCTTCTGATAGCTTGTGTATGAGGATACAGAAAGACCGTAAGATTCCTGTAGTTTGCCTTGTTTAGTTTACAGGTCTGGCTAGAACCATCTCCCAGGATGAGCAAAAGCAGATGCCCAGGGAAAAGAATAAGAAAAGGGCATAGGCATATGATACCCCATCACTCTCACAGCCTTTTGACACTTGCATCTTCCTGAGCTGGATATAGATTTCTATGAATCTCTAACTCAGGTCAGGGAGACAGCTTGCTTTCCCATGAACTTGTCCAATCTCCTTTTAAATTCGTGTCAGCTTTTGTCAATATCTTTTGGCGAGAAATTCCAAAGCTCAATAGTCTTCTCACAGGAGGAGATATTCTGCTGCCAATGCTAAGAAATGCTCTATGCAAATATTAATCGCTAGTACTTAGTACGAGCTTCCTTGCAGGAAACATGATCATTCAAACGATAAAGGCAAACTTCATCAGGCCTTTCTGGTGCAGGATCTAAGCAATACGGTCTAACCCATGCTCCTAAAATCAACAAGAGACCCTCTCTTGATTTTAGTTAGATCTTCAATTCCGACCTTCCAAAACAAGTCATTCCAAATACTTACAATCTTTTCCAAAATTCAAAGTGTCAAACCTCTCCGCAGTAGCCTGCATCCTTAAATGCAGCTCTAGGTTTGCAATGCTCCTCTGGTTTCGAGAAAAATGAGTCACAATGTTGATTTCATTTTGGAAAAGCTACAAAGCAGTTCTAACAGAAAGATGAAAAGAAGAATGCTAATAAATGGGCTGCTCGCTAGAAACAATTATAGATACAAATAGGTCCAATAAAAAGCTCTGTTCTCATTTGCATGGCTGCAGCCCTCATCTATCTATATATTTTGTGGTCCATTTTATCAGAAGATCTAAATCTGGATGATCTCCTTGTAGTTCCCTCAGATATATACCAGTCGCATTCTGGTTTTGCTCAGCTATATTCTACTGAGCTATTAACTAACACAGCACTAGCCTGTAAATACTGTGGACTTTAATGATGAGGACTCTGTAATTTAGGTATTATTTGTAGATAACTTCAGTCTTTCCCTGAACTAGACGTGCCATTTTGACCCATGCAGTCAATATGTGTTGCATTTGCATTCTTTTATAATGCAAGTCAGTTGTGGCGTTACATACAAAAAGATCTCAGGGGGCCCTGGACTCCCAGCTGTATTAAATAAATCCCTGTAAGCACAAAAGAGGAAGAAACAGAAACAAAAAGCTTCCTGCTAGCTTTTCCAGGAAGCATAGAATTGAAATAATTCACTTCTGAAGTGCCCTGTGGAAATAAAGGGCAGTTAGAAAACGTCAAAAAAGGACCCTTAAAAAAATACAGGCTTGGAACTGTAACGGTAAACATCTTGCCTTTAGAGAGGAATGCGGTTTTCCCAGTACATTCAAGTACCATTATCAGCTGCCTAGGTAGAATCTTTGTTTTTCTGGTAAAATACTTAAATGGAAACTTGAAAACAATTTTCTTGTTTTCAAGTGGTGGAAACATCTCATATGTTTCCATTTAGTCTAAAAAGCCATTTCTGGAAAAAAAAAAATCACACTTTTTTTGGGTAATGCCAATTCTTCCACAAAAGCCAATGTTAGACCTATAATGATCCTAGGGAGACCTTGTAACACAGGTCATTCCCACCTTGTTCTTCCTTATGGGTAGCTTATGGGATCCTCCCATGCATTAAGCCTTGGACACGTAGCATATCAGTGGCCTTTAAAGCCGACTCCTCCCCTGTGAGTATCTCATTGTCTGAATCTCCTGGACTTAATGGGCAACGGAGGGATTTTTCATTCATCTCCTGGGACCAGCTTGCCACAGTGTTTTACCATATTTCCCTTCACACAAGAGACAGAATGGAAAATCATTGATTTTTGCTTGTGTATGTGTTACAGAACTGGGGGAGGTGAGGGAAGCTCCATAGCATTTACTCATGGTGCACTGGGTTGTCCACTAATTTCCTCATTGTGATCTTACAGCATCCAGAGCAAAGACACACATTTTGTTAGGAGAAAAGTGGATGGGAAAGAGCTGGCAAAAGTTTGCCCCAAAGCACATTTCATTTCACTAACTATCATGTCAAGAGTTCAGAGGGGACAAATTGAGTTTTCAGTGCGTCCCCAGCCCTCCTAGGACATACCCTATCTGGCACAAAAACAGGATCTTGCCCGTCCAACGAGTGCATTTGAATCCCTGTTTGCATGGGATATACTGTGCTGGAAGAGCTTTGTTTACAAAATCCAAAGTGGAACTTTTGAGGGATGAGGGACGTAATCAAAACTCCCTAACTGGGAAGAGTTAGATGAACAGTTCTCGTTTCAGTCCATCTACCACTTTAATCTTGTTATTCAGTGACGGCTTAGATCTGTTTTATGCTCCTTTAAACTAAATACGTAACTTAACTAAAACAATCCTGAGCTGTTTAGACCTACAGAACCAAACCAAATTTCAGTGCTTCTGCATTTCAGATCATTCAGACCTGCAGAGCATGAATTTTGTCACTTCATTTCATCTCAACAATCATTAAGAAATTGCATATATGGATTAGGATGTTGGCATAGTTTGTATATGCTGCAGTAGTAGCAGTCAATTTCCTTAATAAACCAGCATCTAAAGGAATTACTGGATATGTAAGTCTCCAGTTCTATGGTGGTATGATCCTATGTCCGACTACAGGATATGGGACTTAGGTCTGCAAATCCACTCAGGTCCCTGGGATCATGAGAATGTGCTGAAAGGACAGTAGGAAAGGACTGAGGAAAAGGCTAGAGCTGAAAGTATTTAGGCCATTAAAACGCAACTTTCCCAGCAAAGCTGAAGCCTTATCAAAGTCTTCATAACTCTCTCTTTGGCTACAGGAAATAATCTGCTGACTTAGCGAATTCACAATGGAAGAAAACAAAGAGAAGGGGCTAGTTAGACAAAACAGTGAAATGCATTTCTCAAGTGCTCTTAAACTCAGCTGCAAACTGACCTGTTTTCTAGGCATGGTAAACTGTGTATTTCTATGGGATTCTCAAGAGGTTGTGATTAAAAACAAGGAACACTCACAAAATTCAGATGAACTGAGAAATTAACTAAAACAAGGGCAGAAAACTCATGGTGAACATAGAGCTGAGCAGTTAACTCATTTCATAAAATGCCCATGAACAGACTGCAAAATTAAAACAAACTGACAGACAATAAAACATTTGCTCATTACTAGCAGAGTTGGTTTGCATCTTTCCCAGAGTTAATTCTTGGCATTCAAATTGTCTCAACCAGGAGGGCTTTTCTCATGTCTTGGAACAGTTTGGGGTGGTGCACAATTAATACAAGTTATCTAACCTGAAAGCAAAGTGAGTCTCAGTTATATAAACCTGCACAGGTGCAGAAGAATGTGTGATGTTGCTTTCTGCACCTTGGGTTTGCTCTGGACATTTCTGGTCAAAACCTACATCCCTGTTCTTGTGCACCGACTAGTACATGCATCCTTTGCTAGTCAGGTAGGAGTTGGGCTTCCCAAAGTTGGAAAAGGCATGAGTCAAAAGATCTGGAAGTTTTAGTAGAATGAATAAACAAAACCTAAAGAAACCGTAAATCTGACCTAATTGCTCTGTGCACAGAGGCTGAGCTGTGGGAAGTTCTTGTGACCTCCCTGGTCACTAGCAAATGTCAACAACAGTGAGTTCATTAATCAGCTTGGGGCTCCCCCACACTGCGTTTTTCTCCTGTCAGCCTGTTTTCGTCTTTCTGCCCACTTTCCTGCTTTCCTGACATGCCTTTGGATTCCCTGTGGTGCTTACAAAGCTGCTTTTCTTTCCCACCCACATCTTTTCTCATTCCACTGTGCCCTTTTACACTCTGGAGGTGCTTTTAACCCCACTGCCGGAGCGGGTAAGCAGAGGCAGGTCCCCGCTCTGTGACAAGATCTTTGGCTTCTCCCACCACGGTCTGGGCTCAGTTGCAGCCCTGCTTGGACGAGCCCCACTGGGAGCACGTGCAGCAGGAGGACGTGAGCGCCGAGCCCAGCGCGCAGCTGTGACACCGTGTGCCAGAACAAACATCAGCGTCGCAGGAGCGGCCGAGGATGGGGGCTGGCCAGGAGGGCTTCATGCTTCACTTCGAGTAGAGCCAGAGCTTCCCAGTTTAGGTCCAAATGGCCAGTGCAGAGTGACACCTCACGAAAAAGGAACTGTGTGTAAATCAAAGCAAAATCACTTTCTGCCAAACCACTGAGAATTTCAAGGGTGCTTAAAATTGACATTTTTCTTCTTCTTCTTCTTCTCCTTCCTTCCTTCCTTCCTTCCTTCCTTCCTTCCTTCCTTCCTCCCAACTTTTTTTTTCACCTGAAATTGATTGTGCGCCTGATTTTGTGCCACCAGTTGTGCAAGCCACCGTGCTTAACAAAACTGCAGGCATTGCTTCATTTGTGCCCAGCTGTGGACAGAGAAGGGCACCTGCAATTATGTGCACATGGGTCCAGTTATAAGGCTTAGAGAAGATGGGGAATTTTCCAGCAAGATGGATTTTTTACGAGGAGTGGGGGGAAAACAGATCTATGTGAGCTGAGATTTGGAGCTTGATTTAGGCAGTGCGAAGTCCTGGACACTTCACATCCAAGGCTTTCTGGACAAGCCTAAATGAGTGGGCTGAGTTTCCTGGTGATGGTCTCTATGTAGATATCGGCTTTGGAGGGGTCCTCCTTGCAGGGAGGCTCCCAACAGTCTTTCCAGTTGTTGCAGGTACCTAGAGGAACTCTCCGCAAGCAAAGCCCAGAGGCTGGACTTAACAAAACTCTGCACCTATTACACATACATCCACCTGCTTGCAAGCGGCAAAATAAAGCTTTGCTAGTGCTGTTTCTTTAAAGGGTGGTAATAAATATACATAACCTTGAAATTCACTCAGGCTTAGCCTGAGCAGGCTTAGACACACACGTGGTTGTCCATATCTTCCTACTTTCTGTTAGTAGTAGAAGCCATAGAAGAAGATGCATTTTTTTTTTTTTTACCAGGTGAGAAAACAATGCATATCTTTTACATTCCATTTTCCTTTTCCTAGAAGACTAATTATAAAACATGCGAAGAAACCAAGCTGGTGTGGGCTCCGACAGGTGACCTCAGAGCAGCTACCGTTGCAGGACATGTGGTGGCCAAGCCCTGGGCTGCTCCTCTGCTCTGTACTCCTGCTTCCCTGGTCCCCCTGCTCCCAGCCCGCCGAGGTGCAGGGACAAGGACAAGGCCTGGAGTGAAGGATGTTTCTTACACGTTTTTGCTGACGCAGGGCCCTCACTATGGATGTCCTATCTTGGATTCAAGGGAGTTACTCTATGGCCAGGACTGGATACCAGAGTGCTTTTCCCCACTGTGAAAGTGGAGATTAGGCCTGGCCCATTTGCAAATGCCACAGTGAGCTTTGCTGAAAGGGTGAGAAGGGCAGTAGGCCTTTCTTGTGTGTGTGGTAAGAGCCACTTTCATCTAAAGAGCTCATCTGAACAGGTTGTATCTAAATCAGGACACTGCTTGGTGCAATGCTCCTCAGAGCTGCTCCTGCCAATGAAATACAACATTTCTCTGCCAGCCTTGCTGGAAAAAGGACAGATCTAAATCAGAGCTGTGTCACACCCTGCTTCATTAGAACATAACGAGGCAAAATAACAGGGTTTGCAGGTGCTTCTCAGCTCTTCAACACAGTGGCTGTCCTCAAAGCCAGCAGTGCAAAGGAGCTACCAGCCCCTTCTCCAGCATGTGGGGTCAGTGCAGAAGAGCCACTAACACTCCTCCAAGGAGTCTGCCATCATGATACAGCATCTGGCCTTAAAAAAGGCCTGTTTTCATCCTGGAAATCAACCTTCCACTTTGCCCCCTAAGCTACTTTGCTCCCTGAGGCTGAGTGATACCCAGATGTGCCTCAGCAGGGCCAAGGAGGCACTGCAAGGGCCAGAGCTGTGCCAGGGAACGCGCTGACGCTCAGGCAGAATAGGTGACCAGAAAAGGTGCTTAGTTTTAGTCCTGATCCTCCTTAGCTGGTTAGACTGGATGCAGCAGAGATACCTGCCAGCAAAGAGAGCTAAGGCTAGCTGATGGGTTTGGTCTAGATATACTAAAAATAGTGGGACACGCTGCATTTTGACAGCTTGTATTTTGCAAGAGGTCAAAGTAGTAGGCCAAAGTACTGGTTATTGTTAGAATCATCGAAACATTATGGTTGGAAAAGACCTTCAAAATCATCAAGTCTAACCATAAGCCCTTCAACACCCTGCCTGCTAAACCATGTCCCTAAGTGCCTCATCTACGCAGTTCTTGAACACTGCCAGGGATGGTGACTCCGCCAGATTCCTGGGCAACATTTGACTACTCTTTCCGTGGAGAAATTTTTCCCAATATCCAACCTGAACCTCCCCTGGCGCAACTTGAGGCCATTTCCTCTTGTCATATTGGTAGTTATTTTGGAGAAACGATCGGCCCCCGCCTCACTACAACCTCCTTTCAGGTAGCTGTAGAGAGCGATACGGTCACCCCTGAGCCTCTCTTCTCCAGACTAAGTTTCAAGCGACGCAGTTGGCCGAAGCAGTGTGTGTGTGTGTGTTTTGGTGCTGATGGCTGGGTTCAAAAACCCAGTGCAACTGGGCATAACACACACTCATGCCCAAACCGAGGTACCCTGATGCTCAACCCGCTCATGACTGTGAAAGCCACCAGCTCCCTTGCTCAGAGCTCCCTGGAGACTGCACCAATGCAGCTGAGAGCGCAGCAGAGGCAAAGCTACTGAGAAATAGCCCCAAAGGGACCATGGGCAAGCAGAGCAGAAACAGCATTTAAAAGGCACTGGAGTGAAGCTGCTCCAGCATTGCCAATCCTGAGGGCTGCGAGTAGCATTAATGGACCCCATGTGCTACAGGAATGTTAAATGCTGCGTGGGCTGGAAGATTTACGCTCTTGACACTGGGGCAACTTCCTCACTAAGAGCTAATTGCTTTGGACTGTGAACATCTCTGCTTCAAATTACTGTAACTTTATTGAAAATTAAACCTAAGAGAGCAAGAAAGCCAAAGATGGACCGTTCTCCTGTGAATGATGCCACTGCTTTAACCTCCTGTTTCCAAGGATGTGGAAAATACAATGCTTGGTTTAATGAAGTTCATGTGTATTTTTCAAATATATTTCATAAAAAGATGAGACCAGTTATTATTTCTAGTGTAATGCCCGTCTCCAGCCATAGCATCAGTGAAGGTATATGCAGGTGTATAGGAGCAGGGCAGCAGTGCTGCCTCCTCAGGACACTTTCTCAGCCTTCAGCAAGTTATGGCACAAAAATGTGCTGAGCCACAGATGGTGTCTTTGTATTTTAATGACCTTCAGTGGTTTCTCTTTCATGAATTTGTCCATTAATGAGCTCATGGAAACTGCTGGCAGCCAAGAACGTGCAGGAATGACTTTCACGGCTCGACTAAATGTTGCATGAGGAGCTGCCTCCTTTTCTTTGCTTTGTACCTGCTCTTTTTGCCTAGCACTACACTTGCTAAATGGCATTTAGGTGATTCTCTCAAGTGCACATAGTGGCATAGTTTAACTGGCAGAATGAAGTACTTGAGACCAGATGCAGAGATCCAGCTGCCCATTTTATGTTCATCTCTGACCCCTAACCACCAAATTGGGAGTTCATCTCCTAGCAGGGAAAGGATCAACGAGTCTGAAAGATCTAGTGGAGATGAGTTCACCCAAAGACCTCTATATTTACTTGAATGCAGAAACTTTGCTTTGACCTGTGTAACCCCTGAGACACAAATAGCTGGATGTTCAAATAATGGGAGGAAGCGTGAAAGCAGATATTGGGCCATGTTGCAAAAGAAGAGGAAAATAGTGAGGTGAGAGGGAGGATGAGTAGCCCTGAAGAGATCTGAGACGGCACAGGAGCAGCAGCCAGGAAAAGATGGAGATGACGGTGGGATGAAGGGAGAAAAAAAAACCCTTAATGCTCCGTGATTTAGTCGCTTCAAGCGCAGTTGGCAATAGCCTGATCTGAGTATGTACACAGAATTAAGAAAAGTCACAGACCATAAGAATGCTGAAAACTAAGGGAAACAAGGTCCCTTTTAGAAGGGACCCCCTTCCTTGTCACCACATGATTAACATAACTTTTATTCCACAACCTCTTATTAACACAGAGTTGTCAGGCTCCATAGCGAACCTCGAACACTTTAAATTCATTCCTGTGGTTTTCTGAGCATCCAAATACGACAGAAGTTTAGTCAGTTAACATATTTAGGAATGCCTTCTCCTCTTTCTTGTACTGCTCGCATTGCAGTATATTTCTGGCATTGTTTAAAGTATTACTGGCAAATAATATTGTTCTGTGCATTATAAATAGAAATCAGGCAGCAAATGAAATTAAATGTGGACTGAAAGGCACAGATTCCTGAGCAGAATAGTCTGTATATCTGTCAAGAAACAGAAAAACTTTGTTAGGTTTGCCCCAACCAACCTAATTTGATCTTGACTTTTTTTTTTTTAATGAGGAATTACGTGTATACAAAACGTAACAGCTTCTTGAGACTGAAAACAAAACCACCAAAATAAGACCTCCCTTGGGTTTCCCCAATTATTTAAAACTGCAAATATGTTTCAAATTCTACTTTCCAGTGTTCCTGTGTAACACACAATGGTAAACAACAGCTTAAACAGCACAACACCAGGGTCATCCGGGCAAACAGTATCTCAGCAGTGACCATGAAGGACAGGTCAGCAACAATTCCCAGCTTTAGCTATAAATGTCCTTCAGCTCTAAGGAAGACTCCAGAGACACTCAGATTCCTTAAACTGTGCTGCAATCTAAGATATCTTGAACAGAGATCAGACGGTAGATCCATCTTTTAGGGATCCAGGTCCGTCTTTCATGATTTTCACCTGCCTGTACCATGTAAGCATCTTTCACACCAAATATAAAGCAAATGTAAAGGTTTCCGGAGAACCTATTGGAATCTTTAGCCTATTTTTGCGCATCTTGAATAGTATTTTGTTTTGTTTTGTTTTGTTTTGTTTTGTTTTGTTTTTCAGTTTGGCCTCTAGTTGTAACTTTTACAAGAATATTATGGACTTTTGGGAGTTCTGCAGCAGCCGTATAATTTTTCCCTGGGGCAGAAAGGCCTTTTGGAAGATTAAGATTAATCTTCCCAGTTTCCTGACTCCTAAAGATAGCAGGCAGGCTCAGCCCTTGCTGCACTGCAAGTTCATTTCACAGCTAAAAGCTTTCCATTAGGAATGATCTGTTCTTACCTCTCCCTCCCCTCTCCATCAGCTGCTTCGTCCCTGGCATTGCAGAGGATCCAGCAGCTTCTGGATCAAGGCTCACTGTGAGCTGGGAGAATCCAGGCTGTTAACTGCTGCACCAAATGTTTCCTCTGTAGACACATTTCATGCACAAGAGCTTCATACGTATCTAATTCTGCTAACTTGAAAAAATGTTATGTTCTACAGTGATGATTTACTGCAAGCTAGTAGCAAAGCTGTTCACTTACTTTGAGACATTCAGTGCAATATTGTGATGGGGAGTTTAATACTTGCTGGTTATTTTACAAATATTGACATGTAAAAAGTACGCAAAAATAAGTGATAATCAAGGGAGAAGGGATTGCAGCTGTCGATTTAAAATCTGAGGCATATTCAAAATCCCAGAGGTGGAGCATTTGTTTTAGAGAATAAAAATGCAAATAAAAGGAACAGACTGATGGAGTCCTTGTTCAAACAGCTGGCAGGCAAGTAGCAATAAATCATGAAAAATACATTTCCTAAACTTTCCCTTTTAATATATTAGGTGTTATTTCTAAAAGAGCTTGAGACAACCTGTCAATATAAGACTGCTAGCTAGATAAGGAGCCAAATCTCTCTCTACATTTTGTCTGAGTTGCACCAGGGGTGAATTTGGCACTGCCTCCCTATAAACATGAATCAAGCTGTTTGCATTTTGTCATTAGACTATCCCTGACCCAAGAGGATACATTTCCTTGGCAACAACAATTAAGGGCCTGACAAAAACACTATGTATTATCTGCACCTTTTTCTTTTCCTCCACAAAAGCTGCATTTTCCTACTCTTATACCTCCCTAAGTTACAAAGATTAAAGAGCCTATCCAGTTTCTTGTGAAATCAAAGATAACGTTTCCACTGGTTTTGATAGCTAGAGCAGAGCTTGCAATTGATTTTGTAATTACTTATTGGTTTGGTAGCCTAAGCCAGGCAGCAGTTCCAGCAGACTCCAGCTCCACTGGCCCTGGCACTTATATTTTGGCTTATAATACTCCTACCTATAGCGAATGCAAAGAAGAAGTAAAGCTGCAATAATAGTGACTGCTGGGGAGAGTTCTGACATTCCAGGCATTTGGGCTGGATTACAGCAACTAGTGTGGATTTCTTTGGGAAATTCATCAAAAGCAAGAGCTATGCAGGTACTTTAAGATGATGCACGAATATTTAACTGAGGGACTTGCAAAGGAATTTTCTACCCATTTAGGTTTTCGTACAAACTAAGTTTTAACCAGCTTCCTATGGATATGACTTCTCCAGGCATGCAGAGTGGCTGGCCCAAGTTTTGGGTCTTAATCCCTCAAGTGCTTGTGTTTTTTGTAGGAATCGCACAAATGAATGTTGTAGTTTGTGTGTCTGTTATTCTCTATCTGACTGAATTCACCATTGGAAAAATGGGTTGATTGCTCTTTCCTTTCTTACTAGACAGTGAGATCTCCAGGATTTTCTCCTAGTTTGTATCCATACAGTGGAGCTCGGATTCTGGTGAGCCCTTTAGGAGCAGCCATAATCTTCAGCACCTTCTAATATGACAAACAGAAATCATTATATATTCCCTACTGTCGTTATTCTCTATAAAATGTTTTGATCAATGCAAATCCTCTCCCAAACCCTTATCAGATTTCTCTTCCTGATACAATACAAATAAAAAACAAATATAACTGTATAGCTAGTAACTGTAGGAAATTGGACTGTTGCTTTTTCCAGACAGAAGTTATGCATTAGGAGAGGAACAGCAGGTGCATAGGTTTTAACATATAAGATACCATTTACTGAGCATCAGCAAACATCTGGTCAGAATTGTACAAAACACAGTCACTTTATTTAAGAAATTTGCATGCAGAAGGCTCAGCCCCATCAAAGTTCATTTGCAGTGGAAACCTCAGTGAGTTCAATGAGCATTTCAGGATTTGGAGGCTGGGACTTTAGGCAGTCCCTGCATCTCTAAGTGCCGTATTTATTCCCTGCTAGGAGGCTGAACCGGTGACAATGCAAGCTGACTGTGATGAATGTTCACCTCCGTTGATGCTAAAACCTGCTCCCGGCTGACGGTAACTCGTAGCCTTTGGCAGTCACTGCTAGGAGCCAGCAGGTGGGCAACAGGAGCCACATGCAGCCCCTGTGGTCAGTGGCACAAGGGCACAGTGCATCCTTTTACCGCATCTAAGGGACCCACCGAGGCGCTCTGTGAAGGCTCTGCCTGACTGATGGCAAGCCAGAAAAATACCATGAGAACAACCCAAAATCTGCTTTCCTCCTCCTTTGCCCTGTGCGTGGCAACACGATAACCCCGCTACCAGGATTAGCAGCCCTTCTCCATTAGCAAAACCAAGCTGTAGTCACCAGCACACCAGAAAAGAAGCTGAGGCTGCTTTGGGCTCCTTTGGAGTGATGGGCTGGGGGGGAATTTCCACATTTCCACTGTTTCCTCCATTCATCTCTCACTCGCTGCCATGGAGCAGGACACACATCGCTCCGCGTGCCATTCCTTAGCCCTTCCCGGAGCGCACCTGGAAGCAGCCTGGAAGTTCTTCATGCTTCATCTGCTGGAGTTTTAAAAACATGGGCTGCTGTTAAACCAAACGCAGCTCACGGTGCCAGGGCGGGAGTTGAACAGCGAGTGTGTTTACTTTGAGTTTAGCAAAGAAAAATAAATAAATAAATAAATAAATAAATAATCAGGAAAGGGAAGGAAAAAGTGAAACTTGTCCTAACCAGGAATATTTCAGTTACTGTGCATGTCACAAGTGAGGACTCGGCTGTTTCGTGAGCACGTCCTGGCTGTCCTTCCACTTCCTTAGAGCTCAATATTAAGCTACAAAGAGCTCCTATTGCCTTTTCTCTACTTCATACTCCAGGACGTCCTCTCTCCAGGAGGAGAGATGGTTTAGTCATTCCTGCTATTTATGGGTCCCCAGAGGTTCATCACCTGGGTAGGATGACTCCGGCACTTTCCCCGTTGCACTGGAGCAGCCCAGACTGGAGACTAGCCCAGACCCTCACCCTGGGTTTGCACAACGTGCTGATAACGTTCAACCCTTACGTATTTTTGGGGCCCTGCTCCTCCAGCGCTACCCATCACCGTTGCTCCCCTGAAACCTTCTGCCAATTCACAGCAGCCAAGAAAATCTGTTGCTTCATCTTCTTTGCCAGCACTTCTTCACTGTAGGAGTCTTGCAGGTTTGTTTCCCTTAACAACAAGGTCTCTCTTTTCCTGATGCTTCTAAGGATATAAAAACATCTTATTCTTCCCCACCCATCAATCCTGACAAAGAATGTTTATGAGCCCTGAAAGATAAGTGCTTGTCATTTAAAACCTCCTTTTGCCAGTAACCTCTGGGCATCTGGCCTCTGTATTTTGTCCCCAAGCCAGATAAGTTCTCTTCCCAATTTCACTCAGCTCATTTCCACACTTTCAAAAACTTACATGCTGTCAAACCCTTGAGACTGATTAAAAATAGCCCATGTTAAGCAAAAATACCAGGGAGGTTTTGTCTGTGCAAGATGCAGGAGTGTGTTCCCCTATTGTAATTTCATGCAACGCCCAGTCTAACACTATTTCTGCTGTCACTTCAGAGGTCAGCACTTCTCCTGGGTCTCTCAGCAGGATCTCTGTATGTCCCTACTGAAGATCCACTCCCTCAGCAGCATGGAGAAGGGGAAAAAAAAACGGGAAAGAGGTTGATTTTATAAAAAAATACAGTTCCTAATCAAAGGAAGAAGGCAGATTTGATTGCAGCCATAAAGTACCCAAAGGCCCTCAGCCAGGCAGGCCGAGAGTACAAAGCTAAGGATCATGTCAGAGCAAAAGCAAAACATTCTGCAATAATGCCATGGTTCTCTTGAACATTAGTGGCTTCACAAGCAAAAATCACTACAGCCCAAAGCTGCTCATCAAACAGCGCGAAGGAGCACGCTTGCATCCTCACCCTCACCCTGACCTTTTAATCTCTGGCATTCTCCTTAACAAGACGTGCTTGGAATGCCCAGCAGCTACTAGTGCAAATAAATCCTCGGCGTGCAGGGAATTTCAGCACTGGATGTGGTGTGTTCAGGAGAGCTCCAGGATTATGTGCAATTAGACTGTCTAGACCAGATTCGGAGGGGATGCAGAGGGACTTGAGGATTACGAGCTGGGAAATCAGGCTGAGATATGGAGTGACGGGGTGGAGAGCTGAGTTGTGGCAGAAGAGGAAGCCAAGTGGAAATGTGAGAAAGCACCAGATAAACTGCTACCAGGTTTGATTTTCTTCACACCTTCAGCTTCTTTGCGTTAGCTGTGTCAAGCACTGGAACAATGCATGGCTTTCTCCCACTGCGTGCCTGCAGCAAGGATAGGGCCTTCCGTTAACACCAGGCCATGAGACACAAGTTGCCTGATGAGGTCCTGGTGTGCTGAGCTTCACAAGCCACGTGCCTTCTGTGTGTGCTCTTGTGCGTAGCAAACCCTATGCTTGGCACATGTGTTGGATGCAAAGGCACCTGGCCCTCCACGTGTGCCTGGTCCATCCACTTGTTTCAGGCCCAGGCTAAGGCACAAGGAAGTCTCCAGTGCTTAGGGAGGAGTGGTCCTGGTATGTCGGTCCAAACTGGAGTCAGTCTGCTCTGGAGATCTGGCTCCAGTCTCTATTTAGCTCATAAAGAAGCCCCAAATTATACAGTCTGTGGCAGACAAAAAAAACTGAACCCAGAGCTCCAAGTTTTTCTAATCCTGGGACCTAGGGACCTTTCCCACTCCCTTCCCCTTCCTTTCCAGTGGCTTAGGATTTTCACTTTATTGCTTGATGTAGGAAAATATTTAAAGAAGTCAGTGCAGAGTCATGCTTTATTTGACCTGCCATAGCCAGAACTTCTCTCGCAAGAAAGAGGAAAATGCAAGTCTTATTTTGTTCCTTAGTGCTTCTTGCAGGAAACCAAGTCCAGATCCATCCCTGCCTGAGTGCTGAGTCTGAGAAAGAGCCCAAGAAGGGAGTGTGTGTCTCTTCCTCAGCCTGCGGCTCGTGGCACGAAGATTATTTCTCCTTGGGGTGGACCACGACATTGTTGAGCGTTATTTTTACTTGTATTCTGAGCTTTAATATACCTACAGTTACCTAGGATGACATGGTGCCTCATTACCTCTCCTTCTCTTCTCTATACCCTGGGATATTCCCCGCTACAGTAAGTGTAGACCTGTTTTGTGCCACCTTATACGGGCTCCACTGCAGCTACAGATCATCCTTGGTCGATCACTCTTTTTCTCACTCTTTTGCATTGGGCTTCATGGACTTGCCCTGGTTTGCTCTGCGCGGGCGTTTTGGAACCAGATGGTTCTGTGACTTGTCGCTTCTCGCTGGTGGGTTTTGCCAGCCTGAGCAGACGGGTTGCAGAAGCCTCAGCTAGAGCAGGAAGCAGCTTTTTGCTGAACTGTAGGAGCTATTTCAAAGGCATCAGTAAAGTCTAGCGCAGAGAAGACCCTGCTACCTCAGATCTGAAACTGAAACCTGGCCACGTTTTACAGAGCACATCATTCGCCCCACCGTAGGCAGCGACTGGGCTCGGGAGGCTTCACGCAGCATTTTTCACTCTTTTCCCTTGACCCTCAGAGGAGCTGGCTGCCAGTTTGTGACAACGCACTTACTGCAGGGTGGCCGGGGGAAACACTCCAATCCCTTTGGCATGAAGGAGGTGCCTTCTCGTCTGCACAGCCCCGCGGAGCCTTTGGGCTGTAATCGCTCAGCAGTGACAAGCAGCAGGCTCCGGAGGGTGGGGTGTTCGGGAAGAATCCCACCTCATCCCAACTGGCAAACAAATCTCTCCACGAACCTGGCACCACCTCTCCAGCTTCCTCCCAGCGGGAGGAGCCTGCGGAGCAGCGGAAGGCTGGGCTAGGACTCCCTTCTCAAACAGCTTTGGCTAATGCTACAGGTTTGTGCCTTGTACCCCCTGGCAGACCACAGGTCTGGGTCCCAGAGTACACAGACTTTTTGCTTCCCATGCAGTTAGTTCAGCATGCCATTCCCAATACCCGGATCAGTGCTTGCCAGACCAGGAGAGTATATGCCTTATGCAAGAGGCTCATATCAGTCTTCCAGAAGTGCTGATTACTTTTAAAAATCTTTAAACTAGGTATTTTAATGCTTTTCTGGCCACAACTGCTTTCGTACAAGTCCTGTATCTCCAGATGAAAAAAAATAAGGACTCAAGACTGAAGAATTTGAGAAACTACTGTCAAATTTGTACAGATGTTACATGAGCATCAGTTCGTCTCCTTAATGTATAGTACCTGATAGCGTGAATTAAAAGATGGGAGGCAGTTAGAGAAAGAAATACAAACTGATAATAGTAAGATAGTGGTAGAGTGAATTCCAGAGGGCCCTAATTCCAAATTACAGGGAATAACATTTGCTGCGATGAGGCCGGATGATCCCTTGGCAGAGTCTCTGGGAGACAGAATCAAGGAATCTGCCAAAAGTCCCACTCTCCAGTGGGAGAACTAAGTTATAGAGTATGTCATGGCATACAATATTTTTAATACAAAAATCTCTATTTTCTAAAAAAGAGTGTTTTTCTAGAAACTATGCTATATTGGAGCTAAAGAATGTAAAGTGAGAGAGAAACATATGGACCAAATCCCATAGTGGCAATGCGGCTGATCTCTCTGTTGAGACAGGAGAAAACCTATTTCTAGGAAGGAGAAATGTATGGGATACAAAAGGCCAAAGGAAGATGATCCTTGGAGGATCTTTAGAAGAAGATTTGTATCTAGTAGGTCTGCTAAAGGTTGAATATTACCTAAAGACCATCCTAACAACAGATCGATCCCTTGGAGTCTGTGGAAGTATAAAGCATTTAGAAGTTTTACTGCCCCCATTTCATGGATATTAGAATTTTAACTGAGAGTGTCAAATTCTCCAGTAAGAAAAATCTAGGGAACTTGTTGGGGAGATATTTCATCCCAAAGGAATACAAAAAGATTTATAAATTTTATAAAAAAAAGCAGGAGGTGAGGAAAGCTTCACTGAGTAAAACCAAAGAGGTCTAGGTTTATATGGAATAAAATGATGGCCAGGCTGAACTGCCAAACCTCCTAATGACTGCGTTCCCTTCCCAGAGAAGGAAAAAAAGTGATGGACCTGCAACTTTTTTATCTTATGTTTCCCAGAACCAGGGTTTGGTTCTCACTTCAGGCTTAGAAGAGCAGGGTTCAGATGTCAACATAAAACCCATCCTTGAGTATATTTAGCCTGACTGGAAGTAAAATACCAGAAATCCCTCTAGATTTCCAGCTCCATTTGGCCACTTCAAGAAACACAGACAAATCCCTCGACATCTGTTTGCTCCTCACCAGACGGAAGGGGAAGGGGAAAGCCGGGCGCTTCGCACGCCCTCCTCTGCTCGGAGAAGGGGACACGGCGCGGCCGTGACTTCACGCTTGGCACCTTCTCCATGACAGCAGAGGAGGACAACGGAGAGGGACCCGGGAAAGGAGGAGCGCCCTGTGGCCGCAGCACTTCCATCGGCCGAGTTGCCAGGGAAACCCCTTCCTCAGTCTGTTCACGTTGGGACCAGCTATTATAAAGGCTCTGGATGGCTGGGGCAGGGGATATCTCTGCTGGAAATGATATAAAGAAGCTGCTTTCTGAGCCCTGGGGTGTTATGTGGGATTTGTATTTTGGATCAAGCCACATGTGCCACATTCTCTGCCATCCTCTGTGTGATGGATATTTGCGTGCTCTGTAGAAAGAGGGGGTTTTATAAAGTTTTTATTTTTATCTCAACATAAATGATTCAGAGAATGATTGTGATGATCCTCATGCTCTGAGTAAAAAAAAATACTTGATTTTTGCTAGTACAGGTTAAGCCATGCTGAGCTCAATTCCTTTTATAAATCACCCCCTCTGCTCTGCACCCTTTCTCCCCCTTCACTTCCAGCACTTCCTGTCATTTTCGGTTTTCAGTTTGCAGACAGAAAAACATGTTGGCCCTAAAGAGGTGGGTGTTGTGCAAAAAACAGAGCAGGAAACAGACTCCAAATCTTCCTGTGTGCAGCCTCGCACTTTTGTTACCCCCTCATGACAGGCTCTTCCATCAGGGTTGCTGCGCTGCTCACAACGTCCCCTTCACGCACAAAGACAACCTGGCCAATGCCCAGAAGTACAAGGTGGATAAATCTGCAACGTGATGAATTCTGCAGTTCCCAAGACCCCAGTGCATTTCTGGCTGAACTCAGCTGAGTGCTGTTGTTGTATTTTAGCAATGTGATCCTTAGGTCCAGCTCCACTTAACCATCATTTAACCTGCAGCTCCACTTCTGCTGACGCATCTTCTTGCCAAGGAGATAAGTATCCTGGTCATGGGCTATCCCCAGATAGATAAGTTGCTACCTTAGAAAAAGGAGAAGTCCTATATGTCAAAAGACTTCATTCCATGGCAACTGGAAAAAGGACGCTGTGGCTTAAAGCCCTGCAAGCAGCAGAAGGTCATGAGCTGCCCACAGAGCCCCTGACCTGTGGCTGCCAGGAGAACGGCCTCTGTTTTACATCTAGGCAATTGCAATTCACTTGGTTCAGCACAGGTTAAAAATATCCGTGGCCTGATCTTGCAGCAATTGAAGGAAGTCTTGACAGTTCTTAAGAAAAGAATTTTTTTAAAGAAATCATTCTGAAATGCCTAATAGCAGACACAGTGCAGGGAGGAATTTTCGTATTATAAAGCATGGTGCGAATGTTTGCTTTCATGTCACAGGCAGCACAGGCTGAACTAAAAGTTAGCAGAAACATTCCCATGTCTTAATACGCAGTTCAACATCCCTTTAAGGCATAATTTAAGTGTCTTCATTCTCTGTTACAGAAGGGGAACCAACAGATGAGAGGAGAGTCCAGTTGGAGCCCTTAATATTTTAAACCATTGTAGCTACACCCACTGTGTGGCAGAGGCTTCACTGTGGCTGCAGAAAGCCGGGTCTCTTGGCTCCTTGCACGCATTGCCATTCACGGGAATGACATGCAATAATCAATCATATTGCCCCCACACACATGCTCATACCTACACCCGGCAGTTCCTTTCTCCTGCCTGTTGCCTGCAAACCCTTTGAGTTCTGCTTGGACACGAGCTTTCCACAGCAGGACTCCGGGGTGCTTTACTTGGATCGGGACCAGTTTGCTGGTTTGACTGCACCACTGCATCAAGAAGAAATGAACCACCCTGTGCATTTGCTTTAGCAGAAAGCCAGAAAGTTGTTTTTTCTTCATTTTCCTTGGTTTCCTACTGCAGATTTGCTTTCAAGGTCAGCAAAGGTGGGGTTTTAGCTTGGTCTGTGGTGTTTTGCCTTTCTCTGGCCACAGCATCCCCTGGGTGCTGGGAGCGCTGGCACTGCTCCTGGCGCCTGCGCTGGGAGACGGGGTCAGTGACGGGGCTTGTGAGCAGGATGCAGTCGCAAAGCAGTGCAAAGGAGGCCGCTGGAGCAACCTGTTCACGGCAGCTGCGGTTTATGCCAGACCTATTAGCACCGATCCTTAGGTCATAAACATTTAAACTACGGCTTAGAGTTAAGACCAAATCTGTCACTGGAGAGCCAGATGCAAGTATAAGGGGATGCAAAGGGGAAAACTGTTTTAGCAGGATGTGGTTCAGGTTTGTAATGGTTTATTCTTCTTCTAACACAGTACTTAAGAGGAACTAATTGTCACTTAAAAAAGCCACTGTTGCAACCTAGAAGATGGGGTGAGATCTTCAGCTTCATTCCAGTCTTCCCACCCTACTTACATGAGATGACGAGTCCGGACAACAGCCACCCAGCACATTTCCTAACACCTTCCAAACAGCCTCGTTTCCCATCTAGCAGAGAGTCTGGATGGGAAAAGGATATTCTGTGCTTCAGAGTCATTCATGAATGGATATGGAGAGCAGCTGGGCATCAAACGCGGTTCCTGAAGCTTCAGTCTCTATGCCCAATTCCTCTTGACATCTTGCTGGATCTTAGTTAAGATTTACGAAAAGCAACCCTTCTGATGTTTTTTAAAGAGTATTTTCTCCACAAACTTGCATTTCTTTTGATGCTTTTCTGATTTCAACCCAGGAAAATATGCAGTATTCATTAAAAAAAAAATCACATTCCTGTGAGCAATGTTAAAAACAGTAATAAAATATTTTCTGATCTTTTCAGACTTTGTGTGGAAAATACTTGCTGTTATTTTGCCCAGAAAATTGTGTAAGTCTTGCTTAGATTCTCCCTTTCACAGAATCTAGATAAATCACGATCCAAAGGTAACTCTTCTGCTCAGTGTTGATCCCCAGTTGACAATTCATGCAACAGTTTCAGAGCTTTGTGCTACCTAGGGAATCCTGCTCACTCGTTTGCCCGCTGGATCACAACAGCCAGAGCCAGGAGGCTTGCTTTTTTATTTCTATCAGCCACAAAAAATAAAAGGAACCTTGAAACTGATTTTGGCTGACAGAAGGTAAAAAATATGCCAGCAAAAATGCCTCATTCCACCTCCAGCTCATGGCAAAGCTGCCTTCAGGATGCGGTACAGACGCTGCACACAAAAGTGGGGCAGGCCAGAGTCCTCTATCATAGAATCACAGAATCATTATAGCTGGAAGAGACCTTTAAGATCATCAAGTCCAACTGCAAGCCCTTCAACACCATGCCTGTTAAACTGCATCCCTAAGTGCCTCATACACACTTTTCTTGAACACCGCCAGGGACGGTGACTCCACCATCATTTCCTTGCACACCGCGTTGACCTTGGAGCACATTTCACAGCAGGGACGGGCCTGGGGATGGGGCTGGGTTGAGGGAGGACACGTCCCTCAGCTCTGCACGGCACTGGGGGGGTCGCAAAGCCAAGACACACACTATGCTGAAAAGCCATAGGCAGCCCCAATAGAGTGGCCCCAACAGAGACACCCACAGCTTTTTCCAAGGCCCTTTTCCAGCAATGATTTCTGATTTGCACCCTGGGTGGGCCTGTGCTAAACACCAGCACCACTTGAGTCTATAATCACAGATTTGCCGAGGACATTATATTTTATAACTATGCTCACAGCAAACCACAGGGCAGGAAAAGGAGGAGGAGAACATAGCAGCTGAAGCATGTGCTGGCCTCTGGTTGGTTCTGCCTCAACTGGAAAGCCATAAAGGTAAGATATAATATCTCTGGACCCAGTACAGGCAGAGCTCCTACAGCATTAACACGTGTTCAGCCCTTGTAAAGCTAATGGAACAGGCACAGTGCTGCCAGGTCCGAGTCCATATGAGAAACGTGGGTGTCCAGAACTAACTTATCTGGGGTCACATTTAACTAGGGTATCATCCATCTGGCTATTGGCAAATGGAGACTTGGTCTCAGAGGAGGACACTGTTTAACTGAGATTTCCTTACACAGCATCAGCTGTTACATCAAGTGTGATTAATAGAATTCATAGTTTTACCAAATTGCCCCAAATTTAAACACAATCTGGCCTGTGTTGTTCATAGGACCAGATTGATTCTCCCTCTGAGTTTTGACTCTATAAAGTAGATGCAGAAGCAGGACCTGCCAAGTGATAGTAGTATTTATGTGGATCCTCTCCTAGCAGGCTAGAAACCTCCTCTTTTTAGGGAATAGCAGCAGTGCTCTTTCCCAGATCATCCCTGGAGGAACAGGAGCTGCACAAGACTTCCAGAAACAAATCTGTAGGCAAGACTAGAGGATGGAGGAGCTTCCTACCAAAACAAACTTGGAGAGACATTGCTGAGTGTCTTTCTAACAGATATTTTGAGAATGGGCAATGATTTTAGCAATCAGCTCTCCTAAACTAGAACAAACAACCTTCAGACTAGCTGTGAAAAAAAGGACAACTAAGAGGCCATAAAAGGCCATAATAGATATGTAACAAGCCCCAGTCTGGTCTGATATATCCTTATGTTGGTAGCTGTATGTCAGTAAAGTGATCTGTGATTTATGGGTATAACTAGTTACCTAGTTAACTAACAATCAGTTTAATTTTGACAAAGACAGGATGTAATTGTCATACTAGTATAGGTGAATCAGGTGTCTTTGGATGAGCCAGTCTCTCTAAAAATTACCATGAATTGCAGGTTAAATAATATGATTCCTTCAGAATATAGATGAGGAAGCAAGACAAAGGCTGACTGAGTCAGCTCAGAAGAACATCAGAATGATAAAAAACACATTTGCTTCTCATATAACACCACAGGTCATGGCAGAATGAGAAACAGAAGAATTTTATGGCTGGACCTGTTCTACATTCCTCTGAGTTTTGCTGAAACCAATGTAAATACAAAGGAACTACATGCTGCTCTTTTTGTGGTTATTTATTTGATGCATAGTAGATGGATTAGGTTTGGTCTCAGAATCACAGGTGTGCTAATGTAGATGTATGTCTCTTTTATTTGTCATGATCACATCACAAATCATCACATTATCCTGGCCCATGCTAATTTAGAACAGATGGGATTTAATTTGCACCAGATAGGAAGCAGGCTATATGTCACTTATACCTGATAAAGGCTCATTCTCCAAGACTGGCAAATCCAACTCCTTCTCTGACTCCTCATCTTCGTCTTGTTCCTTTTATGTTGCATTTCCAAAGAGAAAGCAGGAAAAAAAAAGAAAAAATGCAAATCATTATACTATTTGTCAAAAAGAGATGAGAAGTTATGAATAGTACTACTAATAAATAGAAACATGAAATTCCATCAAAAAGATCTTTCATCAAACAGTCTTGTAATTTATGTCTAGCACTAAAGGAAGCCCCCTAACAGCTCTGTATCAGATGGCTCTTCCCCATGATGCCACTAACACAGATGGAGAATTTGAAGCTCAGAAATCATGTGAAACTTCATAAAAGCCATCCAGCATCTGAATCGTAGAATTGGCTTCAGATTAAAATCCAAGATTTAATCTTGGCAGTAAAACATAGTATTGCCTGTCTCACACTCCAGCTGAGGCCATTACGCTGCTCTGTCCATTTCAGGAAAAAAAAAATGGATTTCTACTTATTAAAATACTAACTCCAATCATTTTAAAATTCCACTGACGCCAAATGCAGAACAAAGTATCAAGTACAATTGTTTCTTTTTTCTTCTGAGAATTTGCCCCTGGAGAAGTAAATGTTTTCAACATTCAGAGGAAAAATTCAGTCACAGCCAAACTCTGGCTTGTGATCTCCCAAAGTTTTTTTGAGAAAAGGAACCCAGTATTTCCTGTAAATGGGTTCATAATAGTAATTATGTAACCTGTTGGACTCTGATGCTGTTGGCTCCGTACACATACAGCTCCATTCAACAGAATGGAAATAGCCTGGTTATAATGTTTTGCAGAATGGGGATAAGGGGACACTGGGAATGCAGGACCACCAGAGACTGTGGAGGCAGCAGGGCGAGTCCCCAGTTCCACAGCTGCCTTCTTGCATGTTTGGGGCAAGTTAGTCCAGGATGGATTCCTTTCACCTTGGTTTAATCTTGGAGTCTTCGTTAAGTTTGCGCTCCTGGCCATCGCTAACGGGCAGGCACCTCCAGCTGGTGATCCATCCCATCTGAGAGAGCCACCTAAGACTGGTGAGGTGAACCTGGAGATGCAGTTTAGGATGAACGCTGGAGACTATTATGAGCCAGACAGCCAGTTCTCAGATGACTTCAGTAAGAGCAGATGGGCCCTGCCATCTCTTGCGAGACCAATCTGTTCAGTGCTGAGAAGTGGATGGACACCCCTCAAATGTAAGCCCACAGCCAGCTACAATGAAAACTAATTTGCAATTAGCTTAGTGAAGGACAACTGAAATTCAGATTTTCTCTCAGAACTCTCAACTGATCTTTGAATAATGCCTTGTCAGAATTGTCCAAAGGCTTTAAAATAGGAAAAGGATAAATAGGTTTGAAAGATCTGGGCCAAGATATTTCTGTGATGGAAGCGAGTTTCATGCAGCAATTCTGGAAAAAGAATGTGGTCCTGAGGAACTCAGAACAGTTTTGGCAACACAGACAGTACTGCTTCCTTGGTGCAAATCATTTTCTTGTATTTAAAATAACAAGTGCAATTTTTGCATTGCTTGGCCCTGTTTCAGCTCATGGCACAGACAGCTTGAATTTATGCAGCAAATACAGGCAGATATTCAGAAAGAAATGCAAACAGGTAAAATTTCATATGATCTATCAAGCTGGACAAAAATGCCAGCAGCGGACTTCCTCAGCAGCAAGAGCAAAAAAATATAGCATGGATCACATATCATGGCAGCTTATTTTACCAACCACAACATGCTTCAGTGGTTGGCCTACAGACTCCAAACACCAGATTTCACCCCCTTTTTCAGACTTCTTCTGTGAGACCAGGCTAAACCACTTTGTGTCTCCATGCCTCAGTTCCCTACCCACAAACAAAAAACATGAGTCTTGCTGCAAGCTCCACATCCTACATCCACCTCTGTCCGGATATTTGGTGGTGAACTGGCTGTGGAACTGAGTGTGATTCAGCCAGTCCCACAGGACTCTGCCTCGGGGATGACAAGATGTAACACAGCTGCTGGCAGGAGAAGAATAAGAATAAAGCAAGTGGGAGATCATATTTAGCTTTCAGAGTAGTATTTCCAGATGAAGTACAAGAGGGAAGCTCAGAGAGGTCAGGTGCTGAGATTCACTTTCAGAATGGCTCCTTTGACACCCAAAGAGGAAGAACAGGTTTATTAAAAATGCAGTGTAGATTGCAAATCTGTCACACACACAAGCTACCAAATGGAGTAGGAGGACAGATGAGGCGGTTATGGAGAACCTGTTGACAACAACAGCCTTGAGTGACAAGTCTGTGAACAGTTTGCTGTTTTTCAGCATTGTTTTGACAGAAACTACACAATGCAACTGCGCAGGGGGCAAGGAATGAACAGCTACATCCGCTTGGAGGTTTGTTTATAATCTCACAGAGGGGAAATATAACCATGAATGAGAATTATGAGGATTTATGAGGAAATGCAGTTTACTGAGGCAAAGAAAGGGGAGAGAAGTGAAGGGAGCAATTGTGTGGGTGGAGGAGAGGAAATGCCAGCAGAAAGGAAGGCGAGGAAGGGACAGCCACAACGCTGGGGCACCGTTGGGTGATGACTTGATGTGGGCTGCTCCAGGGACGCATCCTGTCCCATAGCTGCCTGTGTCCAACTCCCGCGTCTACCGCGCATCCTGTTGAACCTCACCTGCTGTGACACTCCTCGGCCACGTTGGCTTCAGTGTAAAACTGATGGTGTCCAGCACAACGGGAAATGATAGGCGGGCAGCTACGTTATCTGCAGGCAAAGGGCTTGCACTCAGCGCGTGGCCCCGCTGTGTCACCCCCTCGTCTTTCATCCCCAGAGCCGCTGCCCGATAGCTGCCTCCCAGCTGAGTGGCCTCGCAGTTAACTCGGTGCAATTTGAACTCGGGCTGAGAGGAGAGAGCAGGACATTCTCCCTGCAGAAAGACCACCTATGGAAAAGTCTTAATTTGGGGTGAAAATGAAAAGCAGTAGCAATATTCATCAAATGTTGAAAATGATCAAAACCCTCAAGCAGAGCATACATGGTTAGAAAGGCGTTTCTTGTAGTTCTAGCACACGACACTTTATATGAGAACTAGACATCATGTCAAGGCATCCAAACAAACCTGGTTTGCCGCTAAACATGCCCACCACTTTCTACTGGCTAAATTTAATCCATCTCGTATATCTCAGATTGACAGGGTGCTTCCTTTTTGTGACGGAACTAAAGAACTTTTCTAATTTACATTTTCAGAAGAGGATTGGAAATGTTTCAGAGAAGGTCAATGAGAATGATACAAAGGAGAGATGGCTTCATGTTCTTCTACATTCTTAAAGAAAAAACAGTGACACGTGCAGTTTTATGTTCCAGGATTTAACAAGTTTTGGCTAAGTAATAATTTCAATTTATATTGCATCAAATATTGCACCATCTGCTTAGATTCACACGCAGCATCTTTAAAACAAAGGAGTGACCAGGAGACTCAATAGCATCTACAGATCCTGTCATTTAATCTTTAAAATTAGCACTCCATACCCTCCATGCACTAGCATTGAAGCTGCACCTGAAACCAGCCTTTTTAAAACCTTAAAAGGTTGTACTGGGCTATCCCAAGGAGACCAAATCGCTTCTGTTCTGGTTTATGCGCAGGATCGTTAAGAGGCTACCATCATGTTAGTTCTCAGCAAGAAACTAATTGCAAGTGAGGCAAGAAATACCCTTTTATGCTTCCCGCTGTTGCTCATACATACATGAAAACGTTGTTGGAGGTGCCTCTTTAGCAACATCTGAACAGAACAAATGATTCCTGGCAGAATGCTTACATGTGAGCACATACCTATGCATTTGAGACCAAAATGTTATTCTCCAGGATTGAGCAGACAGGTCTTGCATGATTTTCTCCACTCACTTCGCTGGTAGGGCAAAGTACCAGAGTCACAGCAGTGTCACTCAGCAGGGAAAAGCCCTTCCTCCTTGTTATTTTCTGTGGCTGCTTCACACATCACTTGTCTTCCACTGGCAGTGGGGTCACGGTGCTGGTGCAATGTAGGACTTAATAATCAGAAGCTGCAGGTTGGATCCAAGGGAAGGCTGTCACTTTCCCTGTTTTATTTATTTATTTTTTTTTCCAGAATGCATTTGCATCTATTGGAAAAGTAGCTGCCTCAGGCAGTTAAGGGAAGCCAGGAGAGAAGCTAAATGGATTAACTCAGTCCCTGTCCAGCAAGTGCTGTGAATGTTTTCTCAATGCCAGCTTAGGGTCTGGCCCAAGGACCTGTCCAAGAAAGAGCAGGACGCTCACCTTCCCAAGTTTATTCCGACCCTTGCACCGAGTAAAGGTTAGCTTGGCTTGGGGCCCCAGGTAAAGTTTCTCAGATAAAGATTCTCCAGAATCAAAGACTGCAGAGGCTGGAAGCACTAAACCCTACCGATGGCTTTGTAGAGGCAGGCTGCAGGTGCAGGGTTGCCTTTGAAGAAGACAACTTTCTAAAGGCAGAATGTGCAGCCTTCACGCTAGCAGGGTTGGACAGAAAATACGCCAGACAAGAAGGGGCTGAGGAGCAGCTGCAGAGAGTCTTTATGGACCTGTGGATAACAGCACAGAGCACCTTGTCCTTCACAGCAGTAGGTTGTGACCCCTGCAACGTACAGCCCCCTCTGCGCCATGGGACCAGGGGCTTCACGCCTCCCTCTGCCATGACGGGGGGAACTTTGAGCACATACGTTACCCAAACAGAGCAGAAAACGAAGGAGGCCCCGCACTGCGCGAGCGCTCCTCCCTGCCAGAAGAGGACTGATAAGGAGGAGACTGGGTGGGTAACGACATGCCAAGGGGATGATATAATGTCTTGAATGAAAACGCAGTGACAGGCAAGAGCCATATTTATGGGCGCATGGGGCGAGTAACATTTCATACATATTTCAGCACCTCCCAGATAAAAAGAAAACGTTTTCTTACAGGTCTTCTGGGATAGATAAGAGGATTTATAATATGTGCGTTTCTGGCCCATAATCCTTGGAAATGCATGAATTTAGTTCATATGCCAACTATGACAGAGAAACAAGCTAAATGATCAGCTTATTCCATTGTGTAATTTGGGCCGTGATAATTACAGCTGATCCTCCTGTGTTTCTCCTCAGCCCCAAGGAGCGCGTAGATACACCACCCTCATGGAGTGCTTGCACAGGCTTTACAAGATATAGTCAAGAGTACACCACAGTCCTGGCAATGGGATAGAGCCTCTCTCACCTCAGAATTGGCCATTTTACTCTCCCGTCCTCTCTCCTGATCCACATCCCCTTGTAAACCCACCCTCATTTCACATCACCTGGTCTAAATTCTGCTCAGATCAAAGACACCCTTCTCATATGCGAACAATTTGGGGATACAATAGGAACTCATCATCTCCATCCCTCTCCTGAGGGCTCCAACACAACTGGAATTTATTGAATATTTGGGCAGAGACATGAAGCAAGGCAAGAACCCAGAGAGAAGAGCTCCCTGCCCTTTGTGAACTGCTCCCACAGAAATAGAGAGACTGGAAATGCTCTGCTTGGAGGAGTGTCTTCTGCTGTCTTTCGTAACTGTGGACTAAATTCAAAACTACAGTCAAGGGAGACTTTCCAGATCCACAACTACCTGAAAGGAGGTTGGGGTGGGGGGTTTGTCTCTTCTCCAAAATAATTACCAAAAATAGGACAAGAGGAAACGGCCTCAAGTTGCACCAGGGGAGGTTCAAGCTAGATATTAGGAAAAAATTCTACATAGAAAAAGTGGTGAAGCATTGGAACAGTGCCCAGGGAAGCGATGGAATCACTGTCGCTGGCAGTGTTCAAGAATCACGTAGATGGGGCACTTAGGGACATGATTTAGCAGGCATGTTGGTGATGGGCTTTTGGTTGGACTCGATGATCTTGATGGTCTTTTCCAACCATAATGATTCTAGGATTCTAAATCTACAATCTCAGCAGACTTTCTTCTCTTTGCTTGTCAACAGGTTATCTGCGCCTTTGGCAGGGGTGTACTCTGTGTACCACATGGAGCTATATGAGGTGGAAAAGCAAAATGGTTCTTCTCAGCTTTTCTGTTATGGACCTATGATGGTATCTGTGTACATAGCAGGACAGGTGCAAAGTTAGGTATGGGAAGATTTAAATGAACGTGATATTATTTTTTGAGGAGCAAAAGAAAATATTGACTCGGTGCCTCTGAAAAAAGTCATCCAACTTTTAACTGAGCACGTTGGTGTGGATTCAAACCATTCATTCTCAGGAATCTGGGTTTGAAAGCAGCAGCATCTGGTTTTAGGAAACTCTTCAGCCTGGTGGATTCCTGGAGCCTACAAAAGGCAGCATTTCAGCTGCAGACACCAAAACTCGCTGCAGATCTGTTCCTAATGCTGCCACACATGCTATCCCCTGTCTGTCTGAATAGTGTGTGCAGAACAAGTGGGGCACAAAGCCCCATCAAGGGGCTCACCAGCAAGGACTTGTCTCTGGTCTCCTGCAGCAGATCAGTGTGTGCTTTCCATTACAAGAGCTTCCTATCTCCAGGAGGTAATGTGTCAAGAGATACGGCAGCTGATGTCCGTGCCTATGTGCGTACAAACCGGGATAATGTTCCCTCCAACAAAACTCCTCGGGCTGCATCAGAGCCTGGATTTTGCATGAGGGACCAGATCCAACGCAGATGCCTCCGCTAGTCCCTGTGCTCAGCCCCTTGGGGTGGAGGAGAGACAATGAAGAGCCGTCGGAGAGGAGTGCGAAGGGGCACAGTGCCTGCCAAGAGCAGCAGAGTGGGCCTTCGTGGGAACCACGGCAAGGACAGAGACGAGGCAGCCAAGCCTGGGGGTGGAGGAGACGAGTTGCATGGTGAGACTGGAGTCTGTGAAGTCTGTAACTGGAGGTCGGCTCAGCTGAGTTTGCAAAATCAGCCCTGCAGATTTCAACCTAGCAAAGCTAAGGTAAATGGGTATCTCATGCTCAAACCAAGCAGTGGCCAGTCAATGACCTGCAGGTCTACAGAATGGGGCAAAACCTAGCAGAAAAAGGAAAGGCATGTTGCCCCTGTGCACCACGTTTCTAGGATGACCACTAGGGTCACCTAGTTGTAGGTCTCTTTGTACCTACCTGCCAAGAAGTATGTGAAAATGTTAGGGTCCTGGGGATTAGAAACTAACATTGCGATAAAAAACTTAAGCTGTTCAGCTCAACCCCACAAAAGCAGGAGAGGAGACTGGTCAAAGAAACAAATGCCTGGGGAAACATCACAGGCAGAGGGGGAAGAGCACTCAAGGAATTATGACAAATAGTAGGTCTGGGGGAATCCTTCCACTTGGACTCCTCCTCCAAGATGAAAACTCCCTGGTCTGCCACGACTAACACAAGGAAGGAGCAGAAGGAAACAGAAGCACATCCACGATTATTCATCAAAAGAAAGCAACAGTCACCCATGACTTGTTACAGAGTGCTAGATGATCTCTAGAGGTCCCTTCTAACCTTAAGCATTCTATGATTCTAAGAGAACAAAACACTTTGGAAAGTTTGCTTAATGGATTAGGTGTGACGCTTATATCCTGCAACTGGGTTTCTTCTTTTTTTTTTTTTTTTTTTGAGTTACACTGTTGATAGTTTCTCACCAAAGACAAAAGATCCCTTAACCCAAATGAATTTTTCTTTGGGTTAGAATGTATCAGCACTTCTCCTCCACAGATAAAGTATCTTCCTTTCCACTTTTCAAATATTAGCTACTCTTCATGGAGTAGTTCAGAAATATCTGGATGCAAAAAAGGCACAAGAGACCTATCAGGGCTCTGCCAGAAATAGGACCAACTCTGTGGAAGGGACACCGAGGTCACATCCGCTGAAAAGGGAGCATCAGGATGTGGTTGTTGGTAGAATAACAACCCTTCATTAAGCTCAAACGTATGATTGTTAAACCTTCATAACTCATTCCTCTGAGCCCATGACAAGAGGACGCAAACAGATAATGAGGACTATAGGTCTGGCCAGACTTCAGCTTCTATCACCACCTCTTTCTGAGGTGCTGCTGCCCAGAGGCAGGCCACGGCCATTTCCCCTTATCAGAAAAACGGCTTTTGTTTCTCTCTGCCAGATCCTGTCCCTTTGGTTATCTATCCAAAGGAAGCTTATCTCTGACATGGAACAAAAGGGAAAAAAAAAAAAATCCCCAGGGTAAAATTAAAGTTTGGAGAAAGTTGGTGGATCTAGAAATAGCTGTTGATAGTTGAGGGCATAGAAAAGCTGGAGGATGGGTGTTCACATACATGCTGTCTCCAGTATCTTTTAACTGCCCACCAGAACAGCAGGGAACACTTGTTCTGACAGCTGCTTTTCTTCAGTTGAACAAGGGAAGGGGGATATCACACCCACTCAGACTTCCTAACTTCCTCTCCCAGGCTCTCAGAAATCCCACACAGAACTGCACTGCCCTTTCACATGAATGCCTGAAGATTAGTTGCTGCCCTGAAAATGTCCACATCCTCCTTTGAGAGCTGACTGAATTACTCCAGAGGAGGAGAATGGACCTTTTGGCTCTTCCTGAAGCCTGACACTGGCACACGTGCTCAGTCCTTCATGGACATGCTCCTTTGGATTGGCTGGAAAATGCCACTGCGAAGGTGATTCTGGATGCCTAGCTTACAGCATGGATCATCACTACACTGATCTCCAAATAATGTAGACTTCATGAATTGCCCATGCTAATTGAATTGGACCCCAAAAGACCACAGAACAGATGTCTAAAAGCAGAGCTATGACAGCAGGGTCTTACCCTCCTTTGCAAAGAGGTGAAGAACTGCATTCCAGCGTGTTATGATGTGCATTGAGACCACAGTTTTCACCTTTGCTACCAGGGGTTTAAATCAAGAATGTGTGCTGGTCTATCTGGTCTCCCACATCCTCCTCTCAGAGGTCTCCAATCCACTTGGAAGCAGTAGAAGGTACCCCGTACTGCTTGGTCCTTTCTTGTGCAGATGTGGGTGGTGCTGGTATTGAACACCTCCTAACAGCCCTGTTTCCCAAGGAAACTTTGTCCCTTTGTCTTGGACACACATGGCTGTCTTCCTTGATCCCACATTCAGCTTTTGTGAGCTGGCAACTCATGAAGCAGTCTCATGATGGGGGGATAACCGCTCTGAAGACCCTACACATGTGGTCGGCCACCAACACTGAGTCCACATGCTCTCTTTGTCCAAGTCTCCAGCCTGATCTCAAGGTCAGAAAACAGCCATCTGCCTGCTTTGCCATCCATCTCTCACCTAGGCCAAGAAATCCTTGAAAAGCAGAGAATTCCCTGGAGTTCAGCTTAGTGTGTGGGTCGAAAGCTGACACATTTTTCTTTAAACAATACAAGTAGCGTAGCCCAAAAAAAAACATGTGGAAGCCAAAGACTGTTCTTGGCACAGGATTTTTAGTTCTAGAAGAAGCTTCCAGATGTGTTATGGGTTATATATACTGCTGCCCTTTGCCATTGGATCTGAGCTCTTCCCACATGAAATTGATAACAAGAGCAGTTAATGGGGAATTTCTGGATTCTTGGATGCTTCTCTCTCTCTCTTTTTAATATGCATATCTTCAGACAGATAGAAAATACAGAATATTTCTCAAGATTGTTTTTGGAGTAACTCCTCTGGTTTGAAGAAGATTCCCTCCCCATTTCATTTATTTTTTTGGCTGGCAGAGTTATGACGTTAGGGGAAATGCCAACATTGCAAAGTATCATCTTTACAGTAGAAGGGTTTTTACAAAGCAAGGAGTCTTTTTAGGGGATTCTAAAGCCAGACTGGATTCGCCCGGTCCCTTGCTGGTTTTCTTCAAGTAAGAAAGCTTTGTCACTAGCTCTCTCAAGTCTTGTCCTGGGTTTTGTGATCAAATGCTCAAGCCATATAAACAGCTTTTGTACCTTCTGCCTGGAAAACCTCTTTGTCTCCTTATGGAAACATTTTCTCACAATTTCTTTGAGCAGAAACCATTCCAGTAGAAATAAAAGCCTCACTTTGGATGTCTCTAAGCCTCTTGATTGTGTTAAAATGCACTGAATGCATCAACAAATCTTAATTCCACCTCAAGATAGGAAAGGACTCTCAAACACTTAACACTAATGTCTCAGCCTGGGATCACATTCCAGTTTCCATCTTTTCTGTCAAAACACAAAATCATTCCTAGTCTTTGCAGGTTGCAAGGACAGCCTCTCGAAGTAGGATGGGTCTACGGTTTTTGTGTTTCTTTCTAAACTGAGGAATCTGTAGATTCAAATTGAGTCAAGCAGCAGGGAGAGGTGTCTGGTCTCATAACGAACAGGAAAAAAAAAAAAAAAAAGGAGGGGAACAAGAAAGAAGAACCAACCCATATCTCTGTGGCTGAGCTTAGCAGCCCTTGTTCAGTAAGAGAAGCCATGAAAGGATGGCAGCTGCATCCAGGATATTCAAAGGGGTAAATTACAAGTATACACAGAGCTCATAGTAAGAGAGACAGGTCCTTTCCCTTCCACTCTTCTCACCATACCTGAACACATCACATGCTGCAACAAACGTGTGCACTCAACATAAAACTGATATTTTGTGCACTGAGGGAACTGAACCCCTGAGAACCGGTTGACCCAGGCAGGCCTGTTACCTGCCTGCTGGGCTTGCTTTCTCACCCAAAAAAGCAGTGATTCTGAGAAACATTCCTAGTGAGGTATTGGTTAAATCTGCAAAGTTAGCTGGATTTGGCAAAGATGAGGACAGCATCCAGCAGGAGCAGGGCTGGAGAGCTGGTGTTTTCCTGGGGGATTCTGAGCAGTCTCTGAAGCCCTGTCCCGCATGTCCAAGCTGGGGACAAGTGCCCCATGCCCCCAGGTTGCCATCTGAGAAGACCCTCTGGCCCTTCTAACCCTGCCCCACTCCTGAGTTTGCCACAGGGCTGAGCAGCCAACTGGGAGTCCCTAAATGGCTCCACCAGCCATGGAGCTGGGCAACCTTGGTGGACACCAAGGGAGACACACAGAGGTACCATAGTTTCTGCCTTTCCTGTAATATTTACTTGCATAAAGAAAATAAAAAAGTCAAGAACTATAAAAGCTGATCCAGCTGCCCACAGACAGAAATTGCAGGCAACAGGCTTGAATTGCAAAGTTTTTTCTAATGATGCAGTGGCCAGGGCAGTGAAGAGAGTAGCAGGCGTTGGAGAGGTACAAGTTGTGTGTCATTAACTTGGGAAGTTAAGAAGATAGGAGGCTAGAATGGAAGGTATTTTTCAAGACTCATGTCAAGGCAAAACCACTTTGTGTTCCTTTTCTAAGGCATTTACATTCATGAATTTTCCCCAAATCAGAAAGGAGGGTAAAGCTCCACAAAAATCAACAGTGGCAAAGAGGAGACAGTTATCCACTGCATTACGCATGGCAAACATGTCAAGCAAAAGATTCTTGTCACTGAGGAGTCTGGTAAAAGCCTTCTCTGCTTAGAGAAGGGGGGCAGAGAGGGAGCAGAGCAGATCCATCTACGGGCTGGGATCAAAATGTCAATGCAGGGATTACGCCAGGCTACTCGGGCAAAGGGAAGAAGAAATTTAAGATGAGAGCTGGACATTGGCAAAGACAGGAACTAGGTCTCCCTGTCGGAGCATAGCAGAGATGCAAATACTTTTCTATACAGAGGAGCTAAAAATAGATCACATTTGTCATGATAATGATATTTACACAGATTTTTGCCAAGGAACATGTCATGCAGGCTTCCCTCCACCTCCCCAGGCACCAGTTCCTATTTCATATTAAATAAGCTTATATAGTCACTATAAGTTGATTTACTTTCTTCCTGTTCCACACAGAGAAGTATAATCATTCTGGGCTAGTAACACAGGCAGGATAAATTTAACTTTTTGGAAACAAACTGGAGGCCATCAGGAGATGTTTGAACAGAAATTTCCAGTTCAAAACCATTATCCTTTCCCATATGTGCCAAAGAAGCACCTGAAAATAGATAAACTCTTGTTCTTCAGTTGAATAGGTCTTTAATGGGTTTGTGAGGCTCCATAGGCTACATCAGGCACTAGCGAAAACTAGATGAGAAAAGTTGCCGCTGGACATAGGACAGGGGAAGTGATCTCCAGGAAGAAATTTTCAAAGTAATACATTTTCAGCAATAATAAGCTGATCTGACATAACCACAGTGTACAAAGTCAGGCTAGTTTCACCAACTCAGACCAAGCACAGACCACTAGCTTCTCAGAATGAAAAAAACAAACATAGCCAAATTTGTTCAAACAAGTATATTCCTTTGTTTCCTCACCCCTGGTGCATGTGAATAGCGACAGCTTTGGCACAGAGGGAAATTCAGCCAGAGCACAAGTTGTGCTCAGCACATACATCCCTCCGCTGCACTTCCAACTGAGAACACGTTCAGCAGCCTCTTCACTTCATGTTTAAATCCTTCCCATAGCTGCGATTGGGGTAATCTCCAGTGGAAGGACCAAGGTGCAAGAAATTGTTCCTATGCTGGTTTTCCTCAAGTGCCAATATTTATGTTACTCATGGACCTGGATTTCTTACGGACCATGTCCAAGAGAGAGCTCACAGATTCCAGGCTTCCAAAAAGTCCTTAATTGGATATCAGCATGAAAGGAAGTTCAGCCTCATTCACAGCAAACCATCATATGAGCCTAAGGAGTGCAGGATGCCCTTGCTGCAGTTAAAGCACATCACTGTTTCCTACAGTTAGCAAAGTCAGGCAAGTCACTTGGCCTAAAATGAGCAGCCGAGCTGAAAGCAAAGAGGGAAGAGGAGGAGGGAAAGAAAGGAAACTCTCACCAAGTCCTCCTGCATTTATTTATACTTTATATTACAACACTGCCAGATGACTGAGATGTGGCCAAGGCATGCGACTCTACAGAGGGTTTTGCAGAGAAGATTTAGAAAGCAGAAGCTGCTGGGTTTTGTGCCAAAGGAGTGCAGCTGGACACCTCGGAATGAAAAGGGTCCCGTGCCAAGGCCACCTCTGCCGAGTCCCCGGCGCCTGGCCTGACACCGATCGCACGCGGTTCTCCAAAAACGCAGGAGACTCTGATGGCAAGAAGACCACAGAGGGCTTTTGATAGGTTTTACCCTCCTAACCCACTGAGGCTGATGAATGACACCCTTAGTCCTCATATCATTTGCAGATGGGAAAGCCAAGCCCTCTAAACCCAGTGGATAAGCAGAGGAACATGAAAGGGAACAAAGAAATACGTGCTTGGTGTTAAAGCACGCTGCCTTTATGTTTATTAGCTTTAAAAGGCACCAGAATGTGCAATGAAAAGCAGCTGAAGGAGCAGGATCTCACAGCAGGGACACCAAGCGCCTGACAGCCAAGTGCACACAGGTAGTTTGCTTTCACGGCCTAGAGAAATCTGGCAGAATTTAATCAGATTAGGAAAGCAATGCTGGAAGTCTGCAGCACTCTTATTCCTCCTAACTGCCTCGTGATGGGTTTTAAAGTGCTGGGAAATGTTTGCCATTTCTCATTAAGACCTTTTCCAGAAGGTAGGAGCTAAACCCACATGTAGCTGTTATTGCATTCCCATACTGCAGTGGAACGGGCAAGAGGTTTTTCTTTGCATTTTTCCCCTTTGTAGCACTCAGCTGATCTCCCTCAGGCTACAGGAATGGAAAGAATGAATGATGGAAAAGCAGAAGTGCGTGCATGTGTCCTGCAGGCAGAACTGCAGCGCGGCAGAGCGCATCCTGCGCCCCCCCACTCAGCCTCACGTGCTGCTTTGCCGGAGAATCGTCCGTGTGAGGACAGACAAGCTGGTAGAGGGGAGGATCCCCATGCCGCCTCACAGCATGGGGACTCTCTCCTCGTGCCCTGTCACACGGTGTCCAGCACAGGCCCCAGGCAGCAGGAGGGGCGCTGACTGCAGTAACCAGGGGTTGAGTTGATGGCTGGTTCGACTCCCAGGGTAATCAGAGCCCAAAGGCTGAGCGCGTGTTTGGATGTGAGCATGGTTACACATTGCCTGGCAGGCTGAAGAGAGAGGCAGAAGCTTTTCCAGTGACTATATTGGCACTATAGAGCCACATAAGAGGAAAAGTGGATGCTACAGCCAACAGGACCTTACTGGAGAATATTTTCAGCCTGAATCTTCACTACTTTTTGCACTTTCCACCTAGACATGTGGTGCAGCAGGAGTCCTCATAAGACCCAGTAATCCAGATGTCATTCAGGTCAAGAAGTATAGCAGCAATACTACTGCCGAAAAAGATGGCAGAATGGCCCTGCAACAGGATGTCACAGCATATGAACTTCTTGAGGTTCCTAACCCCTTGCAGCACAGCCTAACACTATATAGACATCACAGGCACTCACTGAGCAGATCTTCATGTTTAAAAATGGGTTCTCCAGGACCTTCAGTGACTTCTGGGCTTTCCTGAGTAAATTCCCACGGAATTGGGGAAAGCCTTGCTTTGTTGCTTAAATTTCCATGTCCTGCTTCATGCTTCCCACACGACATTTAGATGGTTCATTTTTAGAAGACCATCACTGTCCCTCCTGACTGTTGCCCCAGTTTGCCTTTTCCAAGCTTACCAGAAGGCAGTCACACAGCACACAGGGCTGTGTTTCCATGTGTAGTATTGGCCATAACACTCTAAGCATGGGCTTTGCCTCTTCCTCTCCACTTTTTGGTGCACTGTGCTGAGTCCCCATCTCCTCTTCCTCAGAGTAGACCTTCCATTGGGTTCACATAGCAGAAGCCTCCTCTTTGGCCAATTGTTTCTCTTCGTAAAGCTCTTCAACTGATTTCTCTACCCTGTATAGGCTGTCCTTCTTGGATGGGTCTGCAGACTCTCAGCAGCTTCTGCCCTTGATCTTTCCTGGTCCCCTTCTCCTCCCTCCTGCTCTGACTGCAGCTGGTCGCCTGGCCCTGGCCTTGACCCCAGCCTATCCCATGGGTCTAGGCTCAGGTGACACTGGCCCAAACCACCCTGAAGGTTTGGCCCTCACGAGGCTGTTTCCTGCTGTCACCTGGGGCAAGGAAGGTTTTTTAGCCCCTTTCAGCCACAGCATTGCAGTCCATTGAAATACAGTTGCTGCAATGTCCTCTGCCATGGGCAGCCCTCTTGTGACCAGTGCACGGGAAGAAGAGGAGCAGTCATCACACGTGAGAGCCCCCCTCTCTTTAGTGGTAGTAAGCGAATTTAAAAGAGGCAGACTTGGTTCTCCTCATGATTCCTTGGATCAGGGCTATTTTCACGCCTCCCATGGGACTGGAAACCGAGATACATAGGAGATACCAGACATGCCTCCAACTCACAGACTCCGATGGCCCCTTCACCCCGACCTGACGGGCAGGGAAGGCTGTTCCCATTCCTCCTCTGCCCTGTGCAGTGCAAGACATGGCCGTAAAAATGTGTGCACCCATTGATACACTATTTATAGAAGAATTAAAAAACCAGACTCCTAGTCACAAGAATCAACCTTTAAAAGTCTCTAGATATTTTTGTTTCAGGGTGTAGTCATTCAGATCCTTCTACAACTCACAAATTATCTGTGAGCTAGAAATACGTGACCTCTACAAGGGGACATACATAAATCTGTCTGGCCCGCACAAATCACCAAATTTGGATAATAAAGAGCATTCTGAAGTCTCCAGTTTATTTTTCAACTTCACTTCTGCAATCATAAAAGTCTATTAATGCTGAAAAGATGGAATCGAACTATATTCTCGAAAAAAAAGTGCATAGTGTCATAAACTAGACTTAGATTGATGCCCAATTTGGTCTGCTCAAATGTACAAACTAGTCATGCAAAGCTACAATGAATAGATAAAGGTCTCTGAAAGGCAATTATTTTTCTTTCATGACTGGTGCTAGGCTATTAATCAGTTAACAACTGCAGTGCTTTGCTATGAGTTAGTTACTTAGATAGGGTTCACTGCACCCTGTTACCAAACTAACTTGCTTTAAATGTGTTATGATCTTATGCAAAAAGGCTTCTCCGATGTGCTCTGTTCCTGTTGTGAAAGTGCGGCTACTATCAAACCGAAACCACTTTAATAAGTGTCCCATTTCCCTCCACGACATACTCTCCGCTGTAAACTCTGCCTGCTGCCAATGAAGTTCAGAAGATAGATCGAGGTTCACAGGTACCGAAACCGGAAAATGTGGGTCAGCCCTCTGGGGCAGGGGAGGCTCTTGGAGATGAGAGCTGCAATAAGAAGCCAGGCTTTTTACATGCATTGGTGTGATTGGCACATGCATTATTAAAACCCTTGTTTGCTTTTCCCAACACCTTTCCCTCTTCTTTCCAATTTGTAGGATAGTTTGAGCTCCTGAAGAGACCGACAAACTCAGCCTCAGCCATGGAAAGCATCTTGCAGAAGTGCCCTGCGGTCCAGAAAGAAGGAGCCAGTGATATGGCAAGGCTGCTTAGAGGTAGGATGTTGGAGGGAACCTGCCGAACAGATCCCTGCACACAGGAGAGGAATATGGGAACATCAAGCTGCAAAGACCCTCCTGAATCAGCAAGCAATCATCCACAGCAACCAGAGCAACCCTACGTTGAGGCATGGGCCCGCCAAGAGCAGCCTCTGTGCTCAGCACTGTTATCACTGTTATCATTTTTCTGTAGGAAAGTTTCCAAAGCAGTGTTTAATATTTAACATAAAGGCACTGAAATCGGCTGCAGTGATGTCTCTTACTATTTCAGCTATTGCTCCTCCTCCGCCTGCAAGTAACCAGAGCTGAGTAATAAACACGGTCAGGCCACTCAGCAGGAATGCTGTGGGAAGCCAAGAGCAGCTCTCCAGCCCGCGACACAGCGCAGCACGGGGCAAGGACAACATCTGGGTACTGCATGGTCTCGTGATTCACAGCACACAGTGATTCACACGACCTGGGGGAAGAGGGAGGGCTCCACAGACGATGCAAGAGGGATGTGCTCTCTCCACTCTAGACCAAGCCCCAAGGCCCCCAGAAAGCCCCCAAGCGCCCCAAAGTCACAAAAGCTGTGCTGGCTTAAACAAGGTGAGCTGCTGAATGACAGTCTGGAGTAACGTGAAGCTTTTATTCTCTACTGCCGTTAGGGCATCATCATCACAACGGTCCAGCAGAGCTAACCCAGAACAGCTCCCATTCCCAGTGACAGTGTCAACACAACAGCATTTGTGCTGGCACAAGGAGAAAAAGAAAGGGAAGCCAGAACCAGGCAGAGTATAGACTACCATTTTCTTTGGCAACGTTGGTCTAGAGCAAAAATTATCTTGAATTTATGCTGTGGAAGCCCTAAAGGATGGTTTCTGTGCCTCAGCAATTCTGCGTATTCCCTTGCCTATTCCTAGCCCTGCCCCATAGCCATGGGAGGCATAGAGTTAGGGTGCAGCAGTGGTGGCCTGCAAACAACATGCACAGCCCGAAAACATCTTAGCACAGGGGGTTGTCACATCCCTCATTTATGAGCACGTTCCTTCCTCTCAGGGACTTATTTCCAGCTTTCCTGGAACTGTCCATCTGTGCAGGTAGAATATGGGGGGCTAATCTGTGCATCTGCTGCAGAGCTGGAGACCACGCTCAGCACGATAAAATTACAGTATGAAGCCTGCAAAAATGCACACCACAGAAAAAGTCATTCCCATGCTGAGGATATATTAAAGCTTGTGAGTCAGGAAAAGTCCACATAATATGAATAGTGTATGGGGGGGACACAGCTGCAGTGGGGACAGAATTTCTAACATTGCATGACTCATAAAAGGCACGTTTCTGGGTAGTGCTAAAGGGCAGGGGGTTAGCACCTCCTTTATTTCCCCCAGGAAATCCACTTTTAGTGTCTGTGTGCTGGGGAAAAAAATGTGTTCCAGGGAGGAAAAGACCTGGGGGTTCCCTGTGTCCATTCCTGCAAGGTCTTCACTGCCCGTCTGCATGCGAGACAGCAGTGCCTCTCACAAGGCCTGTCATGTGCATTACAACTTTCTAGCAGTAGGAGTGCAAAGGGTTAGGATTTTACAAACCAGCTGCTGGCCGGGATAAAACTTGGTGGCTGGGGATGTGCTCTCACATTTGGGTCCTGGCCAGGGTGCTGGGTTTCGGTCCCATCACACTCAGCCCATGTTCTCCTTGCTCTGATTACAGTTAACATTGGCCCTTCTCTTGCTCTTGCTGGTACATTTTGTGGTCTCAGACTCTGGTTGTGAACCCTCTGAGGGGAACTGAGACCTCACTGTCCTGGACCAGGACCAATGCTGCTACATCCTTCCGTCTCTGTCTGCAGTTCAAAGTCAGTGCAAGCCAGTTTAAGACCAAGTTGTTGTCAAATGGTGTAACCTTGGCTACCCTAACCCTAACCCTAGTTGTCAGCCAAGTCATAAGTGGGTAGAGAGCCTGCGGCCACCAAGGACAGTGTTCACTCAGTGACAGATGTTGTCTTACAACCACTCTGGATATAGCGCTACATTTCCTTTGGCATGCCCTTTCTTGCCCCATACCCCATGAGGCTCTAAACCTTCTCTCTCTATCAACCCTAAACCTAACCCTAGCTGTCAACCAAATGTCAGAAGGCTCCAGAGCCAGAGGCCATCAAGCATAAAACTGGCATAAATACATATGTTGTCCTGGAAACAGTCTGGATGTAGCACTACATTTCCTTTGGCTTGCCCTTTCTAGCCCCCATCCCCATCGGGTGCTAGACATTCTCTCTCTCTTAACCCTACCTCTAACTCTAACCTTATCTTTCCACCATATCTCAGGTGAATCTAGAGGCTAAGGTCACCAAGCCAATGCAGGCTCAATGACAAATGTTATCCTAGAACCACTCTGGATATAGCGCTATATTTCCTTTGGCGTGCCCTCTCTAGCCTCCCTCCCCATGGCGCTCCCCATGGCAGAAATGCAGTCTTGGATGTGCTTGAACTGTTCATAAAGGCTGCTCTTATTTTCCCTTTTGTAAATAAGAGCAATCCTCCTTTTAATGGGCGAAATTTTGAAGCTTCATTGTGTTTTGAAGACTTTCTAACCACAGCATCTTTCTGCAGATCAAAACTGAGTTAAGCAAATATTTCAGCTGCTAAGTCAACGTCAGTTGAATCAACAGCAGAGTGATCAAGATTTAATCTTCTATTTCACAGGCGGAGACCACATTGCTATTTTATAAATCCTTTTCATCACAATAGGATTCCCTGAATCAAAGGCTTCCAGGTGTGATTTTTGGCTGGGAACAAGCAGTTGCATTCCCAACAAGCACAAGTAGCCATCAACTCCTTGCTGTTCAAGAGAATTGTTTTCCAGAAAAGGAAGGGTTTCCTTTCCATGGGTTCAAAGTCCCATCAGGAATGTGTTGATTAGGATGCTGTGAAAAAAACATCCTTCATTCCCAAAGACCTATTTGTAAACTCCTGTCAAGAGAAGGAGCTAACCAAGCACAAATGCCCACAAGAGGCTAAAAGCTGCTAAATTTGGACCAGGAAGAAAAATAAACTCAGCCATAAGCACAGCAGCAGTTTCCGCAGTAGCAGAGACAAGTACGACACTTCTTAGCTTTACGCATTGGCCCTCGCAAAACCAGTAGACTAAAATGGACATTCTTCCAAAGACAAGTTTGATGAGTTTTCTTGTTAGTCTTGTTGTTCTTTGTAAGCACATCGTTATATCGCTATACCATAGTCAATGGCTCTGCTCTTTGGGAGATTAGATTGCATTAGATGTGTGCATAAAAGTTCCCTTTGCCCTTAAAGTCCATTCATTCTATTATACAGATTTCTTTTAGAGTACCTTGTTTTTATTCCATCAGAATTAAGGCAGCGATTTCTAATTCTGCAGATGATTTTGTATGACCATGCTAGCAGAAATGACCAACTTCATCCCTCAGGGACATGACAGCCATAAATCAGAGCCTCTCAAAGGGCAAAATGTAGACAGGAAGGCAGTTCCTGTCTCACAAACATGAAGTGGGCAAACCTTTAATAGCCAACAATGGTCTGATTTCAAAGGCAAATATCTCATGAGAGATCAAAGGGGTTTGCTACACATTCATTACTTGGGTGCTTTAATATTAACAGACTTCCTTAGCATGAGATTGAAGCCAATATGGTCATGAGCCTGGAGACTACCTGGCAGAGCATCCCCTGGATTAAGGCAGAAAGGCAGGAACAAAAGGATGGGCCAGTCCTCCTGTATGCATGGGATTCACCCCAGGTCTCCCCAGACATTACTGTTCACTCTATACTTGGGAGAGATATTGAAGCCATTTCTTCCCAGTGTTTTGGGAAAGGATGGCCTCTTAGGGTATCCTGAGATCTCCTGCAGCAGAGAGCCCTGCAAGGGAGGAAGGCTACGGCATGTCCGCTGGGCAGGAGGGAAGGCTAAGGAGCTGCTAGACAAATCTGAGGCTCGTGCAATTGGCATATGCTGGTTTGAGAAGTCTGGGTTAAAGAGGAGCTTGTCACAAATAAAGGAAGCCAGGAGCAGCTCTGCAGACCTCGTGTCAGAAGGAACAGGCACCCTGAGCAGGGGCGCGCAGGCTTGGAGCACTGAGGTTGCAGAGAGAAAAGAAAGGCTGTAGAAGATTTTTGTACCGTTTAAAGCATCTCCACAAAGGAAGAAGATAGGAAAGATGCCCAGGAGGCAGATGAAATTGTTGGGTTTGGGGTTTTTGACTTCTGGGGGAGGTTATCAAGAGCTGGGGGAGGGAAGGGGGGAAAGCAGAGCTGCCGGGAGGAGGAGGAGGAGGCTGCGACCATTTGCTTTGCTGTGCGAGGAAGGGCTAGCAGCAGGTTAATGCCTCTGCGGGCAAGTTCGCAGGACCGCAGGGCTGCCCTTTCTCCACCTGCACTGCCAGCAGATACCAGGGCAATAAATCTGTCAGTCCCTCGGAGCAGAGCCATCTTCCCTCCGCATGCCTGTGAGAAGGGTTGTTACCTAAATGCCTGCAGCACGCTCCCTCTGAAATCAAAGACCACCTTCCAGGGGTTTCTAAGACGATCCTAGAAGGCATCAGGTTATGGGGATGCAAAACCAGGGCCAGCTGCTGTCAGGCTGCCCAGCATGGGGTGTCCACGGACCCCCTCACGAGGGATGGCGCCTCAGCCATTCTGGATAATGCCTTTTAAACTGCTCCACACTAATGGAGTTGCTCACTGTTATAGCTAAAGCAGCACAGTTTTGCAAGTGGACAAGACAGTCTTGTGCTAAAGGGCATCCAGCCAGTTCCCCAAAACTGTGACAGTCCCAGTTAGTGCTTTCCAAAACAGGTGAGTTGGCGAATTTCTGACGTGAAAACTGGGATCGCCTTAGTAGCTCTTCCACGGGTGGTAGACATGAAGCAGGGATGACAAGACATGTTCAGCTTTTACCACTGCCATTTGCTACCACAGCTTCCTTCCCATGCATCTCCCGTATGGCTTCAAGTCAGACAAAGAGCAAGGATGAAGAAGAGGTGAAAAGGAAAGCTGAGTAGCTTGCCTCTTATTTATTCCTGAAAAAGAGTTTGCCTTGGCCCTATTAAATTACCCTCATTCCCTGAAAGACCCAGAACACTAGTTGCACATGTTCACCACACTCCCTTAGGCAAGAAGAAAGCCTACACGATGCCCAATTCCTCTACCAGGTCAGTAACTCTGCTAGGCTGCTCCTTATTATTCCACATCCAAACCCAACATGGCATATAACAGTGCTGTATATTTGCCCTCCAGCACTGCCTGCACAAACCAGGTGGCAGTACACTTATGAGTGAAGCGCATCAGCCCAAAATATATGACTCTTATCTTGTTATCCTTTGCCATTTCCACAAATCCATAATGACCGAGGTCCAAACACATTAAAAACCTTCGAACTGATTGTTTACAGCAAGTCACCAGATCGGTTATGGTTGGGCTTTTTTAGAGATTAGTGTGTGTCTTAATGTTCTGATTCATTTTAAGATACAATCAGGAAAGACATAAGATGAGAGCTGAAATATTCACAGTGATGTCCGGCATCAACAGTTTAAGAAATCAAATTATAAAACTATAGCTTCTTATAGTTTTCTATGTAGCATGGCTATGGTGATTATTAATAATGTCATTAGAGCTAGTCAAAGTTATCTGCCTTGGCTTTCATTTTGTTTGCCAAACCAGAAAAAAAAGAGTTTTAGAAGAGGCAGAAATAATTTCAATGTATTCTATTATTATGAATTATTATTATTATTATTATTATGAATAAAAAAAAACAGAAACTGCAAAAAATGTATGGAGAGCTCATCACTGCTCCTGTTAGAATCCCCCTGCCCCTGGTGTGGACGCAGGAGGAAGCAGGAGCAGGACTTGCCTCGCTCCCAGATTTCCAGCGCCCAGCATCTCTCCTCCCTCCCCCTTGCTTGCTTCTCCTCCAGCCTTTGATTTCTTGGGTGACAAACTCGGTTAGGAGATTCGAGCCTCTCTGCATGGATCCTCATTCTCTGTCCTTGCCAGAGCCGTTCGCGTTCCCCGCGGTTGTGCCGACGGAGCCGAGCCCAAACCACATCTGTGAAACGACCCGGGCTAAACGCAAGGATGGCTACAAATCTGAAGTGGCAGCAGGGTTTTTCCAGGTCGTTTCACAGATGCCACTCAGACCACGGCCCTGCAAACAGCCGTGTGCGGAGGGAGGCAGCGACTTGCGGCGCGGCAGGGCAGGAGCAACCCCGGGGCAAAGTGGGACACGGAGCCCTGGCACCGGAGCCCTGTGCATGGATGTAGTTATTTCATGCAAGCTGCATCATTTATCTTGCTAAACCCTGAAAATGCGCCAGGGTGAAAGCATGAGAGATGTCCTGCCCATTTAGGAAGCTGAGCCAGGCGGGTGCAAGCCGGAGCGCCAAATCTCGCACGCCACCAGCACCCTCCATGCCCCAGCATCACTGCAAAAACATCCTCTATCCCCCAACTTCTTCATTTCCACAGGCTTTCAAAGCACTTCCCTCTGCAGGATTTCCTAGCTCAGTGAGGGGGAAATGCAGCCATGGGAAGCCCTGCCTGACTCTCAGAAAGGGAAGCACTTCCAGCTGGTGCTTCCCTCCTGCGCGCTCCTCGTTTTGCCTTGGACCAACTAATGCAACACTTGTGCTGCACCTCTGGCCTTGCACCTCCGCAGGTTGCCATATGGCAGTAGTTGCACTGTTCCAGATCCTGTGTTTAGCATTTCTTGTTATGTATCCTACAGGCTTCGCTAATGTTTTTTGATGGCCAGGTTAGGATTTATTACTATTTTGAAGCAAATGCGCTCCAAGGAAAACCTTGAAGAGATGAAAGCTGAAAGGGAGACCCACTGAGGGCATGAAGGCAAGGCGTGGGGGAAAGGATGGACGGGCCAGGCTCACACTGACACTACAGATTAGAAAAGAAACCCTTGGTAAGCACCAGGTCACACAGATTTCTTTCTTGTAAAGTCTCGGCACATTCTAGAAAACAGCATCATTTTTCAAAATAATCTACGTTATTTGCACAGGCCTAACCACATCATATGAGGGCACTTTAGTAGCGATGGCAGCTACCCCCACTGCAGCTCTACTGGTATAGAAAGCTGTTTTCTGCTCTGAGTAGTGCAGCAACGTGAACCCAGGGGTGCAAGCGCGAACGGCGCACGAATTTCCCCATGTAAAATGGAGAAGTGATAGCAGCGCTTCTGCAGTTACGTGCCCATATGGGCTGAGACAGACACCGCTTTATAACGTCAGCGTCAACTTCCGAAGCGACTGTAGCTTTGTCTAGCACCCCCAGTAATTCTCCTAGGCGCAGCATTAATGCAAGCTGGGCTCCAGATGCTTCTTTAAATCTTAGTGTATGCATTACTCCCATTCCGGGCTTAAGTCCGAAGTAAGCTTTGCAAACATCTTCACATCCTCATAGGATAGGGACATTCTCCCTGTTCTTGCAGAAAAGGGGGAAACTCTGCAATGCAACAGCAAAGCCTTGGCAAATTAGAGGGCAATGTGGTAAACAAACACACTAAATCCATATTTTGTGACCTATCTGCCATCTCTCTAGAGCTGAGTAATGGATGAGCTCATATCCTGAGAGCCCTGGGCAGCGAATCCCAGAGTTTTCTGCTTGTGATGGTGTTTATTTTATTGCCTCTCATGGCAATCAGGGCTGCTAACGAGCTGACTAGTGGGCGAGATGAGAATTCACGCTCCCTTCCACTTTGCCATATTCCCAATTTGCCTTTCCCTGGATTTGTGCCGCAGTTGGTGCCCCTTTCACTCCCTTCAGTCAGATACACCTGTTTTGGAGGGTTGGTTTGTTTGTTTGTTTTCATTTGCTGAGGGGTTTTTTTTTGCCTTTTTTTTTTTTTTCTTATAATTGACAAACAACACCTCTAACCAGACAGCTCTTACTGAGATATTAGGCCAGTCTATGTTTGTGCAAATCTCTTGATCTTTCTGTAAAGCCAAGCTCCTTCCCATTGCAGGGAATGTTTGGTCTTAGACTGAGGAATAACAGCTAAAGGCTGAAGGGAACTGACATGTCAGGATTCAAAGAGCATTTACATCTAGGGGGGGTTCCTCTGTAATGCAATTCTTCAAACAAAACTAATGCTGATTAGAAAATGATGTAACATTAATATTATCTCTGAGAAACAGCTAAATTATGCTAGCCTGGGGAACTGAAAGAAAGGTTTAATTAAAATCTGCTTGTGTCAGCCGTGCTCCCTCCGCTCAGAGGCCAGCCCCTCTAAGATAAACCTCGCAGAGAAAGGGCAAGTCCCGCACGAAACGGGAGACCTCCCCAAAAGCCAAAGCCACGGGAGCAGACTGCAAGCATGGGAGAAACAGGGAGGTGCAGGGGGGACAGCTGATCTTAGGGGTGCAAACCACCCCCGTGCAGCTGCGGCAGGGAGGGCTGCTGTCCCCTGCCGCGGTGGCACGGGGAGCCGCGCGACCCCGGCAGCCCTGCGGGGGCACAGCCTTGGGAAGCCTTGAGGTGCTGCCCGGGCACGGGTGCCTGCGGGAGAGGCTCCCGGGAGCCTCCAACCCGAAGCCAGGCATGCTCTGAAGGATGATATTTGCCACGATACTGACGCGCTGTTAATTTTGTTTGTTTGGGGAGCCTCTAGGGCGTTTCAGCTTTTATCAGCATCTGTGGGGACTAGAAATGCATTGTGGTTTTAAAAGATAATAAGGGTTTTCTTGCTATCACCAGAACACTAGGAAAATACCCCAAAAGCACAGGGCAGGATAAAATCATGGCTTTGCTGCAAGTAAAAAGACTCAGCTTGGCTTGGACTCTGCAGAGCAGAGCCATGGGTTTCTGTGGGTACCACAGCTGCCTGGGGACACCGAGGAAAACCCTAAGATCTCAGGCCATCTGTGTTGAAGGCCTGGGACTCTGCACCTCTGCTGCCAAAAACCATCTCAGATTAGACGGGAGTGGCCAGGACAGGGACATGTGTCCAGCAAAACCCTTGCCAGGAAGATGGGAGCAAATAAAGATACCTTGCGGCGAGGGGCAAGTAGCTAAACTGGTGATCGGCTCACGGAACAAACGCAAGATCTGTCTCAACAAGGTGGTAGCTGTAGTTTTGTTGTAGCTCCAATGGCCTAAGGACACAGGGAGGTTTGTAGAGAGATGTAATAGCTTATATTAAAATAGCTGCAGTGCGTGGTGAGCTCTCAGGTGCGCCAGCCCTCTCTTGGATCCTGCCCTTACCTCTCCTGTTCTCGCACAAGAGTAAAAGCCCAAGGAAGTCAAGCCCAGGAACCAAAGTGCAATCCCCAAAACCTGGTCATTTCCACCTGTGATTATTCTCTTTGCCACAAGAACATGCTAAAAGTCATATAAGAAAAAGAACAATTCAGAGGTGAAGGTGAGGATCAGAAGAACTTATGGGTAATAGCGGTCGTGAGTCTTCAGTTTTCTCTGCCAATCTCCAACAGGGAGCCTGTCAGCCACAGGGCTTCACGTTGGCCTCTATCCAGGGCCATGATGGGGACAGATCCACACAGATGCAGGAGGTGCAGGTTGCCCAGAAGAAGATAGTATTTTGCCTCACTTTTGTGGAGGCAAATGCAAGTACAGGTGGAGAAGAGGAGACATGAAAACCCTTGGTAGAAAAGATGAACTCCAAAGTCATCCAGTGGGAGTGATGGCTTGGTCCTCTCTAGGCTTCTGAGCAGGATTGGTTTAACCTGGCAGAGGAGACAAGAAGGGCCACAGAGGCATTTGAAAAGAGCCTAAGAACCATCCAGACATGCCATGACGGTGGATGATGTCTGCTATTGAATTTGGGGCAGCTAAGCCTTGGCAGAGGAAGAGGAATGAGAATCCAAGTTTTCTGCTTTGTTTTCTACCCCTTTTCCTCCTGCAAAAATGAATTGAGCTAAGAGGTTTGTTAGCATTGTAATGGTGACACGCACAGAGGATTCTGGGGTACAGAAATTCTCCTCTCCTCCCCTTCACCTTCCTCTGCCATAAATCTACCATAATGTATCATCCTGTGAATAGGTTTGGATATAAATACTTACCCCTTTGAACATTCTGAGTTACATGCAAGAAGATCCAACCCTAAATTTCTGCCAGTGGATGATGGGTGAGTAAATATTTTTCATTTATTGTTTCAGTTTATTGTTTGAACTTCCCATGAGATGAGATTGCCACTCTTTCCTTTCTGAGGATGTAAATTACTTCAAACCAGAGGATTTCAAGATATGGGTCTTTCTTACTTTTCTGTAAAACAAAGCTACAATCCTTGCACAGTGAAAACAGACTTGTCTTGAAATTATGAGATTACGACATTTTGAAATTATGTACATGATTATATTTGGTTGAAAGAAGAAAAGATTTCTTTAATTATTCATATGCAAATGTCACAATTAAGAGAAGCTGTAAAGGGTGAAGGTTGTGTGTAATATCAATAGCAGAGAAAAATTCAACATAAAGAACTGGAGGTCACCTCTGCTTTTGAAATTCAGTAAAGAGAAGCTGAATTGAAACTGAGTAGGCAGCTATGAGGGAGGAGAATGTGGATCAGAGTCACAGTTAGGTGGGACTTGGGCATGGATAGCATGGGCGATCGGGACAGACGACAAGTTTGTACCCACCCAAGGAAATCCGAACCTGAAAAATATCCTGTTGTCACCTCTCTGAGCCAGCTAGTGCCATTGGGAATGGCCTTGCTCTGGCTGTGAATGGGCCTCTTGCAGCGCTGCTGTTGATGCTGATTCATGTCAGTGCTTGCCCTTCGCGGTGAACACATCAGTTAATGAGCTGAAACCTGCTCAGCAGTGTCACACTGCGTTTAATTACCTTTTGTTCATTCCCCAAAGGGCCAGATCACTCAGCTGAGCCTTCTAGGACTTTGGAAGAAATAAAACTTAAAGCCTGAATTTTTGTTAATTGATTCTGGAATGTAATTTAGGTCTAAAACTGAAACAAGAACCGCTACTGTTGCTACTTTTAGAGGTCCAATTTGGTTACCTTGGGTTTGTTTCCTACAGATGCTGAGTGAGGGGCTAACATTCTCCAGCACCTCTAAATATCTGAACAAGATTCAGTTTAAGTACCAAACATGAATTGAATCTTCTGGCATCCAGCTACTCTTTTTAATACGATGCCAAACAAAAGACACAAATTCTGTGACAGAATGGGTAAGATTAGAAAGAGCTTTTTACTCAACCATGCCATTATGATCTTAAATTATGGATCAAGAAACATGTATTTTATGATGTGTATCTACACATTATTATTCAGCAGCTTTTACCTACTATTTGTTGACTCCACTAAACATCTTTGCATAACTTCTATTCTCAAAGCCAGCACAACAGCAGAACTACAGGCAGCTGTGGAAGGGAGTGAATGGGTGAAAGAGCCATTCTGTCCCCAAACAAGGCATCGTCTTGTTAGTCAAGGCATATGTCTGCTTTGTGTCAAGGCAGCAAAGCTAGGAATCCTTTCTGCTTTTGTTGTGGTATTCTTCTGCTTAATTAAAGAGTTACAAGAAGGCACTAATTTAAACAGAGCAGCTGGAGAGTTGTGACCACGGGTGTCTGGCAAAAGAGGGTGACAGAACAGGGCTCCATTTCAAATGTATAGTTGGCACCAAATGAAAGGAACCTGCCATTATTCTTGGAAGGGTTTTACTCTCTCTGTCGAGCCCATACCCAAAGTAAAGTTCCATGTACAATGCTCTGAAGCCTGTAAAGTTCAAACAACAGCACTCTGTGTCTGACGCAGTGGCACTGAAATCAAGGAGAGCCCTCTTGGGATGGCGCCACCACTTCAAACACTTAACTGTGCCCAGTTTTTTCATTAAGGGACCTAATAGACCAGATGAGCTGGCTTCTGCCACTGTGCTTCCTTTTGAAATCACCAAGAAATAAGAACTTCCTTCTTATTCTTACAGCTTAGACTTTTCTAAGCTAGTGGACTTTCCTATGGACTTTTCTAAAGGTCGTTATTTAGGCATGTTAGCTGAGAAGAGGCAGAATGCTCCTATTACTGTAGAGCTGGACTGCTGCTCTCAGGCCCGTGCCTTTCAAATATTTATTTTGTGCTGTCACCATGACACAAAATATTCAGTGTAGTAGGTATTAAAACATCTCTATGTGCAATAGCCCTCAACCTAAGGCTATGAGATACATAAGAAGAGCAGAAGCAAGAAGAAACACGTCTCAAGCCTGTGGTGCCAAAGGGAATGGATTAAGTGCTAAGAGAGCAGAATGTCACTCTTGAAAATTTTAAGAATAAGCAAAAAATCCATCACTCAAGTAGCCCTCCATAAATATCAGAAATATTCAGTCAGAAAAAACAAATCTTAGTGCTAAACTATCTCCACAGAGATGTGGATGCCTGGTATAGAAAGCAAGATATGCATAGTGATCAGAGTTGAAATAATTTTTGGTTGCATAATGTAACATAAAGCTGTTTCTAAGCTGACCATATTCATATAACTACTTTTTTATTATTCATGGAAAAAACATATTTTCTGGAAGAGAAGCTTGGAGTCAGCTTGAAAGTGAAAACTCAACAAGAGTCCACAATTATTCACATGTTTAATATGGACATTACCAAATATCTTTGACACATCCAAACACACAAGATAATTTATAGATTAGCCTATACATTGGCTTTTGGCATTTTTTTTTTTTTTTTGGCAAAATTAGCCAAGTAATGAAATATAATCTTCAAAGATTCTCCTCTTAGTACAAAGATGGCATAGGAAATGACCTGGAGTCATTTACACTATGATCCCTGGTAACACCAGAAAATGGAAACAAACTCTGACTCAGAACACTGTGACTCAGAAGCAAGATTTGGAAAGTGGTAGAACAGTGCAATTGTCAAAAGCAGCATGCAAAGAATGAACCTGCCCAGGCAACTGTGTTGGTGGGTTGTGTGAGACAGGAAAAGAAGGACTCGCCATGGTGGGTAGACCTGCCTGAGGTGGCAGCAGCATTACTCCTTGGGCTCTTTTCTCTCAGTCTTCTCACAGGGTTATGCCTCATTAATCTTGCACCTCGGCTGTTCTAGGAAAGGGGCAAAAGGAATTGCTTCTTGAATTCCCAAGCAGGATTTTTCAAAAGCAATATGCACCTGGTAATGGGTTAACCTTCACACATACCCCGTGTCCAAGGTGACTGTAACCCAGAGTTGCAGGACGATGCTCTCCTTGGATGCAGAGCCTGCGGAGCTGCCACCAGCACCTGTGTCTGCTATGCCTGTCTGCACACACATGGGTCCCCTTCATGCTATGCATGGCTTTAGGACACAGACACTGAGAGAACTGCAATGGACTCCTTGAGCAATTTGACTCCAGGACAACACATCAAATTACACTAAGGCTTGGTCTGGATTCACAAGCGAGACCTCACGGCCCTAGAGGCCTGGAAAGTGAGTTCCTGAGGGGCCTGACTAGTAGTTTGCTGCTGAGCCAGGCTCCATAGGGACAGACCTCTTTTCCTGGCTCCTAAAGTTAATGCAAAAACAATAGAGCGCAGATGAGCGTGAGAGAAAACGCTGGACTCAAGAGGCATGCACAGCCAAGCCTGGACTTGATGATCCCCCTATGCTCAGCTGCTGTAAGAACAGAGAGCAGTGAGCAGCCACAGCTGAAAGAGGAAAACCAGCTTAGTGGTTGGAGCTAGACCCCCAGGCCTTCTGTGTGAGGCTACCATGTGCTGTCCTCTCTGCCTTGGTTGATCCTGCCAGAGCACTGCGGTTGACAGAGAAGTCAAGACTTGCATAGACCCAAGCACTTGCATAGTCCCAAGAAAAGCCCATGGAAGCCATGTGTCCCTTTAGGTATCCTGAGCTCAGCGCTTCTTCTTTATTAAGAAGAGATGCACCAGAAAGCATCAACTCTTCTCTTCTACCTTTGCTGCCAGGGAGTGGGTGGCCACAGCTGTATCAGCTGTTAAGCTGCCAGGTCTGCATCAGTAAGAACGTGCAATATTGACACGGTCTGCTTTATCAGCGAATGCTGCCGAGCCACAAAACAGCACAGCAACGATGTGTCAAGTCATAAATAACTCATCATGAGGAAAGTGTGTGCCGCCCGGGCATGCAGCCATAGCATTCATCCTTAGATACGCATTCAAATCAGCTCCATTAGTATCATATTCTTCTGTAATTACTTCATTGATTCAAACTGAATCCTATCTCCCCCCGAGAGCAGATAACACCCTTTAATTTACTGAGAGGCAGGAGAAAGGAGAATGTTAATATAGCATCCACACTGTGCTCAGAGCAAGGCCAGCGAGTGCATGCGAGTTGGGCATGAAAGTCTGCAAAAACTCAGCAGTGCCAGTTCTGCAGGTGTTAAACTCAGTGACAGCAAAAAAACTTAGACCAAGGGCAAACGGGATGCCAGGGTTTGCTCACATAGCAGCATCTCAGGACCCTCATGCTTACACTAAGAGCAGGAGGGGTATGAACTCTTCAGTGAACCGAGGCTGTTCTGCGGTGGTGATGAAACCCAAAACCTGTCAAGTTTCATGTGGTCTCCAGTTTCCTAGCAGAGGTTTCAAAGTGCTCGTTACATTACCTTGTTTTCAGAAGTACTTCTCTTGAAACTTTTACAAATTCTTCTCCTTAATCCCCTTTAAATGAGGCTCTTGTGACTTCCAAGAACTCCCTGAAAGCTTTACTGTTTCCGTTATTATTGTTGGCACACAGGATATTCACTACTACCAAAAGGTGCTGCAATATGTTTCTGCGTGCGAGAGGGCACGAAGGAAGCTCTTAGGCTGTCCCTCGTCTCTCGCTTCTGCTGTCCCCTTCTGCTCTATGCAGAAGCTGTCGCAGAACAAGAGCTGAAAGCTGCAAGACCTGTCTGAGAAAATAACCCAGATGATGGAAGCTGAGAAATGAGAGGGTAAGGTCTAGAAATGCAGTATTTTGACCAGGTCATATGTGTACTATTTATGTGTCAGCCAAGCAATTTTGTATGAAGGATGAAAGGGAAGATGTCTAGATGAGAATCCTGAAGGCAAGAGAGGGAAGGTGGTGGTCTCCGATCTGTGCAGAGACTTATAAATCTAGAGACAGCAAAGCTGTTGAGCAACAGCCAAGCAAAGAAATACGGGTCTCTGAGATCAGACCTTGCTACTTCTGTTAGGAAGATGAATTTTATTTTGTGCATATGCAGGCCATGATAATGGGAACACTGGTGTAAAGAAACAAGTTGTGTGCTGACCAAGATGCAATGCTCTAGGCTGCGCAGTGCCATTACCTCTGTATTTATGTGGGAGTGAAAAGCAAAGAAAAAATGTAATGAGAAAGTCTGGTTTCATTTAGGTGTTGTTTATACTCAGAGTCAATAACTCCCAGCCCACACACACTCTTCTTAGGCAGCTGCCAGCTAAAGAATAAAGATTAAGAGGAAGAGATGAAGGGAAAACATTGCAGTAGCATATGCTACTAAGAGAGATTTTGGTAGTAAAGCACAAGGAAGTTGATTCTAAAAAACTGAATCCTGTCCAAGGATTCTGTCAGCTTCTTGGAGGGCTTTGGCCAAGACACCAAGGCCATAATCTGCCATCTAAATTTGCCAAAGTGTTAACGCTTATGTGCCATTTAAATTAATGACAACATTTTTGAGGTGCTGAGCTATTGCAAATGCTGTAAAAGGAAAGGGTGTTAATGGTTGTCTGGCAACCAGAGTTGAGTGCCCAATTTGAGTACTTTAAAGGTACCGGTTTTATCCTCTGGATTTAATTTGCTTTCATTTGCACCAGAGTCAGTCTGGAGAAGATAAAGGTAGAGTTTGCTTGGTGTACTGGAGAGAAGATTGTCCGCATGCAACTTCTATGGTCTCATTGATAAAATGACTGTAATACTCTTCTGAGAAGTGGATGGAAATAGATTTGTAAAAGCAGGCAAAGGAAACATTTTAGTATTGATTAGTCACTATTCATCAAGTAACGCTATCCATTTCCTGCTAATTTTTAGTTGTTAACTAGTCACCAAAATATTTAACCACTCCCCAAATTTTTGAACATGCACTCGGAAATGCATCATTTAGCAGACATACACTCATGGCCCATGGGATGATCCAGCATCCAGAGGAGATTTGAATGCAACTACTCTTGGTCATTTTCCCTAGAGAGCATGAGCAGTGCTATGAAACTGGCCCTGTGAACTCGTGAGGACTATGTCCATAGAGGGGCTACTACTACAAAACCATGAGTACAGGCGGGTTCAGCTGTGAGCGGTCACATTATTTTCAGTGGGCTGCTTGCCGTCTCCATATATTTATAGTGTTCAGCCTGTGGGGTATAACAGCATGAGCTATATGCAGGATGCAGGGCTTCACCTGGACACCTATGGTGCACATCCTGCCTTTCTGTTGTCCTCTTCTCTTGAAGTCATGCACCTCTGTGCAACGAGCACCTTCCCCTGCGGTAAATGTGTGACAGGCTGTGATCAGATTCTGTCTTACAATGGAGATCTATGGGCATAAACAACTGCTCAAAGCGACAAGCAGGGAAGAACCAAGCTCTTGAATGCTTGAATTCTTCATATAAAAAGCATAGCTACAAACTGGTTGGAGAAAGACCCACGGAACAAAATGTGGACGGTAATAAAAGCACAAATTTATCTTCTGTGCAGGGAGGGACATTCATGACATTTCCCTCCATTTTCCCACACAGCTGCAACTGTATCTTTCGATTTGGGTGTCTGCCCTCCCTCATCATTATTTTGCCAACCGAATCAGTTCTGATGCTAGTGAAGCCCATGTGAGTCAGTATGGTATTCACAGCATTTCTGTCAATTCCTGAAGACCCGAAACATCTCATTTAATCTAACCCATTCTCTGGGTTCTCTATCCAGGTTTTGATAACCAGGGTATCAAAAAGAAGCAAGGGAAAAAAAAAAGAGTTACACATTCAAAGTCTGAAAGCAGTCATGAGGTCCTCTGCAAGGTCTCCATACTCTATGAATATGACAGAAGTTTATAGGAAATTATGGGTGCTTTCTGAACATAGGCCGAGCATTTCTGAGCATATTCAGAGCACTTGAACTAGTGAGGCTCCCCAGCTTCCTTCATCAGATGTATGTTTCAAGCTGTCTCATTGACGGTCTCAGCTCCTGTGCTTCTGGAGCTCGATACAGCTTGCATGGTGGAAACGATTCCCACGCTACACTGGAAAATGTTTGGATTTCTTTTGTTTCAAAAAAAAACAAGCTGAACTCCGAAGGTCAATGGAGTTCAAATCAGGTGAATGACATCACTAGCTAGAAAGGACCACTAAAATGTTTTTGTTAGCATGAAGCATTTACTGGAGTCATAGCACAGTTGTTGTTTCACAACAATAAAACCTACTCTTAGGTTTCCATCCCAGGAGTTTGATAGTGGATAAAATGGAACTTGGAAATAAAAGATTTTTTTTTTTAATGTTATAGCTGGGGCGGAGACATTAAGCAAGTAAGTTCCAGTGCATAGTTCTGACAGTTTTGATTTATAGACTTGCAAAAGCTGATAAAGACATTCCAGGTAGCACAGAAAACACAAGAGTATTAATTAATTATATGTCAGAACCGGGACAAAGATGCTCGATGTATAGAACTGCATTGACATTTAATCATGCTTTATTACCTAACAAATCTCTAAATATTAAAATGATGGTCAGTTATTTACAAGCACATTGCTGCCACAAAATAATTTGTGACTAAATAAATCTAGCTCAGTCTCTTTGGTAATTATATTCTAATCTAATTTCTTTTGGGATCATGTTTATATCAAATTTAAGGTTGGCTCCATCTGGAGCAGATGCAGTCTTCTTGTAAAAGTAATAATTGATCAAATTTGGGATTTGATTTCATGCATACAACTCCTTTGTATTCCAAAGTGTGTCAGTGCATGTCCCAGTGGGGAGAGTCAGCTGGAAAAACTCATTAATTAGTATATTATGTGCGCAAATTAGAATTTTTCTCTGCTATTAGTTAAAAAATGGACTGATCCTCTGCTTGAGAAGGATTACGCCTGACAGGTAGACAGCAGGTCTCTTGGTGATGGAAGTTTTTAGAATATTCGTATCTAGCCCTTTAGCTGATGCCATTTTGAAAATGGGAGAGAAAAAATATATGCTTCATTCTGAACCTGTTTTCTCATGTGTATAGGCAACACCAAGACCCCTCCATCACAGAATCACAGAAATTCTGGTTAGGGGGAACTTCTCAAGACCTCTGTCCACCTGCTTGCTCAGCCTGCTGTTGCCCACATGATGTGGTGGTCATGCCATGGCTTTGTCTAGCCACATCCTGAAGCCCTCCAAGCCTAGCACCTCCATCCCTTCTAGGTGACCTGCTCCAGCTGCTATGCTTCCCTCTGGGTGGAAAAGCTTTTCCAAACATCCAACATGGTTATATCATTTGGCCCTACTGAGAAGAGCTTGGCTCCACCTGCTCCGTAAATGCCCTCCTAGCAGTTCCAGCTGCTGCTCTTAGCCCCTGTGCTGGACTGAAGAGGCCCAGCCTCTCTTCACAGGACGGGCAAGTGAAACGGCAGGAATGCATCGTAAGGGAGACCTTGACACCATTGACTTTGGCTCCTTGAAATAAATATGCTTAGGACTAAACATCCTTAGCCCATCCCCGGAAAATGGTCAGCCAGCTGTTTTTCAAAATCTCCTGCACAAGACATTGTACCTTCGTAGTTACACTTCTCTTTTACACTGAAACAAAATATTGCCCTGTCAGGCAGCTCCAGCTGTTCGTCATATTCTACGTGGTGGCTGTGGTACCTGGCAACAGGACTGGGATATTGGACTACAGAGCCCCTAGTTCTGGTAAGAGCATCATAACCCATCTGGGAACCCAGTAGGTCACCTGATTCCATAAATCCTCTTAATTCTAGCAGTTGTATCTACTTCTTTTGCTAACACTTCTTCTGCGAGAAGGACAGACATCTTTGCCAAACACAATATTACCTGACTGTGGAAGGGAAGTGAGGAGAGGTAGTTTGTATAAATGTGTTTGGCAGGGAAATTGCTACAGGAACGGACTATTAAAATAAAAGCTGTGATATAAAAAAGTTGAGACATGCATATGTCTTATGTTCCTCAGTGTTTATCAGGGGAGAAAAAGCATGTGATATCCAGTTACCTAACCAACAGAAAATGAGAACAGTGCTATTTGCCTATTACTATTCATTATTTGAATAGTACCAAAAGCAAAGTATCAACTTTGTGACTTCTTATCAGGCAAGAAGAAACCGAATTCACTGAGGCTGTAGTCACAAGTTTACTATTGATTTCAAGCATATAAAAGCTAAAATTAAGATGGAAAAAAAGTGTCCTAACAGTCAGTAGTGCTGCAGCCTCTAGATATCTGGTTAAAGTACTGCAGAGTACACTCAAGTCAGTGGTAAAAAAAAATGCTGGTTCATTTCAGGGGATTTTGGATGGGATCCAAAATAAATCAGATCCAAAACTATGGGGATCACAAAAGATAGGAAGAAGTTTGTGAAAGAAAAATACAGTAAAAGTGCCCACTACTATTACAAACATCCCCAAAGGTTTTCGATAATACTGTAGAAAAGCAATAGCTGTCATATTGTATCATTTAAGTAAGAGTAGCCATTAGTCCTGCCTTGACTACATTCCAAATGGGAATACAAGATAAACGGTCCTATGGCTTTTTTCCCTCTTTTTTGTTTTTTAATAAAGCAAGTCACTTATCTTGTTGCATAGCAACTTCTAGAGCACTCACCTTTGGCACATGGATGATGGATGGTCTGGGGATGTGAGTACAGATTGCAATAACATCATGGCTCAGGTGGCTCAGCTCCCTGGCAGAAAACATAAAGGACTCCACAGCAGCAGATGCTGACTGAACATCAGTGTCATTGCTAGAACTGCTGTCTGTAGGGCTGTGTTTTTCAGAGCCTCTGCTAGCTCTGAACATCCCCTCGCTGGCCTTCTCTCCCTGGCGGCTGGTGATGCTGGCTGCTTTTGCAGGTGGCTGCAGGTGCACTGCTGAGCTCGCCTCGGTCTTTTGCTCCTCCATGGCTACAGGGTTTGTGTTGGGCTGCTCAAAAGGAGTGTTTTCGTGTGTGTTTCCAAAGCAGGTGAGCAGGGCTGAACACGGGAAAGGATGCATCTTGGATGACAGGTTATCGGATCCGCTTAGCCTGCTTTCCACATCAGCATAATCAACAGACTGCACTCACATCCAGAGGAGAGCCGAAAATGAAAGCCCAAGCACCATGTCATTCCAGCCCTTGCAGAGAGTGCATCTTCCTGAGGTCGACAGCACTCAGGAATGGGGTACTCCACGTTCCCCTCTGTCCTGCGCAGAACTCAGCCAGTTACCTCGTCGCATCCACCCGCCCCTATTGTCTGCAAGGCAAAGAAGTGCAGACACAATGAAAATGTTTGCAGCAGTTGCATGCTCTTCTTCATAGCTGTCAGCAGTTAAACAAAGCCCTCACAATACCCCCATAACCACAGCAGGCTATGGTTACAGAAGCACACACTATAGCATTAGGCAGCCCTAAGTCAATAGTGCTGTGGCCTCAAGTTACCTGGCGAAAGAGGCAAAAAGATAATGTAGCCTGAGCTCACCAGCCATAATAGCATCAACACGTGTATCAGTGACATCATAACAATAGTATGGCTGGCTCCGATTACGCAGCTCACATATTTATTAGCTGCAAAACCAAAAATCATTTCTCTCTCACTGACTTAGATCTAAAACGTACTTTAAAGCTCTGGCTGGGTTGTTCCCTATGAAGAAGGAAACTGAGTGGCAGCTTTTGCCAGGGAGGAGAAGATGAGGTCCTGTATGAGCAGCCCATGCTCAGGTGCTCAGAAACATCTTGTCAACCCACTCCTTCGGTCTAGGCACGTGGAAGGTCCTTCCCCTCAGCACAGCGATGGACGATGGGCCACTTGCTCCCTGGCTCTGACGCATCCCCTCTTCCAACTCCACTCTGAAAGCCCCCACTGCTCTTCGTGGCCCTCCACTCCCCGGGGAAAATTAGGGAAATGTTAAACTAAAATTCAGCTGCCGTAAGGCCGGTGTAAGGGGAACTGTTTCCTTTATTTCAGTGTGCAGAGGCTTGATGTTGGCTGCTAAAACAAAAATATGTGGGAAGGAAGGAAGGAGGGAGAGTTCGTGGTTAGCGCATCTGCCTCCAGAAAATCTAAGCTCTTTTCTTTGTGTTGCCACAGACTTCCTGTGTGATAGTGGAGATGTTATTTGATCTCTATCTCCATCTGTAAAAAAAAAATATGCTTTTAAATGCTTCTTTTTTTTCCACCCACGATACATATCCTGTCTCTTTACAATAGCTTATAAACTCTTGAGGGCAGGAGCTGGCCTTTATTTATTTTTAAACTTGCTGGTATAAATGATCTCCAAATTTACATGTGGCATATACCTGTTATTAGGAGCTAAACAAAAAATCATGAGTTTCCATCTTTCTCAAGCCTGTATTTTTCCATTTACTCTTCTTGGCTGATGTGTTGTTAGCTCTTTTGCTTGTCAGGCACTTCATGCAACTGTGCCTTTGATTTCACTGTAAGGCTTGACATTGAGAAAAATATGATATATTAACTCACATTTCCAGTGGCACATCAGGAACTGATCCACAGCAGGTTGCGTATTAAATTCCCACATGCTCCAAACATGGGTTATTATGTCAGTTGTTAGTACCTGAAGTTCCCAGAGCAGCAAAACAATCTCCAGTCCCTCGTCGAGCAGGCTGTCTTCACTCATTAACCTGGTCGGCTTTCCTTGGTCCCTCATCACACCACATTAGTTCCAGCTTTTTGAATGAGAGCTGATTGCTCCTGAAGAGCTGACACGCAGATGCTAACAGAGCTCCCAGAACTAGACACCTACACTCAACAGCTGGGAGAGAAATGGGTAGAAATGTGAATTTTGGTATCATGCTTCCATTTGATAACTGCTTTTGAGATGCCCTCTTAGGTGGTATCACTCCCTCTGCACCGTTTCCAAACAAGCACTTGGATATGTCAGCTTGCCTAAATGCTCAGTGTTTGGTTATGAAAAGATGCAAAAAAGCGCATACCACTTTCAGTAGTATGGTATTTTGAGGGACTCTGCAGGGCATCCTGTTGTTTCATATCTTACTCACTGACATGCAGACATTGCCAGGGTGGGTAAACTGTGTGCAGGTCCTGGAGATAGATGTATGTATATACCTGGGGCCCCCAAAAGACCAAGTCCTGAAAGCTAGCAAGTATTAGGAGAGGATAAGGGGAAAAGCAAACTTAGAGGGGGAAGATAAGTGCCTGCAAATCGGGAATTCTCTAAGAATGCTCATTGTCTGACAGGTAAAGTATTACAGACAAGGAAGAGATGATTTTGGTTGAGGGGTCATCTAGCTCTATGTCTGAGGTGAAAGTGGTAGCACTAGCTCAGTATTACCTTTTAGCATGGTTTTGTTACTGGGTAACAAAAGACAGGCAGGGCCCTTATGAATCAGCTTCCCACCACTTTGCACCCACTAGGATGCAAATGGATCTATCTGGAAGCAGATCTATAGCAGATGGGTCCATTTTGTGCCCATTTGGGTGCCTCACTCTTCTTCTGCACCGAACTGTAGGTACCTCGGCATAGGACTCTGGTTTGGGCAGCAAATTGATAAAAGCTTGATATTTTTCCCTTAACTTCTAAGCCATTTCAGTCCTTTACTAGATATGACCTTGGATTTTTCTGTCATCTGTTAAGGTCTGTTCCTGTCAAGGTAGATAACAGTATTTATCTATCTCAGAGAAGAAAGACATTAAACATTGTGAGTTGTTTAAATATCGCAGCACTGGAAGCCTGATAAGATCAATCTCTCATATCAAGAAGCTAAGGAAGTACCCAGGAGTCTGGGTATTTATCAGAGTTTTACAGGCCTGATACTGGCCCTCTGTCAAAAAAGCCAAACTCAAAGTTCACCGCGTAGCACAGATGCACGTCCGTGCCAAGCAGGCCTGTTTTAAAAATAATCCATCTGCCTGTATTATCATTAAACAGGGAGGGCATTAATTCTAGACTGTGTAGATGCTTTTTCAGTCAACAAAAAGCACTAAATTCTCAGTTGTTGCTATTGTAGGAAGAGTCATCAGCAGAAGGTTAATTAGCTCTGTGTTTCATCCTCAGTTTTAAAAGAACATGAGAAATTGCCATGAATGGAGAATTTCCAAAAAAAAACCTGCAGGTGACACTGAATATGTAGGCCATTAGTCACAGCGATGAGACCTGGGCTCAGTCTCCTCATAGTTTGGGGCTATTTGGTTTTGGCTTGGGCCTGTAGATCCAACTAACCTTAAAGATGTGATAAAAGTTTATTTCTTTCAAGCAGGTCTTCTTGCACCAATCAACCAACCATACTAGCCCCACTTTTATGCGACCTGAGATAGTATTAGGATAAGTGACAAGACTGTCTTTATTCCTCATGAATTTGCTCATAAATTACTGATGAGCTAAAATGAGGCTTAATGCCTCAGCAGGCTGGACATTCTGAGTAAATGGAAAAGGTGAAATTCAGCCAACTCTTGACTTGTCTTCAGTATCATTTCTTCAAATTTTCCTTCACGTGGTTCATATTGTACTCTCTTCTAAGCAAGAGACATTGGGTTGGATTTAGTTCAGGCACCCCTTGCTTATAACAAGGACTAGATCTAGCTGGCTCTGTTACTTTGGAGGAGACAGATTAAAAGGATGTTGTCCTGCTTTGCCTGTTTATGTGTTGCTCCTTCTTTCCCCACTGCTGCATCCTTCCAGCAGCAGTTCAATGCTGATTCTCCAAACCTCAGACAGGTAACTTTTAGTTGGATATTGTCCCCATGATTCATGAACCCCAAAGACCTACAAAATAATGATGCCCATCTTCGGTTCATGTAAAAATACCCTGTTGTATTCATTGCAGTAATTTTGCATACTGAGTTGCACAGCTACTTAAATGTGTAAAACAAAACCAAACTGTGAATCATTTAGTTCTAGCGCATATAACACACATGCATCCTAGTATATAATATATATGTTCTTGGGGAAAAGACAAGTGGGAAGTGAAGAGACTGTACCTGGATCATGGAACTCAGTGAGGAGAAATTTGTCACTACTAAAATGGAGTTTAATGGAAGAGTTCAGAGAAGACCCTAGTGGACAGTGGAGGAATGAGCTTACTAAGAAAGGTTTAAAGAGCTTATCTAGATAGGCAATAAGATGTGATGCTCTGTATTTATCGAAAAAGCATAAGGACTGAGGTTAAAAAATAAAAAGCTGACGACAGTGGTTATCTCTGAGAACCTCATTTTCTTTCATCTTCTATGGTACCTAGTACTGGTTATCATTAAAGATAGGTTAAAGATACCAATAGTCTTACAGTCTTATTCAGTTATGGCAGTTCCTGTGTTTTTAGATAGGAACACTTTACTTACAAATGAGAATTTACTTAACAGTGGGCTAGTTAAAAAAAAAAAAAAAAAAATGCACAGGAAACCTTCTGAGTCTGTCACTCTGTCTTCCTGAAAAGGTTTGTCATTTTGAGAGGCTATAAAAATACTTCTCCTGTTAAAAGAAATGGATTCATGATGGCCACAGAGTAGCTGGGTAAAAAAGCTGTTAAGAAGTAAACTCAGCTGGTGATATTACAGAAGGCTGGAAATGAAGAGCTAAATTTAAGTCCTTTTCAAGAAATCCTGCAGCCCTAATGTAGCATTTTTGAACAAACCCCAGGATGGTTCCCAAGCAGCTTGATGGAAGCATGCAAGCACTCATAATAACAAGAGAGTCCGTGATCAGATTTTCTATTTTTGGCCATGCAAATAATATGCATAGCAATCCAAATCAAAGTCTTGGGCCTGGAAGCCAGACATTCTTGCAAACCAAGTCTTGATTCTGCTGCTGAAATGGGGGCAACAGAGCTGTTGCTTAGCTGTCTTCCACCGTTTGCTTAGCTATCTTCCAGCTAGACAGTTTGCATCCACCAGTGAATGCTTGGATCTGAAGGCTGCTTAATATATTCATTTTTTTATCATAAGTACTCATAGTTTCTGAGCTGGATTTAGGAGCTTTGTTCTTATAGTGATCTATGTAAATCCAGTTAGCTTACCAGCAATTGAAATAAAATTTCTGTTTGAGCACAAGCTGTCCTTGAGACAAGAGGAGAATCTCTTTTGTCAGTCATTTAAAGGACTCAAGACTAAAAACCATATTATTGTTTTTAAATATCTTCTCATGCACCACTGACTGACTCTTGAAGCATTGGAGCTTAAAGAACATTTTAATGTAATTGACATTTGTAACTGATAAGGTTCATTTACTTTCTGTGCTTTCTCCAATAACACAACCATCCTTCACCACTTCAGGTGTTTACAGCAATTTTCCATTTTTTATTACTGCATTACAACAAAAGGCTTCCTTAGCTTCAATGATTTTATTTTATGAAAAGATTTCTTTTGGATTTACAAATAAACACACTAGACTCACTGCAGCCCTTTTCTTTTTCAAACAACATAGGCCTCACTCTTGGCTAGCTTTTAGCAATCGCCCCAAAACACAGGTGCCTTTGAGGAATAAAAGAAAGGGGAACGTCTTGTTTGCAAGTCCTCCATGTGAGAAGAGACCCCAGGTGCACCTGGCACAGACCTCTGGATCCCCATGGCCTGATGCAGCATCTTCTCAGTTCGTGATGGGTTTTGACTTGACTCTCGGCAAGATTTGGCTCAGGATCTACAGAAACAAACAGTCCTGCTGAAACTGCCCGTGTCAGTGCACGGCAGATGGCCCTGGGCTGGCCTCTGGTCCCCCAGCTGGGTGCAGGGGACGGTGCCGCTGGCATAGGGATGCGGCCAGGTGCCCTTCTGGAAACGCGCGAGCTGAAGGCCACTTTCCCAATGGGGAATCTCCTCCGGCAGCTCCGATGTGGCTCCGCACAGCCAGCGCGTGAAAGGGCCGTCTCCTCCTTGCCGCGGCCGCCCTGCAGCTGTGCGGATGCTCCCCCCAGCCACGGGCAGGCTCGGCCTCCGTGTAAACAGCAACGCTGACCCAACCGAGTTTGGGGGAAACATCCTCTGGCTGCCCCTTTCCTGCTCCGCCGCCCGTGCCAAAGCTCCTCCCGCTGCACAACGCAGATGGCTAATTAGGATCATGGAGAGAGGAAATCTGCTCCGTGGCCTTCTCTGCTGGGAACGGGCTCTTCGTTAGGCAGACGAATCCATCTCTGCGTAACTTGTTTTGCCTTTCCCTTGGACGGCATGGGAATACAACTGCACGGAAAGAGCTCGCCCTTGTTGCCTGTCCCCAGGAGCCAGGCCGCAGCGGAGGAGAGGGCAGCGCACGCGGACACCGCACAGTGCCCTGCAGGGACAGGGAGCCCGGGCACGCACCGTGCAGAGAGCTGGGTATGCACAAGAAGGGAGCGATGCTCGGGAGCACCTCGTCTTTGAGAGCACGGAGGGAGACACCACGGAGGACACCAAGGCACCAGCAGTCCCCTCTGGATTCCCCTCCAAGGCTGCACCTCTCTGCCTCTCTCCTGCTTTCCTCTTGCTCCTCAATTCCTGATGTCCCTCGGAGGTTTCACTCTGACTGGAGAGGTTTGCTTCCTCTCTGAAAAGCTCCAGTTTGGGAATTCTCCTCAGATTCAGCCCCCCTTCTAAGATTTTTCATCTTGCTGTACTCTTTTTTTTTTTTTTTTTTTGGATCCTACTTATGCTGCCATATTGCCCCTAAAAATATCATTAGTAGTGTTTAACTTCAAGGCACTGTCACTGTTTCTGACCTTATAATTGCCTTTCAGTGTTTAACTACTCTAATGACAGTGTGACAACTGCCTGTCAGTATAAACTGGCCCAACTCCTTTGGCTTTGACTTTCCCAAGCCCACCCAGTTTAAGCAGCTAATAGAAGGCTCTATATCTTAAGGCCATGAGGAGCCACACCAGTTAGACTGTCTGGCACACAGGATGAAAAAATTCACTCTGAAATTCCTGAAATAGGAAGAAAGACTTATATTTTTGTCTTCCCTCAATTAGGCTTGAAAAGACATCACCATTTAGGATTTAAACCATATGTTGTTCTTTCTATTTTGTGTGATCACGGACCAAAATCTGATCTTCACTTAACAGAACAGTGATCAGTAAATAATAAAAGTAGAGCTCAATTTTAAAGCATGTTGTAGTGAGGTATTTGAAAAACACATCACTGTGTTTTGTTTAACATTTTCCATGGAAACTTACGTTTTTTTATAGAAACACAACAAAAATGTTAACAACTAATTTATATGAAGAATATGCTTTATCTCTTCTCTCTGTATAAAGAAGTAATCTTTCTGGTTGTAAATATTATCAAAAGCTATTATCATCTCATAAAACAATTACTTTGGTGAATAATCTACTTTTTTTTAAAAAAAAGAGTGAGTAAATTTAGGGATGATGTATTTTCTAGAAGCTCTAAATAAAAGCTGTACTTGTGATGGCCTTGACCAGAGCTGGGCGATTAATCCAAACAGGGTCTGCCATCATTTCTGTACTTTTGATTTCATTTTGGCTGTGTCTATGTTTCACTTTGTGTTGTTTTACATCATTCTTGCTTGAATCTTGGGAAAATGAATAGCTGCAGTATTAAATAGCAATGGTATTTAATCAAAAAACAAGGTTCAGTTTGCATAATCCATCTCAAGCAGAAACAGGTTCATCTAGTGCAGGAAGCACAGCAATTGAGTGCCAGAACAACAGCCCAAATTCCAACAGCAAAACCAGGAAGCCGCCTGCCGTATCGTGCAGCCCGGGCAGTTTCTGATGGACAGGCTGAAATACACGTGTGTATTTACGCCACGCATTTGTTTAATGTTTGCTGCCAGTGCCTGAGCTAAACACAGATGATGGGTTTTACTACTGCCTCTGCACTATGGCCCTGCATGCGTTCGGCCAACTCAGGTCCTTGCTTAACCCTCACAGGCAACAGCCCACAGCCATCACGGTAATATCCGTAAAAACTAATAGCCCAGAGCTTTAGATGGTGGTAACAGCAACCAGGCTACATAAGTTTTAATAGATGGTTGTAGCTTTTACAGGTATTCGGCAACATTCCCAAGCACGGGTGGCTCCTTGTCATGACACATTGAGCCCTCTCAGAGCTCAGCTCGCTGCCAGACTGAGCTATTGCTATTAACCTCAGAACCACTTCCACATTTTAGGTTTCACTCTTTTGATTGAGTTCCAGTATTTAGACTTTCTTTCTTTTCCTTCTGAACCAAAAAACGGGCACACACAGAGCTTGCAGGTGCAGCTTTCCACCGCTCAGCTTGCAAGGATTTTGATAAGTGCAGCTGGCTGCCTGATTAAACAGGCAGCAATTCCCATGTCAGGGCCCGAAAGGCACCCAGCAGCTGTCTTGCTCTCATGGGCTGCTCTCATTTCTATGTAAATGGTTTTATGTAGCTGTTTTTCCCCTCGCACTCACCCTCCAACTGCACAGCGACGTAACCAGGTCATGACAAAGCCCGGCGTGGGTGTGCTTTACCTTCAAGAACAAATATTTGGCATGAACAAAAGTCCCTGGCACACCCAAGGGACTCCAGACTTGGAAAATCTAACCATTTATTTACGAGACAGAGACTGTTATGAGGGGACCTTCTATCAGATAAAAAAGATGCCAAATGTAGCTGGCCTGGGAGGTGCCCTGCAGTGGGTCCTTTCACCTTTCTGCTCCTGCCTCTCTCCTCCCAGGATACTATTTAATTTAGGACAGCGACCAACTTCATAGCTGCATTTTGACATCAGTGCTAAGTGCCCAAGTTGCAGAGCAGTATTATCCGTGCTTCCCAGATGGACACAGATCCCTGTGCCCGCGCTAACAACGCGCTCGCTTCCGAGGAGCTCTGGGCTCGCGGCGGCTCTCAGCCCAGCAGTCCCGGCTAGAAACTGCCTCACCTATTTACAGTGGCCTCGAGGGGAGGTCACATTGCAGCCTGTGTCCTTTTGGCAGATTCCTGCTTTATGGCTCACTTGCCAGCAACAGTAGCCAGTGTTTGCCCACTTCCTTCTTTGCCACTAGCTCCATTGTGGGCAGACAAAAGGCTCTATCCTGGCATGTGACGTTGGGAGACAGAAGGCACCTCTTTTGAAGAGTCCATGAAATGGTGGTCTCAGCGGTAGGCAAAAAATAGCTTTTTGGGCTGATGAGTTTCTTGGCATCAGCAAATGTAGACTCTCACAGAGTGAGAGCCCCCAGGCACTGCAGACCAAGGGCAGCTATTTCTGCATTAGTTAACTGGGAATAGGGTCCACCTGGCACACAAAACATTTCCACTCCTTCATTTTGTCCAGAATGAATATTTTCCCTCCCCTTGAGTCCTTTCTATCCAATTCATTTTGCAAAGGAACCCCCTGCAAGCTCTGGGAGGATGTAAGAGGCTTGTGCTCTGCTGGGTCCTTTTGCCTCACAACAGCTGCAAGTCAGTCCTTCCGTGCACCCCTGGCTCCAAGGCCTCTCCACAGGACAACGTGGCTGGGCAAACAAGACAGCTCTTTGAGGAGCAGTGGCTAAAACCCAGACACCCCAAACTGTAGATTTTAAATACTGTAAATCTTACTGTTTCTTGCTATTGAGCAAGACAGAACCCACCCAAATCAACGTGCCCCTGGCTGGCTAGTGCAACAGGCACTCTGCTCAGCAGGGAAGGAGGAGGCAAATTTCATCAGGTTGATGGCTGAACTGGCAACTAAGGTTTCTCTGTAGTTGTAGTCCTCCCTTTTCCTTGCTTTTCTTGAGATTGCCCAGAATTTGAAGTTGTATTACATGGAAGACGGCTCTCTCAGTTCCTCTTTCTATGAGGGGAAAAGTGCATTTCTAGTTTCCTGTCAGTTCAATAGACAATCTAAAGAGTTACTTACACATATTTACCTAACAGTTTCAATACTTTCTAGGACCAGGTTATCTAGATTTGAAAAGATCGAAGACCAAAGAAGACCTCATTCTAAATAGCAGAAAAGTGTTAAGTAGATTTCACATACAGAGCTACAAGTGAAACCAAGAGAGAAATGAGTTGCTGCTGAAGTCAACAGAATTACACAAATAGAGCCTCAAGGATCTGGATTTTCTGATGACCCAAGATAATGTTACCCTTCATGTACAGTAACTTCCTCTCCAGTCTGCAAAATCAGACTGTTGTGTCTAAGAACACAACATTTACATTCCTTCCTTCACGCAAGAACTGCTCTGGTGGACAGATGGATTTAGCCCTCTGATAAGTTAAGGATAAGCCAACTAGTTTGTAATAAAATTGTAGTATGCTAGAGTAAAAACTGTTAGATTCTTTACCTGCTTATTAAAGCACTTCAAACACTTTTGACAGATTTTCATACAGTTCTGCATTTCCTTGTTTAAAGCAGATGTACTCAAAAACTTAAAAATATATCTACACAGAGAGAGTTATCTATCCATCTATCCATGTTTGTGGCAGGAAATACTGAAAACATTGAGAAACCAAATAAAGCACATTCCATGCAGTTGCCTCAACACATGTATCTGGAATTTGAAAGGCCAAGGCATTGATCCAATGGTGGCAGATGAGACATGGGACCGTCGGGATACACGGACCATTCCAGGCGGCTGGAAGTCAGACGGGGTATCTTAGAGCATCTCAAATGTCACTGGACGTGTGTGCTCAGGCAAGTGACTCAAATTCAGTTATTCCAGACAACACAAGGCTGCCAAGGTTCATACTTGAACTTTTAGGTATTTATTAATTTGTAGGATATTGGCAGTATGTTCATTACTAGCAGGGACACAAACACTTTGCATCAGGCTTTGCCTATATGCCTATAACAAACAACTTTAAACAAAATGTCCTGGAGTAGTTTAGTTTTCTGGCTGTGTTGTCCTCCGTTGTGCAAATCTGTAACTGCAAGCAATGTGAAGAATGGGAAGAAAAATGGAGACAAAATGATTTCTCAAACTAGACCAAGTGAGTTGAGAGGTCAAATTCTATCGAAATACTTTGCAGAGTTAAATGAGGTAGGGAAGCCCTTGGACATCTACAGGAACTGGCAAAATACAATTGATCAGAACAGGAAGAAATGTGTTTAGAATAGGTCAGAAGAATTTAACCTCCTATTTATGACAGCTTCTAAAATGCACTAGACAGAGTATTTGTGGCAAGCTGCGGTAACAACAATCTAAGGGAAACACAAGCTGGTTCAGGAATTACTCCCAGTTATGATCTATTCAGTATGGAATAATCGCCACAAGAGAAAACATAGATCAGATGAGACACTCAGGAACAGCAAGGAACAACCTGACAACCCTGAATTAGCAGGAAGAATTCACTAAATCAGGCAAGTCCCCCCTTTCCTCAAACTGGCCTCTGCTTAAGCAACGTATCTGCAGAAGGTATCAAGTTATCATACTAACATTGTAAACTTCTATTTTAATTAGTGTACCATATATTTGCACCATACCAACCCTCTACCCATTATACGATAATAGTGACTAAGTGAAACACTCTAATTCTTGCCTTTGTGCACTACAGTCAGATTTTTTAAAACATGATCTCAAGCTATTTTTTGCCCTAATATTTTGCCTCCATCAGTGAGGTGCAAAGGACGGGGTTATCTGCAGGAATCCTGCCTCCTTCCTTCACTGCTCCGATGAAAGATGAGTGGCTTTCAGAAAAGCTAGGATGGATTTGCAGCCAAGGAGCTGCCTATAGAAGATGCAGCTGGTGCCAGATAACTCTGTATGAGATTATAATCTGATGTGATTTCCAGCTGTTGCTGATCAGGGCTTAGAGCTAATGCTCAGCTGAACTTCTGCTTGTCAGTGCTCTCCCTACCCTGCCCTGCCAAGGATTAACTCCCAGTCTGCTCACGGCACTGCACATCCTTCCTAGCCCTGGCAACATTAAATAAACCCACCTAAAACAAAACAAAAAACAAACAAACAAAAAACAACAAAAAAAGATTTTTTGTTAAATTTTCTAACAGAGCTGCATTAGGAAGCAGTTAGATGCTTTCTCAGAAGACACCTTCTCAGACATCTTCTGAGAAGACATCTTCTCAGAAGATCTGTCTCAGAGACAGATGTGTCTCAGAAGACACATCTATGTCAGCAATTGTTAGCAGACTGGGAAAGCATCACTGGAAACCAGCTTCCAGACATAATCTCAGCACAGCTTGGATGTAGCTTGTGCAGCGTGGCCGGAGAGATTTAAAACCTCCTTCCATCAATACATATTGTGCCCGTGAATTACCAACTCCTGCAGTGTCAGGCATGCTTAAAATCGATGCGGAACCTAATCTCCACTCCAGTTGTGTATTGATTTAACTACATCGACGCAGATTCAAATATGGTAAATCAATAGAGTTCCCTAGCACTGACAGAAAACTCTGCTTGCACGTGCTTCTATCAGTGTAGCTTGCCCCAAGGGAAAAAAAAATAGCAAGATTAATTTTTTGCCCAGGTTTCCTGGGGGATATGGCTGGGCAGTCACAAGAAGTTAAGTCAGCTCTTAAAGACATTTGTTGAGCTAGTGGTGTAAAGCATTTAAAAGTGTAACAATGCTGTTGAAAGCAAGAAACTCCCAGAAAAGATTGGAAAAAGCAGCTAAACTGATTCCTGCTTGCAGGTTGCTCAAGCATAACCAGGCATGCGAATCCTGCCGGTCACTGCCACAGTAAAACATAGTAACTTAGCCCAATTTTGACAGAGGTTGGATGTTGGAGTCAACTGCATTAAGCCAGTGTCGGGCTGGGTTTAAATTGTATCATGGAGAGAATGGACATGGAGAGAACTAGATTGTGTGCCAGGTTCTAGCAGAAATTTCTTACTTGGTATGAGGTGCTGAATAATAAGAAGAAAATCACAAATGTGATTTCCTGCACAGGAATGGTGGTAACACATGGGAAGAGGCAGATTGTTTCCTAGCAACACTTGCTGTAGGCTGGTTAGTCTCTGTTAGCATTTTCGGACTAATAAGCTGCAATTTTTTATCTGTGCTTCCTCTCTCTTGCACACCTGTGCTGAAAGGGGATTAAAAACATTAGCGAACATAGGAATAGGATCCATCTGTCTTAAACTATGCATCTGAAAGTGAGGTATCTGAATATGTCTCCACTGTGTTTTGGCATTTCCCTATCTCCACCCTGTAGTATCGTGTGCTCCAGAAACACCCTTTGGCTAATTCTGCTCTCAGTATCATCAGTGAGAGACCCTTAACTTCACTGCTAATAGCACAAAGCTCTTAGGTTTTACTCATTTCTTCTGCGTCTTTATTTCACACCATGCCATTACAGAATAATCTAAAAACCATCTTCTGTGCACGTGTGTAAATCTGTGTACGTCTCTTGGCATATTGGGACTGAGACCTCTGCTCACCTATTGCAATGAAAATAATCAATGACTGCGAATTGGTAGCAACATTTTCTAAAGGTGTTTAGAAAATGCCTGGAACCTCTAGGGCTACAAAAGCAATTCCTACTAAACCATTCAACATTCCCTTTATATATCATGTGGGGCCTGTGTGCACTTTGCATCAGTGTCAGCTCACGGTCTGAGCTAAGATTTACGCATGCACGCTGAGGAACCAGTGTCTTAATCAGCTTTCCAAGCTTTGTTTTCTCCTTGCAAGCTCTGCTCGCTCCTCAGCTTGACAGTAACTTCCACAGCTCAGTCTCTCTCCTCTTGGAGAGCTCCATGGATTTTAAGTCCAGTTTCCTTTCTGCAAGGGGAAAGAATGTGAGACATGCCTTAGAGCGCACGTAAGTTTTCATGTTGTCCTCAACTACTCTGTGCTGCCAGAGGAGAAATAAAGCTCCCAGTTCATGCAAATGATACAGAGGGAATTCAGTAATGTAGGAGAAGTGGAGTGAGGGGCAGCAGTTACTGTATCCTGACTTGGGCTCACCAGGATTTGCCATCCACAGCGATGCACATCTGCAGCTCAAACTATTTCAGGCCAGTGATGAGTGCTCCATCAGTCTATGATGCTTCCAGAGGTGCCAGCACCAGCTCCTCTGTCTCATTTTTTTGCTCCCCATTTAGGGATATTTGTGGCCTTCCTCTCCCCAAAAGAAAGACGGTAGAATGAGCCCTACTAGACACCAGAGAAACTGCACAGGAGAGGGAGACGCAAAAAGCCACTAGCCGTGGGAAAAGCCTGTGCCAGCCCTGGAACTGTGTTAGGATAAGAGCAGCAGCTCAACCACAAGACTCAAAACCTTTCAAAATGAGGCTTCTTTCATTCCATGGGACTGTCTGTTCATGTCCCGCATTCAGTTTTTATCTGCCATGAAAAACTCTGTGGGTAAGAGGAGAGCAAGCATGTTTTTTGACACAAAAACAAAGCGAGGACTGATTAACTGAAGAGGGAGAAGAGGTTTCATTTATTCGAGTTATTTAAAACTCTGCGGTCTTTGTTAACAGCTGCTGGACTTGGACGAGCCACCTCCCTGTGAAGGATGCCGCGCTGCTCCTCCTCGCTGGGGCGCTGGGAAAGTGCCCACCCGCCGGCGTGACTCACTCGCGCTGGCTGCAACAAAGGCTGCTCTGGCTGGCACGAAATATAGGCCCCAAACTCGTTACTTTTTATGGCCTAATCCGTGAGCAGATGAACACAGCGAGGGAGCGGGGACAGAACTATTTATTTCTCTTCCTATTCAGGTTTAGAAAGGCTAGGGAATTTAAAGAGTCTGTGAGCAGGGACTAGACAAGAAGACTCCAAACTCCAGTAATTTGCTTTAGGACCTGGACGTACCACATTTGAGCGCCCTGAACTGAGTATTTGGGGTTTTAAGCTTTTCAGAGACGTTTGGCATCAGCACACGGGCAGGCAAGGGGCAACTGACTTCAGCAATGATTTTTGTGGGTGCTGGTGGCTCAGTTTACTGCCACTAAAAGTACCAAAACACATGGGACCTGGGGCTAATACCAAGGGAGAGGAGAACACTGCCACAGGGATCCCCAGAAGGGCCGAATACCATTAGCCACGAAGCCCCTAGGGGTGGAGGGTGTACAGTCACCCACACGTCAGGGGTGCTTTTGAATGTTGTAACTATCTACCAATATTTTGTTTAATTCTGTACCTAAAATGTATCTTGAAGGTATTCTGTACTACTTCATCAATCTGCCTCTAATGTAACGAATGTGCAATCGAATTAATGAATAAAGCGATACACCAGCGAAGCGCTGCTCTCTCCTTGTGAAGTGCATCATGTCGAAAGCACTGGCATATAGTAGCTTTTTAAACTTGGAAAAGACAAACAGACCACCTGTGGTTTTAAATTAAGGATGGGATCCTTCTCTTTACCTCGTCAATCCATAGTTAATAAGAAAGAGTCTTTTAAGAAGTATGTAGGAGGCTGGTCTGCTGAAATTTCTGCCTATCGCCTGGCCAAGCTAGTTCATGGGTCCATCTGATTGGGATCTCATTTTTCACTTTTATTTTGATTGTAAATTCTTCGTGGCAGAGTTTGTATTTTTGTCCTGTGGTTGAACAGAACTCAGAGAAATCGTGTCTGGGCAAGAGGACAACCCAGGGACATCCGCAAATGATAACCTGGGGAAACCAGAAGCGGAAAATTCAGCATATGTTTTTTCTCAGTGGGTAGGTCTATGAGATTGGTGCTGCACATATGCATTTCCTCTGCTGCAAGACACAAGCCAGAATCACTCTAGGAGACACATAACTGTGTTCAGGCAATGCTGAGCCTGACCTAACACTCCAATTCTCAGGGGGAGCCACGAGCCCAAACCAGAAAACGCTGCTTACCAGAGCCAGGAGAGGAAAGGAGGTTATTTCCTTCCCTACGGAGCCCTGGGGAAGAAGTGAGAAGTCCTCAAAGCACAACTGACTGCCATCAGAGCATGCTGAGATTTTACAACATAAATTGAGGAAGCTTCTTCAGTAGGATCAGCCCATGTAATGTGTCCCAAAGCTTCTTTCAAACTCCAAGAATTTTAGACAACTATGATATTCTCTTATATTCAGTTAGCTGGACCCAGATCAAGAATACTAGGCGATCTTCGTGCAGTTAAAAATACTGAGTGCCTGCAATACCTCAGCCCTAAGTTTCTTTAGCAAAATGGTGCAGTTGTCTGTTTATAAGAAGCACCACCTCCCTCCTCCACAGCCCTTGGCCCTCCAAGATTCAGTCTGGAAAGGTAAGTGGGGATTTCAGCACATCTATTCAGTCCTCAGTTGCTGAACTGCCAACAACTAAGCTAATTTTCCCCTCTTGCAATCGTCCATTTAGAGCCCCAGCCAATGACCGGGAAAGCTGCTGGAAGGAGTCCCACTGATTTCAAAGGCTGACTAACAACATGGGTCCATATACACTGAAAATTAACTGCAAACTCATTTCCTACAGGCCACAAGACTGTCCTCTGTTACTAGTAATTATCAGTTATTATTGTCATTACTGGATTTGAATTAATGTCCATGAGTGCAGATGGACAGATATTATTAACAGAAATTCTACCCTTTAAAAGACTTCCTTAGATCTTAATACAAAAGAGAATAGTTGCAGATGCTGTCCTTTCCCTTCTGCATCCTCACAGCTGCTGACCAGCTCTTTCTCTATAGTGTCCACAGCAAAATTGTAATGTCTTTTTAGTGAACTGTAAAATTTGTTCAAAAATTCTTTATATGCTGCAGCAAGAAAATAAAATCCTTAAGCTGAACAACAGAAACTGGTAAAGCTGCCAAAGGAATGTTAACAAGTTAGCTAAAGACAGGGATCAAGAACGATTAAAAAAAAAGAAAGAAACAAAACAAGAATACTGCTATGGAGTTTAAAAAAAGAAGTTTAATTTGATCTTTTAGCTTTATAGATAATGGTGGCTTTGTCTGTGGGAAAGGAATTCATTCTGTCGGTTCTGTATGGATCCCATTAACATTTTTTTAATAAAAGCAGCTCAGAATACATCACCACTTTGATCTCAGTTCAATAAAGCTAATCTTAAGAGTTGTTTTTAACATGGACATTTAAATGTGTTTAATCACTCGTTCCAAAATCAATTTAGTTGACATGATATGGCCCAAGAGTGGTCAGCAGAGATAAGGAAGAGCTACGGTCTAGCTACACTGTCCAATTACAATCACCTCTAAGCAGACAACTAATTAGTGCAGTTATCCTCGTTAACCTTTGGGAGGAAGGGAAGTACTACTGTGGTGGTACTACTGTAAATTCTTGAAGAACTCAAGAAACAGTAAAATGAAATAACTTGCTCATGGTTACACAGTACATCTCTATCAGAACGCAAAATTAACTTCTTGTTTCAAGCCAGCACCCTCACCCCTAAGTCAGATCCTATGCCTAGTATAAAATACCTGTCACTAACTGATCTGATGCTGATCATGACCTATTTTGGTGTAGTGAGCTTAGGGTCACTCATTCAATTAGCAGTTTAAGAACTGCTAATTTAGGTACTGTTCACTTTTGTACCGCAATCAAGCCACAGAATGTGAAACTCATCCCAGTTCTCTGTGAACACAAGGTTTTCTACTACAACTGCAAAAGTGAATTTCAAGCATTTTTCACAATGAAATCTTCTGGGAAGCCTCTGGGAGGGCATCACTGCCCCCTTTGTAACATCAGGACTTAGGGTTGCGTTATTAACATGGTCATTTTCTATCTACAAGGCTTCTTCCAGCTAAAGGGCTCAGAACACTTCCTATCTATTACTATAAGCACTCAATGTCCATGTAAGGTGATTCTGGCATGGTTTAGGAGATGGAAAAAGTGGAACATGGAGAGGAAAAAGGCCAAAATTTTGAGAGGAAGTTACTTGAAGCTTTTTTTTTTTTTTTTTTTTTTTCAGTTATTGTCCTTGAAAAAAAGCTTACTTACGTACATTTAAAAGTTCTCAGACTTGGCATGAGTAATAAAATTGTTCAGCCATGACCATCATAGATGTGCCTAGAGGTGATAGTGCCTAACGCGGTCTACAAAACAGCACAAAGGGTAATGCATATTTCTTATTTTAGCCACTTAAACTGTATGTGCAATTATCTGTAATGCATACTTAGTCTAAATAAAATCTCACCTATTTGGCTTTCCTAATGGGCTACAAAGCCTTCTCAAAGGGGGTTTCTGTGAACTCCAACTCTACCTATGAACACCCACTGTGCCTAATTAGCCACTAGTGCCTCCTCAGCCCTGTCAAGAATAATCTGCAGTTGGCAGAATGGAGCCAGAAGTGCAGCAGAGCAATGTGCAGCAGGTTGGTTTCTCCAGGTCAATGCTGTTTTCAGATTGTGTCAGCTGAAGCTAAATCCCTCCAGATACCTCAATGTGGGTCAACAGCGCTTCTAGTCAACATCGATCACTGTCTTGGATTGGAGTTTTGGTTGTCTCGGGCTGTAAAACCACAGAATTTTTGTGACTTGGTGGCTCAAGCTTGTGAAGCGGGCAGTACAATAAACGATGGGCTATTTTGCAGGTAATCAAAGCCTTTTCAAGGAAAGAGAGCAAGAAAACTAACATTCTTGACTTCCAAGCACGAGCACATTTTTAATATGCTTTATGTTGTTGAGAACAGAAAATACTTTGACGTATTCCTAATAAGCACTCTGGTGTAAGATAAAAAGAAATCTGGCTTCAACTTCACTGTAAACCTACTGAGCTGCCAAGCAGATTCAACATTGCTGGAAATTTTTAAAGCACTGCAATTACACGCTGCATTTATGCCACCTACAGGCATTAATGCCAACCTTTTTACAGATTTGCTTCCCAAGGTGTCTATTTTATTCTTCGGACTGCAGTAGGGAACGACTCCAAAGTAGTCAGTCTTGAACCTATGTTCATAAAAAGTATTCTGTTCAGCTTGCTAAGACTTAACAGAAGGATTTAATTAATATGATTCAGTAATATGAATGGGCCTTTTCCATGTCCTCTAGTTGCTGTGACATCAAAGCAATGAGAATAGTGAAAGTAACTCTGCCAAGTGCTTTGAAATGTATAGCAAGTGTTACAGCACGGAGAGGGCTTTAACTTCCCATTGAAATCCATCACCTTTGGGTGACACAGACAGACCCCCCAACACCAGGAGACAGGTAAATCTTCAGTCTCGTGCTGCCTGGGGAACCAGCAGCCTTCAAACCCAGGAGGGAAGTGCCACCTCGTGGACTGCTGTCCGGCTCCCACGGCCACTGATATCTCCCTGGAGCTCTCCTGGATATTGACTCTGCTGACCCTGCTCACATCCCGAGGCTGGAGAAGATCACAGGCCACGGTCTTGCAGCTGCTGCCCCTATCTTCCTTAGAGCATAATTTCCTCAGAATTAAGCCCGAACATGCACGAGGTAATTAAAAGAAGTTCTCTCATCCTTCTTCCTTCACCCCATGGGAATTTTAGAGCACATACTATTTGCCAGCCACAAAACAGACTGTTGTTCAACAGAGACACTTGCTCCCACTGGAAACACTTGGCAGAGTTGCTCCCTTTTTATTGTAATCTCCATGATTTTCCACAACAGTGTGGTAGGCAGTCACCTTACTATGCACAGTATAAAGGCAATCCATTGCTGCATCCAGCTCCTCAGTTAACTGTGAGCTCTCACTGCAAAAATATCTTGAGCTTTTGCAAAGGTTCAATTCTATAATATGCCGACAGTTGGCCTCACTGTGTCAGGTCTGTTTTTTTGGATTGGCTGAGAGATGTGCCATGGACCGGGAGAGATTGGGGAGCTCTGAGATCTGGCCCTGGTCTCACTGTGAAGGCTTGGGCCACTAGATCTCAAATGGGAAATAACACTAAGATGTTTCAGCAGAGTACCCGGCTAAACCAGAGGATTTTTGGCAATGGGAGTTAAGAAATCCTGCTCTGTGCACACCTGGGCATGGTGAGCCGGCTTCCTGATGAACCTATCCGTGGATGTAAAGGCCTCTTATCAAACTGTGTCTGCATCTATCACTTGCCTATGACTTAGAGGGAATGCCAAATAAGCACCTGAAACTGAGTTATTACGGAATACCGTACTGTGCAAGTATTGTGATATTTACAGGGGAGGACATGAAGTTGCATTTTAGGTGACTCAGCTGCCTTCTAAGGTGCATAGAAAAATTGGCTGTATCCCAAATGTATCCTGAGCATTCACCAAAGGTGATCTGCAAGCACACGCCACCAAAACCGCGTTGGGCACTGCTTTGCGATGCCTCTCGCCTGTGCGTTACAATCATAGAATGCTTAAGGTTGGAAGGGACCTCTAGAGATCATCTAGTCCAACCCCCTGCACA